>JAESUZ010004857.1:0-72597 GCA_017311185.1 Proteles cristata cristata | reverse complement strand
GGGCGTCTTTAATAGCAAAATAATACTTGTTTTTTCTTCCTTCCCTCTCTGTTTTTTCCTAATCTCTCCCCGATGAGACATAACATTAATTACAGCAGTTAACGGAAATTCTGTCTCCATTACTGCCTGCCACCTTTTCCGTCTTGCCTTCCGCCTCCAAAAATTCCTCTCTTGAATGAAGGGAGGGGGATTTATGCAGATGTGTGATTGTATTTATTTACCTTTTCTCTGCTTACCTCCTTTGCGCTGCATTTTAAAGCCATGCAGAATCAGTGTCTTTGCTGGGACATGTGTGCGTGAGTGTGAATGCGTGTATGTTGCTCATGTGCACCTGCTTCATAATCTAGCTGTCATTTTGAGCTAATTGTGTTGTTTCCTCTTGTGTGGAAGGAAATCTTATCTGTTTTGGATTAAAATTCAATGAAGGTCATAACGGCTGGAAAACTTAGCAGACTGCTGCAATTAATGTTCATTTGGCTTTGATAAATTGGAACGTTCCCCTCAATAGGACTGGAGTGGATTTCAGAAGCAATAATTCTTCCATTAACTCAATGATTCTGCCTGTGATGGAAGACCTTGTCCTGCTTTTGTTTGTCATCTGTCACTTGGAGGAGCCGGGCATATGTTGGAGATGATTGATCGTCGTTGCAGCGCCTCGTTGTATCAGAGCATTTAAAATCACCAATTATTTTTGCCCCCTATAAATTGCTTGGTTAAACAAAATATGAGATTGGAATTAAGGTAGGAAACAAAGCTGTGCCCCTGTTTCCCCTCCTGGGTTTCCACAGTTGTGGGTTTATTACAAGTTCCTTTCTTTTAAAAAAAAAATATAAATGTTTATTTAATTTTGAGAGAGAGACAGAGCAGGAGTGGGGGAGGGATGGCAAGCGAGGGAGACAAAGAATGCGAACAGGCTACAGGCTCTGAGCTGTCAGCACAGAGTCCAATGAGGGCCTTGAACCCACAAACTTTGAGATCATGACCTGAGCCTAAGTCAGATGCTTAACCAACTGTGCAGCCCAGGCATCCCTATAGTTTCCTATCAAGGATGAGGTAAAAGTGAATCTGTCATAGGAATAATACAGACCACTGATTATTTTCTGTGTATTGTTTTACTTGCTAAAACAATTGTTTAGGGTGTTTGTCCATGTCACCTGGGGAGAGACTGAAATCCGTAGATGATAAGCATTTCTGCAGCATGAACAGCAAAAGAATGGAAGCTGGTATCTGGATTCTAAAGCTCTTGCATTACCCTCATACATTAGGATTTTTATAAGTTACTTCCTATTAAGCCTTGCTGTTTACTGCCCGTATTTCACTAGGTGTAGAGCAAGATCTCTTTCCTACTTAAGAATTACCTGGGGTGTAGGGGCGCCTGGGTGGCTCAGTCAGTTGAGCATCTGACTTCAGATCAGGTCATGATCTTGAAGTTTGAGGGTTCAAGCCCTGTGTCGGGATCTGCGCTGACAGCTCAGAACCTGGAGCCTGCTTCAGAATCTGTGTCTCCCTTTCTCTCTGCCCCTCCCCTGCTCATGCTCTGTCTCTGTCTCTCTTTGAAAACAAAATAAACAAACATTAAAAAATAAAAAAAAATAAAAAAAAAAAATAATTGCCTGGGGTGTTTGTTTAAAATAGTTTCCTGGACTCTCTCCCAGGTATGCTGGATCTGAATTCCTGGTGGGGGTTCTGGGGAGCCCACATTACAGAAAACTCCGCAGCTAATGTTTGTGGATAGCAAAGGCAGAGGAGAACTCTGTCCTGTATCTCCTTGAGACCAGCAGGAAGAAAGTCACAGGCTTGACCTGCTCATGTAAAACATGATTTAATTCTTCCGAAACCCTGCCAGACAGCATTGCTGCCTCCATTTTGTAGATTGAAATATTGAGGTCTATCAAGTTAAGTGGTCTTGTCCAAGGTCACACAGCTAGGGAGAGACCCGACTGGGATCTAGACCCTGTGTTTGCCTTGCTGACTAGAATGTTCCTGCTCACATCTGCTGCTGTCTTTGTCCTGCTTTGTCTGCACCCTCCCTTCTCTAAAATTCTGCAGGGGTATCAGCGAGAGCAGCTCTGGGCTTTCCCCATGGAAACCCTCTTCAGTTCCTGTTTTATTACTGTCCTTATGTGTCCTGATGTTCCCCTAATGAAGCATCGAGAGGCCTGCCCTGTCTTGGCCTTCCTTAATAGGGAGTGATATAGGTTGGTGTCTGTGCCAGGGGCTTTGTTTAGATGGTTCATAGAGCTTCCAAAGTCCTTCGGGGGAAGAGTGGGTGATATGGGACAGTGCCCTTCACCCCCACCCTAATGTCATTGCAGATGATCTCAGGTAAAGGAAGCTCACCTACAGGGTGGGTCTGCACTATTAAAATAATTACAGCAGGATGGCTAGGGGAGAGGAGAATCAGCTGGACCTGGTTCTGTCAGCCTTTGGCTAACTGTGTGATCTTGGGCTCACTACTTGCTCTCTCTGAGCCTTAAGGTAAAACAGGTGTAACAGTGCTACCTCCTCTACAAAATCATTGCTATAAATGGAAGCATCCATGTTGTGTGCAAGCTGGTATCTGATAAATAGAAATTTCTTAATAGATTGTAGCAATTCTTTTTTCAATGCTTATTTATTTTTGATAGAGAGAGAGAGAGACAGAATCTGAAGCAGGCTCCAGTCTCTGAGCTGTCAGCACAGAGCCTGATGCGGGGCTCGAACTCACGAACTGTGAGATCATGCCCTGAGCTGAAGTCAGACTCCCAACCCACTGAGCCACCCAGGTGCCCCTGGAGCTAGTCTCAAAGCTCAAACACTGTTGACCCACTAACATTAACAGAACGTGTTCCCATTTAACATTTCATTAAAACCTCCAGGCTATATATTAAGTAGGTGTTCTTTTTAACGTCCTTTTATAGCTGAGCCTCAGAGAAGGGCCTTGCTTAGAGTCACAGAGTTGGTGAGTGCCAGCAAAAGGACTCCCTGGACCTCTGCCAGAACTGCATAGGTGGGACCAGTGGTGGACATTTGCCTGATGTTCTGTAGACTGGCCACTTAAGGTTCAGGGTGACATTTGGGCTGGACACTCTGCCCTCCTTTTGAGATTCAGAGTGGCAGGTGTCATCGACTGAACTGTGACGCCCCCTTCATATGCTGAAGCCCTAACACCCCATATGGTTGTATTTGAAGATGGGGCCTTTGAGAAAGTGACTAAGATTAAGTAAGGTCACAGGAGTGGGGCGCTAATCCCATAGGACTGGAATCCTTAAAGATGAGGAAGAGACGCCGGTGATGCATATACATAATGGAGAGGCCGTGTGATGACACAGTGAGAAGGTGGCTGTCTACAAGCTGGGACCCAGCCCTGTCGGTACCCTTGATGTTGCAGTTGCAGGCTCTAGAATGGAGGAAAACCAAATTTCTGTTGTGGAAGCCACTCAGTCTGTGGAATTTCAGAATGGCAGCCTGAGCTCATGGAGCAGAGTATCATGGTTATTGCCACCCCAGCCCCCAGTGGCTGTGGAAATGAGGGAAGCTGGAATAATCTTTCCCTTGTCCTCTGCAGTTGCTCCTGGAACAAAGACCAAAAGCAGAAAGAGTGAGGGGAGGTGATCACAAAGCAGAGAGGGGACAGGATGGAAAGGGAAGAAAGGAGAGGAGAGGGGTTTTTAGAAGCAGGGGGGGTGTCTGACACATAATAGCAGCTCAGTAAATGCTTAGGTGAATGGACTAGGAGATAGACAGTTGGATGACCTTGTCATGTGTTACCATAATGAACTTTTTTTTTTGAATATTTTTTTTATTTATTTCTAGGAGAGAGTGAGAGAGACAGCATGAGCAGGGGAGGGTCAGAGAGAGAGAGGGAGACACAGACTGAAACAGGTCCAGGCTCTGAGCTGGCAGTCAGCACAGAGCCCGACGCGGGGCTCGAACCCACAAACCGTGAGATCATGACCTAAGCAAAAGTCAGACACTTAACCGACTAAGCCACCCAGGCACCCACATAATGAACTTTTCACAACATCAAATACTGGGTGTGGATTCACAGATTGCAGGGAGACAGCTGATGATAACAGCTTCCACTTAGTTATTGCAAGAAGACAAAAAAAATTGAGTGCCTTTTATATGCCAGTATGGTCCTTGTCACACACTACTGCATTCAGTTTTACAGAATTTTGCCTGATTATTTACAGATGAGTTGTGTGAGTATGTACCCATTTGTTGGATGAGAAAAGTGATATTGCCCAAGGTCACACAGGACCTGGATTCTGAGTCTGGAGCCCATGCCCTCAGCATGAGTGCATTGATTAGCACCAGTGGGACTGGAAGAACAGCTTAGAGGAGAGGCTCACCCCTTGCTAGGGTTCTGTCTCTTCCCCTCCTGCTTGTATGATCTGGAACAAGTCCTGTACCCCATCTCAGCCTACAGTGATGAGTGACGCCTCACTGAGGTAATGGGGATGTGCTTAATGCCTTGCCTATAGGGAGTGCTCTGTGCGTGGGAGCTGTAGGGTATAAAACCTCTCTTTGTATCTCCAATTTCCTGTTTCCTGGGCTTTAAACTGAGGACGGTAACTCACATCTTCAAATACTGAGTTGAATGAAATGAGATAAGCTAGGGGAGAGAATCCTCAGGGTTGCACCTGTCACGTAATAGCCGTTTGGTTCATGAGGATGGTGATCATTATTTCCGGTGGCCCCCTACACACCACATGGAATAGAGATATGTCAGTTCAGGAATTGCTTAGATAAATCGAAGACCAAGCTGGCCATTTTCTGGTCTGTTCCACCCAAGCTGCTATTGGGAGGCCCCCGAGTGTAAGGAAGCCAGCAACCATGGGAGGTGACCGCTAGGGTCTCCGGGACCCCCTTGGAGACTGCCTCCTGCTCCCCAGGAGGTGAAGACACGGCTGGCCTGACCAAGTGGTGCCAAGTGAAAAATGAGCTCGTGAAAGGGCAACGACGTCTGTGTCATCATTTTCTGCATCAGGGGGTCAACTGGCTTCATAAACCGGGCTGCCGCCAGAGCGGTCTTTGTTGAGGAATTAATTAGGAGCAGCCGAGATCTGCAGCTCGTGCAGATTTTAGTCTGTGGAAGTTATAAAAAGCAGATGTTTTAAAACAAATGTGTTTTTCACCCTTTAACACTATGAGAAAGGGTACATATCAGAGCAGGGGCGTGGGGAGACAGGCGTGAACAAGAAACACCTGAGCCCTCCTACCTCCTCCACTTCTGCGAGTCCCTGAACTTGGCCCAGCCTGTCAGCTGCTGCAGACTGGGCATTGGTAACATTTTGGTATTAATAAAAGCATAATCTTCTGAGTCTGTGCCAGGAACAATACGTTATCTAATCTCTTGGTAACTGCCTTTAAATGTGAGGAAACCAAGACTCAGAGGGGCAGGTTCTTTTGTTAGATGTGATGGATCTCCAGCTTGAACCCTGGGTTGTGAGAGTCCGAGGTCTGTGCCTCTGACTTCCGTGCTCTTGCAGAACCTCCTCCTCTTCCCAATAAAATGTTCCGCGTGACCATTCGAAAGGATCTGCTAAAAATCTGAGTGGGGAATTTCAGAGAGTGGATCTTGCAAAACATAGGGATTCTCATGCGGGGGCCATTGAGGACCGTTTATCTTCCATGAATCAACTCTGTTGATATAGAAGTTACTTACTCCTATTGAATGCATTGTACCTTATGAATGATAATAATAATAGTAACAATAATGCTAGCTAATATTTGTATGGTACCTTGACCGTTTTAAGACCATGATATCATACCCACTAGTGCTTTTTATCTTCAAATGCATTCTTAGTTATTTAGGCATCCATATTTTAGCTCTTAATTATTATTATTATTATTATTATTATTATTATTAATTATTAGTCCTGTTTGAAGCTTAGAAAGGCTTATCATGTCTAAGATCACACTATGACTCAGTGGTAAAGCCAGACCTCTTTTCACCAACTTTCTCCAATTAGAAGGTTAGGGATGCCCAGAGGTAGCAAAAAGAGCAGAGCTCATGTCAGAGAAGCACAGAAAATCATGGCATGTTAGAGGTAGGAGGAAATTTGAAGATCCCTTGCTTCAAGACCCCTGTTTTTTTTTTTTTTTTTTTTAAATTTAATGTTTTTATTTTTGAGAGAGAGACACACACAAAAGCACAAGCAGGGGAGGGGCAGAGAGAAAGGGAGACACAGTATCTGAAGCAGGCTCCAGGCTCCGAGCTGTCAGCACAGAGCCCAACGTGGGGCTTGAACTCACAAACTGTGAGATCATGACCTGAGCCAGGGTCGGACGCTCAACCGGCTGAGCCACCCAGGCACCCCACAAGACCCCTGTTTTTAAAGTGAAGAAAACCAATGCCTGTTGAAGGGAACTTACTTCTTCAAATTCACACAGTAGGTTAGTGTGACATTGAGGATAAAAAATGAACAAGTTTGCTTTTAAATCCTGGGATTTACATTACTTCTCTTTGTGACCGTGGACAAGTTAATTAATTTATTTCAGCCTTGGTTTTCTCTTTTGTAAAATAGGGAAGACGCTATGGAATGGGCTCAAGGTTCAGTGAGATGCTGTATATAAAACTGGTAACACATGTCATAGAAGATATGCCCACTAAGTGGAAGCCGCTAGGACAAGGGATCTGAAGGAAAACACACAGACATGAGGCCAGACACGCCTGAGTTCAGCTCCAAGCTCCCAGTCGTTAACTATGTGACCCTGAGGCAATCACTCAAATCCTCCTAACTTCAGTTTCCTTCCATAAAAATTGGAATGGTCTATACCCACACCATGTTGTTTGCTCTGTGTACTGAAAATAACCTATGGTAGAGATCAGCCCAGAGCTTTTCCCACAGTGAACCTCACCTCTCATGGGTCCCCACGTGTTCTCCTCTTCTCATTCCATGATTTTCTTTCTCAGCTAGCTGTTCTCCAGGCAAACAAAGAAAGCCCACAGCTCCTTCCCTGAAGCACCAGCCACTGTTGACATTTTTCCTTTGGGCATTGGAGCTAAAAAGCAGTTTTGGATTCCGGCCATTTCTATAAAAATCTTCTCAACTTGGTGGAGTTTTGTGTCCTCTCCAAGCACAGAGCTGGAGGGAAGAGATGACATTAAGTGTAATTAAATATGCACTCCTGTGTTTGGGGAATGCATTGGGGGGATTTGTCTTTAAAGTGTCATTCTTGTAGCAAAGACACCTGTTATGCTAATGGTGCTGTGTTAGTCTCTCAATTGGGGGCCTGGATGTTTTCTTAGCTGAGCTACTGTGAATACATTACACCCCATGCCGCACTCCATGGTCTAGCATCTTTCGCTTTTTCTCAAATGTAAGCACCTTGGATTCTTAATTTGGCCTCCGTAATGAAGCACATGGCTGGAAGAAGTGCTTAAGTTAGTCCCTTCATTGGAGAAAATACCTGATGGGGAAAGACTAGAAGGGAAACAAACATTTATCGAGCAATTGCCATGCACCAGGCATTGTGCTGAATGCATGATGAGGCTCTGCTATTTAATCTCACCACAGCAATGCAAGGTAGGCATTTGTATTGTTATTTTACAGATAAAGGAATGGAAGCTCAGAGAGGCTACAATTTAGTAATTCAACTAATATTTCTTGAACATCCACCCACTGTGTCAAGTACTGTGTTAGACCCCTGGACTATAGCATTTATCAACCAGAGACAGATTTGAGATTGTGGCCCCAGGTACATTAAGCAACTTGTCTATGTTTACCCTATAGGAACTGGCAGAGCTGAAACTCAAACCTAGATCTGTCAGAATCTTGTTTTGAATTCCTTGAAACAACGAGGTTTAGAGATTATTTGTTCACGTCTTCAAAGTTCATGGGACATCTCGTATACACAAGGCAGTATGGTAAGCACTGCAGGAGATTCTGAGATGTTTCTGTTTCTTCGGGTAGTATTATCGGGTGAAATAAGGAAGACAACTTAGCACCATTTAGGAGGCACAGAACAAAGACAGTGGGGACACAGAGGAAGAAGAGGTCCTTTCCAGCTGGAGGGACCAGGGAAATTTCCTAGAGGAAGGAAAAATTGATCCAAGTATTAAAATGTGGCATGGATGGGGACATCAGTCAGTAATTTACAACTTTGCATCTTAGTCGGGATCTTTTGGCAGTATATGATATTAGCAAGAGTCTAGGGTCAGGGATATGTTTCATGCTCACTTTCCAAGAGTTTAGTAGGTTCCTAGCATCCTATTCAGGACCAGCTTACCTGGTATGGATTACTCTGTCCCACAACAAAGGCTGGGGACTGATCAACACAGGTAAACAGACATGGCTGCTACCCACAGAAAACTCAACAGTAGAGAGGGAAGAGAGTATCTAAGTCATTCTTAGTTAACTCAGGAAAGACTTAGTGGGGGAGGATAAATTTAAGTTTAGAAAGGAACCTTGTAAATGATCTATTCTAGAACTTTCGACATTTTTCATCAGATGAAATGTTATATGGATGCCTAATACATCCACATAGGTCTGCTATGATTGCAAGCTTGGAGAAGTTGATGAGGGGGATAGGATCTGTTTGTTTTAGTTCACCCCACACATCACCAAAGCTATGGCCTAGTGATCATGGCTTGAAAACCACTTAGCTCCCTGTACACCCCCATCATGTGAAAGATGGACTGTCCCCTGAGAGGGGAATTTACTCACAGCCAGAGTCCGTGAGCAAGCTAATGCCATGGACCAACTCCCTGGTGTCCTATCCCTATCCCGAGACTTTCTATACCACCCCTGAGAGAAGAGACTGTTTTTTTTTTGGTTTTTTTTTTTTTTGCTTTTGTGTTTTTTAACTTTTTATTTTGAAATAATTTTAGGTTTCCAAAAGAATCATAAAAAATGTGCAGAGAATGCCCTCTAACTAGCTTCTCCAACTATCAACACTTTTCTAAACAATGGTACACTTTTCAAAACTGAGCAGTTAACGTAAATACCACACGGTTAACTAAACACATCATTTCTTTTGCCCAAATTTTTTCATCGATGTCCTTTTTCTGTTCCAGAATCCAATCCCAGGTACCATATTGCATTTAGTTGACCTGTCTTCTTAGTTTTCCCCTCCTTCAGGCTTTTCTTGCTTACCACCTTGATATTTTGAAGAACAGTGGTCAGGTATTTTGCAGGATGTCTCTGGACCTGGGTTTATCTGATGCTTTCTCATAATTGGGCTGATATTATAGATTTGGGGGAAGAGCATGACAAATGAGAAGTGGCCTTCTCACTTTATCATATCAGGAGGTACATGCTGTCAGTAGGACTTAGGACATGCCAAGGTGGCATCTGCCACGCTTCTCCACTCTGAAGTTCCTGTTTTCCTCTGTTCATAACCTATTAGAAGCAAGTTACTAAGTCCAACACGCACAAGGAACAGGGGATTAGATCTGCCTCCTGGAGGGAAGTGTGCCAAAGAAAGTGTGGACGTTCAATAAAACCACCACCGTGATTCATAAATATTTGGGAGAGGTACTTGAGACGCTGCAGACATCCTGTGTCTTCATAAGGTTTTTCCCACTCATTTTAGCATTCTTTGGTAGATCCTGCCAGTAGTGATTTATCACTGCAGTGGAGAAAAGGGATCTTAAACCAAAACCAAAACCAAAAATATAAAGAGAGAAAAGGGGAGTCAGGAGAGGAAGCGAAAAGGATGTGTCCTTACTAAAGGCAACATCTTTTCTAGGTGGTAGACTCAGGTCAGGGTAGCAGTCAGGGAGAAAGGGGCTGGCAGCACTGTCCTCACCAGCTTTGCTGACCTCTCTCGAACACAGTGGCATTTTAATTGACATCACCATGGTACTGTCAGGAACCCTCATACCCTGATGCCCCGAGAGGCTCTATCAGGAAGAGGTCCATGTAGTGCAAGAACACTTAACTTGCCCCATTTTCCTCTCAGGTTTTATCTGAAAATATACCTAGTTGAGAGGCGGCTGGGTGGCTCAGTCGGTTGAGCAGCTTACTCTTGGTTTTGCCTCAGGTCATGATCTCACATCTCTTGAGTGTGAGCCCTGTGTTGGGCTCTGTGCTGTCAGCATGGGGCCTGTTTGGAATCCCCCCTCCCCATCTATCTCCCTCTCCCCAGCTCATGCTCTCTCTCTCTCAAAATAAATAAATAAATAAATAATTTAAATATACTTAGTTGAGGAAGTGGGTAAATATATGTCTCTTCATCTGATAGCTGATGCTTCTGTATGTGTGTTTTATGTTATGCATGTTGTATGTTGTGTGCGTGGTTTCTTTTTGCTTTGAACATATTTCTACTCCTGGGTCCCATAGCATTTGGGAAGAAAAGGAGTTACTGATCTTTTGCCTGTCTCTTAGCTTTGGGCAGTCGCTTAGAACAGCTTGCATTCTTGGCAAGGTTCCATAAGCTCTCAGTGACAAAATATGGCTGGCTTGAAGCTCAAGGATAAGGAAATGCAGGTTTGTGTATAAACTGCCCGTGCCTGGCACACCTTGGGGGTATCTGGTATGGGTCAATGGGAGTCAAGCATGTTAAATTAGCTTATTTAGCCCTTGGAGCAAATCTCATGGAAGAGGTGTCCTTTGAGATGGTTCTTAAAGATTGAGGTTGACAGGAAGTATTCCAGACAGAAATTAGCATGCAAGAACCTCAAGATATTAGGAAATTTCCTACCCATTAAAATAGTTGGGGAATTCTCATGCATGTTGTCTAGAATTATTTCTGATTCTGAAGAACTTTTATATAGGGATATGGCTCCTTGCATCAATAGAGGAATCGAGCACTTGAATATTTTCTCTGTATCTTTAACATCTTAGAATGCCAGCACAGTTAGTATTAATAATTGTTTCTTAATTGATTCTTGGGTTGGTTGGTCGACTGGTTGGTAGCTTGAGGGCCATTCAGAGACTCTGTCTCATTAGTATGTGAACTTTGTAGTAGACACTGTAGGGGTGCAGCTCACTTTCCCTTAGCACTAACATTTTGCGTGAATGGTCACACAACTTTCAGTTGCCAGCACATGTGACACTGGCTAAAGTCTCTCTGGAAGCTTGGTGCCTTTCTGCCCACCCTAGAGGCAGACTAGAGTGCCATGGAACCATCAGACCTTCAATGGCACCTCTTACCTGATGATTGTGGGGGGTTTCCCACCACCCCTGCCACCCCAGAAGGATAAACCTCTCTCCTGTTGCCCATTGGAACATACTAAACCATCCCTTATTGGCTTCCTTCCCTTCCTGCCTCATTTTCCCATCTCCTACCAGTGTTGCTTTGCAGTCAGTTTCCAAATAACCACATATGCTTAAATCCTTGTTTTCTGAGCTTCTTCTGGTGAAAGACAAACTCAAATGAGCTCCTTATGGCCTGTAGGCCAGGAAATTTGGGCCCAGAAGAGGGAAAAAAATGACCTCAACATCTAGTTGGTTCCAAAATAGATCTGCTGGTTCAAGCAGAGCAAAATGTAGTCACTCTCTGAGACTGCATTCCTTACTTATAAGGGGAGAGATTAGACCAGATGTTGCCAAAGGCCTTCCTAGAGTTTTTGTTCCGAAGTTTCAGTTTGCACATACCTTGATTCCTCCCTTATGTGTATGATTTTCAGGAATTTACTTAATGTGTCTTAAAGAAATCTGGACGGTTTCTGCCTACCACTTCCCATTTTTTAAAAAAACTCTTAAGTCTGACACATCCAGGATTAGAAAAGTGTGGATGTCCTAATTTCTGGGAGCACTGGTCTTTGACTTTAGATGTAAAGCAAGAATATAGGAAGGCTAGTTGTATTGCTCTATCCCTTAGTTCCCCTGCCCCACCCCAAGCCTTTCTTTGTGCCTCTTCCTGTTCAGACATTTCCATTTGCACACACACAAGAGGACAATCCTGAGTTTGAAAGCTCTGACCTATTTTTTCTGACTGAATATAATAATAGGTACTGTTTTCTGAGAGCATAGTACATGCCAGGCACTATGCCAGGTGTTTTCCATATATTATCTTGTTTGTTTCTACAACAGTCCTATGTGGAATGTACTGTTATTATTTTATCATGAGGGAGCTAGGATTGGAAGGGATACTGGAGTTGTTGAAGGTTATATGGATATTAGTGGTGAAGCCAGGATTTGAACCCAGGCTTCCTTGAATTGGAATCCCATGTTTTCCTCATTATCTGCTTCTCTACATGATGAACTCCAGTAGGTTTGACTGTAAAGTCCTCTGTGCACTTCAAAGCATTACTCATAAGTAAATGAGGTGGAAAGGTAGGGTGGGTGTGGATAGAGGGGCAGAGAAATGACTCAGAAGCAGCTAGGAAAAACGTGTGGATTTTATTGGACAATAAGACGAGTGAAGTAATGGTGTTCAACAACAAAAATAACAAACTTTTTTTTTTTTTTCAATTCAGATTTCATCAGTAAAAGTGTCTCAACCTAGAACAGGGATATTCTGATCTGGTTACTCATTTCCTGGAATACTGTCCTTAGTTGTGGTATTATCCTTAAAAAATCATCATGAGAAATGAGTGTGTCCCCAGAAGATTAACCACAAGGTATTGAAAGCATTCAAGACTATATTCCCACAATTCTGAAAATAACTGGGCAGGTTTAGCCAGCAGAATAGAATGCTTTTGGGGATCTTGGTACGGATTATTATTTCAGATCCTAACTATCTCTTAAGGAGGGGTGGGAGTCAAATTTGTCCTGTGCGGCCTCAGGACATAAGAAGCAATAGGGAGAAAGCCACGTAGCAGCCAATTCTAGCTCTATTTTAAAAAGACACAATAACAAAAGTACCCAAAATTGGAATAGGATATTTCAAGAAGTGGTGTTTTCTCCACTGTGCCTATGTTAGGAATTTTTTTTTTTTAATTTGCAAGTGATCTAAATCCAACTCAAAGTGGCTAAAGGACACATAAGGTCTTTAATTCCTCAAGGAACTGAAGTATCTAAGGCTACCTTTAATGCAGGAATGGTTAGATCAAAATGTCCATGCAGCATCATTAGGAAGATGCCTCTAGTCCTTTGCACTGGTTTCCTCTGGGTTGGTTTCTCCCCAGGTCATGATAAGGTCATTGGATCCTTTAGCATCACCAGTAAGGAAAAAGAGTGCTTCTTATTTTTAACCAGAATGCCTGGGAAAAGCATCATTTACTTATATGTTCATTTTGTTTAGTTTTCTATTGATGTTTTAGTTTTCAAATTACCACAAACTTAGTGGCTTAAAACTGCATAGACATATTATCTTTTTAAAATGTTTTTATTTATTTGAGAGAGAGAGCGAGAGCAAGAGCAAGCAGAGGAGGGGCAGAGAGAGAGAGGGAGACAGAGTATCTTGAAGCAGGCTCCGCGCTGACAGTAGAGAGCCCAGTTCAGGGCTCGAACTCATGAACCTGATCCAGAGTTGGACACTTAACCAACTGAGCCACCCAGGCACCCCTATATTATCTTTTGGTTCTGTAGTTTATAAATTTGAAATTATTCTCATTGGGTTATCATCACAGTGTCATTAGTAGGACTGTGTTCCTTCCAGGGAGACTGGGAAGAATCTGTGTCTTTGTGTTTCCATCTTATAGAGGCTGCCCACACTCCTTGATTTGTGGCCTCTTCTTCCATCTACAAAACCAACACAAGTGAGCTGAGTTCTCACATCATATCATTCTTACCTCCTCTTCTGTCTCCCTCTTCCATTTATAAAGATACTTGTGATTATACTTGGGTCCTCTGTATAATCAAGGACTACTTACCCATCAAAAAGCTGATTAAAAGCTTTAATTTCATGTTCAACCTTAATTCTCCATTGCCATGTAACCTAACATATTCATAGGTTCCAGGGATGAGGACACAAACCTCTTTGGGGTATTATTCTGCCTATCACAAACCTCAAATAAGTCACTGTGAGGTGCCACTTGGTCGACCCTGGGTCAGGTGGCTATTACTGGACCTAAACTTGGGTAACCCAGAGCCAGACCATATATATTGTAAACATTGAAGGAGGTATCATTTAGTCTTCCAAAGGAAAAGTAGGTTTTTATTACAAAAGAATATGAAAAAGATGGTAAGAAGGTTTAAAAAACCAACCATGGTGTATGGTGGGGTATCCAATATTAGGTAAGGGATGAAATTGGGAATTTTATTTTTTTTTTTTTTTTTTTTTTTTTTACAAATAGTTTATTGTCAAATTTGTTTCCACATAACACCCAGTGCTCATCCCCACAAGTGTCCTCCTCCATGCCCATCCCTCCTCCCCCCACATCCATCAGTCCTCAGTTTTTGTCAGCATTCAAGAGTCTCTCATGGTTTGCCTCTCTCCCTTTCCCCCACCATTTCCGCCCTTCTTCTTCCCCTTGTTCCTCTGTCAAGTTCCTCCTAATCCTCCTATACGTGCACACATATGATATTTGTCCTTCTCTGCCTGACTTATTTCGCTCAGCATAATACCCTCAAGGTCCATCCATGTTGCTACACATGGCCAGATTTCATTGTTTCTCATTGCCATGTAGTATTCCCATGGTATAGATAAACCACATCTTCTTGATCCATTCATCTGTTGATGGACACTTAGGCTCTTTCCGTGTTTTAGCTATTGTGAGAGTGCTGCTATGAACATTGGGGTACATGTGCTCCTATGCATCAACATTTCTGTATCCCTTGGTAAATTCTAGCAGTGCTATTGCTGGGTCATAGGGAGTTCCATTGTTATTTCCTTAGGAACCTCCACACTGTTTTCCCAGAGGGGCTGCACCAGTTTACATTCCCACCAACAGTGCAGGAGGGTGCCTGTTTTCTCCACATCCTCGCCAGCATCTAGAGTTCTCTGATTGGGTCATTTTAGCCACTCTGACTGGCGTGAGGTGGTATCTCAGTGTGGTTTTGATTTGTATTTCCCTGATGAGGAGGGATGGTGAGCATCGTTTCATGTGTCTGTTGGCCATCTGGATGTCCTCTGGAGAAGTGTCTGTTCATATCTTCTGCCCATTTCTTCACTGGGTTGTTTGTTTTTCGGGCATGTAGTTTGGTGAGTTCCTTATAGATTCTTGATATTAACCCTTTATCTGATATGTCATTTGCAACTATCTTTTCCCATTCCGCTGGTTGCCTATTAATTTTCTGGGTTGTTTCCTTGGCTGTGCAGAAGCTTTTAATCTTGAGGAGGTCCCAACAGTTTATTTTTGCTCTTAATTCCTTTGCTTTTGGGGATGTGTCAAGTAAGAAGTTGCTGCGGTGGAGGTCAAGGAGGTTGTTTCCTGCTTTCTCTCTAGGGTGTTGATAGTTTCCTGTCTCACGTTCAGGTCCTTTATCCATTTTGAGTTTATTTTTTGTGCATGGTGTGAGAAAATGATCTAGTTTCATTCTTCTGCATGTTGCTGTCCAGTTCTCCCAACACCATCTGTTAAAAAGGCTGTCTTTTTTCCATTGGATATTCTTTCCTGCTTTGTAAAAGATTAGTTGGCTGTATACTTTTGGGTCCACTTCTGAGTTCTCCATTCTGTTCCATTGGTCTATGTGTCTGTTTTTGTGCCAATACCATACTGTCTTGATGATGACAGCTTTGTAGTAGAGGCTAAAGTCTGGGATGGTGATCCCTCCCGTTTTGGTTTTGTTTTTCAGGATTCCTTTGGCTATTCGGGGTCTTTTGTGGTTCCATACAAATTTTTGGATAGTTTGTTCTAGTTTTGAGAAGTATGCTGGTGCAATTTTGATTGGAATTGCATTGAATGTGTAGAGTGCCTTAGGTAGTAGTGACATCTTAACTATATTTATTCTTCCTATCCATGAGCATGGAATGTTTTTCCATTTCTTTGTGTCTTCTTCAATGTCCTTCATAAGTTTTCCATAGTTTTCATCATACAGATCTCTTGTATCCTTGGTTAGGTTTATTCCGAGGTATTTTATGATTTTTTGTGCAATTGTGAATGGGATCAGTTTCTTGATTTCTCTTTCTGTTGCTTCATTGTTGGTGTATAAAAATGCAACCGATTTCTGTATGTTGATTTTGTACCCTGCAACGTGGCTGAATTCTTGGATCAGTTCTAGTAGGCTTCTGGTGGAATCTGTCGGGTTTTCTATGTAGAGTATCATGTCATCTGCAAAAAGTGAAAGTTTGACTTCCTCTTTGCCAATTCTGATGCCTTTGATTTCCTTTTGGTGTCTGATGGCTGATGCTAGGACTTCCCGCACTATGTTAAACAACAGTGGTGAGAGTGGGCATCCCTGTCGTGTTCCTGATCTCAGGGGGAAAGCTCTGAGTTTTTCCCCATTGAGGATGATGTTAGCTGAAGGCTTCTCATAGATAGCTTTGATGATGTTTAAGTAGGTTCCTTCTATCCCAACTTTCTCGAGAGTCTTTATTAAGAAGGGATGCTGTATTTTGTCAAATGCTTTTTCTGCATCTATTGACAAGATCATATGGTTTTTATCTTTTCTTTTATTGATATGATGTATCACATTGATTGATTTGCGAATGTTGAACCAGCCCTGTAACCCAGGAATGAATCCCTCTTGATCTTGGTGGATGATTCTTTTTATATGCTGCTGGATTCGATTTGCAAGGATCTTGTTGAGAATTTTTGCATCCGTATTCATCAAGGATATTGGCCTGTAGTTCTCTTTTTTTGCTGGATCTCTGCCTGGCTTGGGAATCAGAGTGATGCCGGCTTCATAAAATGAGTCCGGGAGTTTTCCTTCGCTTTCTATTTTTTGGAATAGCTTCAGAAGAATTGGGATTAATTCTGTTTTAAATGTCTGGTAGAATTCCCCCAGGGAAGCCATCGGGTCCAGGGCTCTTATTTGTTGGGAGATTTTTGATCACTGATTCAATTTCTTCACTTGTTATGGGTCTGTTCAGGTTTTCTATTTCTTCCCGTGTGAATTTTGGTAGTGAGTGTGTGTTTAGGAATTTGTCCATTTCTTCTAAGTTGTCCAATTTATTGGCATACAATTTTTCATAGTATTCCCTGATAATTGCTTGTATTTCTGAGGGGTTGGTTGTAATAAGTCCATTTTCATTCATAATTTTGTCTATTTGGGTGCTCTCTCTTTTCTTTTGGATAAGTCTGGCTAGAGGTTTGTCAATTTGTTTACTTTTTCAAAAAACCAACTCTTGGTTTCATTGATCTGTTCAATTGTTTCTTTGGTCTCGATGTTGTTTATTTCTGCTCTAATTTTTACTATTTCTCTTCTTCTACTGGGTTTAGGGCGTTCTTGTTGCTCTGCCTCTAGTTCCTTTGGGTGAGCTGTTAGATTTTGGACTTGCGCTTTTTCTAATCTCTTGAAATAGGCCTGGAGAGCAATGTACTTTCCTCTTAGGACTGCCTTTGCCGCATCCCATAGATTTTGAATTGTTGTGTTTTCATTTTCATTTGTTTCCATATATTTTTCAATTTCATCTCTAATTGCCTGATTGGCCCATTCATTCTTTAGAAGGGTGTTCTTTAACCTCCATGTTTTGGAGGTTTTCCAGACTTCTTCCTGTAATTGATTTCAAGTTTCAAAGCATTGTGATCTGACAGTGTGTATGGTATGATCTCTATTCTTTTATATTTCTTGAGGGCTGCTTTATGTCCCAGTATGTGATCTATCTTGGAGAATGTGCCATGCGCACTTGAGAAGAAAGTAAATTCCCTGACCTCAGGATGTAAAGTTCTAAATATATCCGTCAGGTCCATCTGGTCCAATGTATCTTTCAAGTCCATTATTTCTTTAGTGATTTTCTGTCTGGTTGACCTATCCATTGCTGTAAGCGGAGTATTAAAGTCCCCTGCTATTAACACATTCTTATCTATAAGCTTGTTTCTGTTTGTGATTAATTGTTTTAGATATTTAGGTGCTCCCATATTTGGTGCGTAGACATTTATGATTGTTAGTTCTTCCTGATGGATGGACCCTGTAATTATTATGTAGTGCCCTTCTTCATCTCTTGTGATTGTCTTTAATTTAAGTCCAGTTTGTCTGATATAAGTATCGCTACTCCGGCTTTCTTTTGATTTCCTGTAGCATGATATATATTTCTCCATCCCCTTACTTTTAATCTGAAGGTATCTTCCCATCTAAAATGAGTTTCTTGTAGACAGCATATAGATGGATTTTGTTTTTTAATCCATTCTGCTACCCTATATCTTTTGATTGGAGCATTCAGCCCATTTACATTCAGTGTTATTATTGAAATATGTGGGTTTAGAGTCTTTGTATCTTTTGTAGGGTTCATGTTTGTGGTGGTGTCTCTGGAATCTTTGTTCCTTGCAACCTTTCCTTCAGAGCATCCCCCTCAGGATTTCTTGTAGGGCTGGCTTCGTGGTGACAAATTCTTTCAATTTCTGTTTATTTGGAAAGGTTTTTATCTCTCCTTCTATTTTGAATGACAGGCTTGCTGGATAGAGGATTCTTGGCTGCATATTTTTACTGTTCATCACATTGAAGATCTCTTGCCATTCCTTTCTGGCCTGCCACGTTTCAGTAGATAGGTCTGTCACCACTCTGATGGGTTTCCCTTTGTATGTGAGGGCCCTTTTCTCCCTAGCTGCTTTCAAAATTCTCTCTTTGTCCTTGTATTTTGCCATTTTTACGATGATATGTCGTGCAGAAGATCGATTCAAGTTACGTCTGAGAGGAGTCCTCTGAGCCTCTTGTATTTCCACATTGACATCCTTCCCCAGGTCGGGGAAGTTCTCTGCTATAATTTGTTCCAGGACTCCTTCAGCACCTTTCCCTCTCTCTTCCTCTTCTGGGATTCCTATGATACAGATATTGTTGCGTTTGACTGTATCGCTGAGCTCTCGAATTCTTCTTTCCTGTTCCTGGATCAGTTTGTCTCTTTTTTTGTCAGCTTCTTGTTTTTCTATCATGGTGTCTTCTAAATCACTTATTCTCCTTTCTGCCTCTTCAATCCGTGCATTGGAGGCCTCTAATTTATTATGTATCTCATTTATCGCATTTTTTTAATTCTTCATGCCTATTTTTAATTTCCATACTGTCTGTAGCCATAGTTTCTTTGATGTCCCCTATGTTTTTTTCAAGCCCTGCTATTAATTTTACCATTATTATTCTAAAATCTTGTTCACTTATGCTGCTGATGTCTGTTTTGAGCAGTTCATTAGCTGTCATTTCTTCTTGGAGTTTCTTTGGAGGAGAGCTCTTTCGTTTCGTCATTTTAGTTAGCTTTCCGGCTCTTGTTGGTTTTAAAGACCTGTTATGCTCTCTGTTTCTATGAGCACTGCTATATCCAAGAAACTCTTTGACTTTCCAGGGCCTATCCTTTCAGAGATTGTTTTTTGAATGGTATCCCTCGGTCACTCTTGTTGGGACCTTGGTTATTTTATTTTCCTATTCGTAGTGATATTTGGGACTCTTCACCTTGTGTACTCTAGCTTGTTTCTTGAGGTAGCCCTGGAAAAGAAAACAGACAGACAGACACACAGGGAGCAGGAGCACACAAACGCACAGGCTGATTCAACTAACATGCAAAGTGAGAGGGAAAACGAAAAAGTTAATAGAAAAGACGGAGGAAGGAGGGCGAATAGGGAGCATAAAATACATAAAAGGGTCAAAAAGGGGAAAAGAAAAGGAAAAAAGAAGAAAACCGATGGACAAAGAACGGTTTAAAGCATATACCTGGATTTCCCAGCTACAGTTAAATAGCCGTGTGTATGCAGTGCTGGTTGAAGAGCATAGAGAAAAAGAGAGAATGCAGGGTGAGACAAGGCAGATTTGGAAATAGAATGAACAGGCAGAAGGGATAAGAAACTTTTCAAAGAGGTAAAGGATAGAATATGGTTGGATAGGTGAGAGAAGGATGCTGGAATTATCCAGAGAAACTATATAGTCTAATTACTCCTGAGAGAAATAGCTGAAAAAGTCGGTAGGTGTAGAATTTACATTTACAGAATGGACTTGTGATTGTTTAAGCAAGCTGGCGACCAGAGTTAATCAGGTCAGTGTTTTGGGGGAAAAAGCGAGAAAAGAGAAAAAAGAAGAAAAAAAAAGAGAAAAGAAAGGGGAAAAAGAAAAAAAAAAAGGGGAGGAGGGCACCTCTCAGGCAGAGATGGGCGTGGCGTGATCCGATGCCTCAGGCGGGGGTTTTGCCTTGGCGATTGTGGGAAGGAGAGTGACGGTGCTCCAGTCCCTTCTTGAACCCCGCGCTGCAGCTCGCTTTTTTTTTTTGGCGTGTCAACTCCCCGTTCCGGGGACGCAGCCGAAGTTGGTTGCACTCTTCAACCCAGGCCAGTTCCAATCTCCAAATCCCAGTCCGCGCCCCGCTGAAGTTGCCTTAGACACAGCTTCCCAGACAACCCCCTCGGGCAATTCCAGGCTCCCTGCTGAGCTCTGGGGGCGGAGTCAGGATCGATGCTTTCTTCTCTGGTCGGCTCTGGTGCGCATGCGCGGGGGCTTGCCTGCAGCGTCCGCGTAGCCTGAGCCCGCTGGAGTGAGGAAAACCGGGTCTCTCTATGGCTCGTCACCCGAAACACGAACTCACAGGCAAATTTCCCAGGTTTTAGCTCTTTGCCTTCCCTCTCGAGTTCCAGCCAGCCAGGAGCGCGGACGCCTGGTGTCTGCGCGTCTCCTTCAGGGGTCCCAGCCGCCCTGGAGCTACAATGGCGGCAAGCGCGCCGCCGCTGGAGTGAGGAAAACCGGGTCTCTCTATGGCTCGTCACCCGAAACACGAACTCACAGGCAAATTTCCCAGTTTTTAGCTTTTTGCCTTCCCTCTCGAGTTCCAGCCAGCCAGGAGCGCAGATGCCGGGTGTCTGCGCGTCTCTTTCAGGGATCCCAGCCGCCCTGGAGCTACAATGGCGGCAGGCGCACCCGCTCCGCTTTAAAACCCCACCTCCAGGAGCGGCACAAAGAAGCAGTTTGTGTGCTCAGCCTCCCCCAGGACCAGTTGTCGCGAGGGGACCCGGTGTGCAGGTATTTGGCAAGTACGGTCTTTCTATGCACCGAGCGGAGATTTTTCTGTCTTGGACTCTCCCCTTTCCCCTCTCACTCCCCGTAGAGGGTAGAGGGGGATCGCCTCCCACCCTGGAGGCTCCGATCCCGGGCTGATTTTACCTTCCCCGGTTCGCACTCACGTTAGAAGGCTTTCTCAGTGGATTCTGCGTCCTTTTTTCTCTCCCAGTCTCTCAGGTTTTGTATGGTTTCCAATGGCTTCAGATCTTTTCTGTGTGATGTATGGGCGCGAGTGCAAGTACGGAGCTCCTTACTTCTCCGCCATCTTGCCTCCCTCCCGAGTTTTCTTTTAAATGAAGAGACAAAAATATTTCATTTTAGTTACTCCTGTCCTGAAAAAAGGGAAAAAACACAGAATAAATGGATATGTAGAGACTTACAGTTATCTTGCGAATACAGTCTCAAAGGTAACAATTTGGAATTTTTTCAATCACATTTGTATGTCCACTTGTTTGTTTTCTGACTGTGGGTTTAAAGAGCTTTCAAATAACAATTCCTTGAGCAAAGTAATTTTGCATGTGCATTTATGTCTCTTGTAATGGGGAAAACAGAGCTAACAGATGATGTTTCTCTCATTTAAAGCCATTTTCTTTCACCTAAATAAAAAGAAATAATGGAGAAAAAAAAGAAATCTAATCTGAGGCAGAAAAAAAGAAGAAAAAGTACAATGTGTTGAGCAACTGTGATTATGACATATTGATTATTATATTTTCTATATTGAGGAGAAAATATAAAATAAATGAAATTCCAGGCAAGCCTGAATAATGACCAGTGGGCACTATTCCACTGTGGGTCTCCAAAGATTTTATTAAATGCCATTAAATTGTTTGCATCTGTTGTGGAATCCAAAAGACAAGCATGGGTTAGACGTAGGGATAATGGTATGTATGCATTGTCCTTTAGAAGCTATAATTTTCCAAACTGAAGTACCTTCATTTAATCCAACAAGAACTATGATTTTCAGGGCCATTTTAAACAGATGTTCAAACAGCTTTAGATCATCTCCCAGTGAATCAATTTAGATTTTAGATGCAACATTCTTTTCTTATTATTAATAATTGCCCTAGTTTTCATGTGCTGTTAGTTGGATTTTTAGAAATATTTAATTTCAACTAACCGACAGGGCTGTTACAAACATACGTATAGAAGAGTATCTAAAATGTAGATAAATAAAATATAAATAGAAAATAGCTGTCACTATATGTGATTTTATGTATATCCAAGAAATTCCCTTTGTAGTCCAAACAATTTTGCCTGAATCTCTAAAACACTTTTTTTTCAGAAGAACACTGTTACAGAATTTATTTTCTTTTTTGTCATTTAACAACTGTCATGTGTATCCCAACAACAACCACACTAAATCACAGTAAGGTAAAAGGAGCTTATAAATAATAAGAAATTAATTCAGCACTCTGCATTAATAACTTCATATTTAGCTGAGGATGAAGACCAAAAAAAAAGTTCATTTTAAGGAACTTAAAAAAAAACCCTCTATTTATTGTTATATTTGGAATTTAAAAATATCTCCCCATGTAATTGACCTTTTGTTAATTTATCTTATTATCTATCTTCTTACCTAAAATATAAATTTCACAAGATTCCAGAATTGTGTTTATGTTCATTGCTTTAGGGCTATGAGTAGCAAAAAACACCTAGTATATATTTGGCACACAGTAAATATCGGATGAATGAGTGAGTGAGCGAATAAAGTCTACTCAAATATGATTCCAGAAAAAAATAAGATATGTTGCCCTCTTGTTTGTTTGTTTACAGTATAATGACAACAATTCTATACATTACTCAGTACTCATCAAGATTGATCCCCCTTATCTATTTCACCCACCTCCCCTCTGGCAAACATCAGTTTGTTCTCAGTATTTAAGATCTGTTTTTTAATGTGTCTCTTTTTACTTTGTTCTTTTGTTTGGTTTCTTGAATTCCTCATATAAGTGAAATCATGAGATATATGTCTTTCTGTGACTGACTTATTTCACTTAGCATTATACTATCTAGGTCCATCCATGTCAGTGCAAATGGCAAGATCTCATTCTTTTCATGGCTAATATTCCATTGTACATATACACCACACCTTTCTCCATTTATCTATTGATGGACACTGGGGTTACTTCTACTTCTTGACTTGGTGTTGAGATGTATAAGTTCATATATATTTTGGATATTAACCCCTTACCAGATACACCATTTGCAAATACATTATCTCATTCAGTAGGTTTCCTTTTTGTTTTATTGATGGTTTTCTTCACTGTGCAAAAGCTTTCTGTTTTGGTCTGGTCCCAATAGTTTAATTTTGCTTTTGTTTCTCTAGCCTGAGTAGACATCTAGAAAAATGTCTAAGGCTGATGTCAAAGAAATTACTGCCTATGTTTCCTTCTAGGAGTTTTAAAGTTTCAGGTCACATTTAAGTCTTAAATTTGCCCTCATTTTTACAAATTTAAATGTCACAGTCTAACATGAAAACAATTTTGCTTATAAATCCAAACATTTAATACATCATAGGTTTTTTTTTTTTTAATGTTTTATTTATTTTTAGGAGAGAGAGAGAGAGACAGCGTGAGCAGGGGAGGGTCAGAGAGAGAGGGAGTCACAGACTGAAACAGGCTCCAGGCTCTGAACTGGCAGTCAGCACAGAGCCCGACGGGGGGCTCGAACCCACGAACCGCGAGATCATGACCCAAGCGAAAGTCGGACGCTTAACCGACTAAGCCACCCAGGCGCCCCAATACATCATAGGTTTTTATTCAGATTGATCTGAGTATAATTTTGCTTGTTGCCACAGACTTTCTGTAATTTCAGGCAAAAAACTTAACCTCCCTGACTTTTAATTTCCTTGTATATATAATATAGCATCTACAAAAGTACCTGACAAAAAAGTAAATGCTCAAGTAAAAGTCATTTTCATTTGCTTTCAGAAATGTTAGGAAATCACTTAAAGGGGACAAAGTCACTAGTAAATGCCAAATGGAAACAGAATGTTACTTGATGGATGTCTTTTTAATACAGATACCACTAATGTAGCTGACAAATGATGTATTGGCACACGCTGCACACAAAAAAATAATCTGTCATTCTCTTAAATCTACCAATTCCACAAGTGGCCTTGCAAACAGTGAGCCTGCTGTGTAGTTGATGCAGTTTCACTTTGGATTTTTGTGCCCTGCATAATTATAGCAATAGTAGCATTATGACTACTCTCAGAGCATATTAATCCATTCTTATATGCAAATGGGAAGAGTACTTTTGGATAGCTTTTTTTTTTTTTTTTTAAAGAAAGAGACCTCTTTCTACTTTCTCTTTTCCATTAGTGGAGTCATAAATTAAATGTGGGACAGGTAGGAAAAAAGAAACTATACAGACAGAAGAATACAACTATGCTTATGTTTTTTTGATGCCAAGATATCTATACTGAAATTGATCCAGATAGATATATCCAATCACTCACAAGTGGTTATTTCTGATTCAGTTCAGTGTTCAGAGGCAGTTGCTCTGTAGGAATAAAGTCAGCGAAGTCAGTCAAACTGAGTTCTAATCTAGAATTTACTACATAATAACTGGACAATATTGAACAAATTATTTAACCTCAACCTTCCCAAATCTCATTATCTTAACCTGCCATAGTCCCTTCAGCATAGTATATCTTGAATAATTTAATTTCTTTGAGATATTATATGTAAAGAGTCATTGTCTAAGTGATATTTGATATTTAATAAATTATGGTTCTTTTTATTGTCTACCCCAAACCTATGCTTTCACATATAAGACATAATAGAACTCTACAGCTGAAGCCAAAAATAATAAGCTAAAGACATTTTAGCATCTTGGAGTGAATTGCCAATGAGTCACTCTGTATCCAAGCTCTTTTTTAGCTTATTCTTTCATCAAATTTCTGGCCCTTAGATTATATTCTACTTTTTGCTGCCATATTGCCTATTGCACTAACCTCTGATTATTCTTTTACTGGCTTGATTCCTAGCATTCACTAAAATTTATGGCTTAGAAATTCCTTTTTAAAATACTGGATAAAAATACCTTACTCTCAACTCTCAGCATCAAATCTCTGCTTACCTAAAAGCTCTCCAATGTCAAAGGTTTGCAAAAGCCATCACAATGATTTACACTGGGTGAGAAGTGCAATTCTATTTTAGATAGAATAGACACTCAAATGTGTACATTTGAGGCTGTGAACAATAGACATTTATTGTTTTGTTCATTATAACTTTTCTTTTTCTAATAATTTTATTTCTTTAAAGATTTTTTTAAGTTTATTTATTTATTTTGAGAAAGAGAGAGAGAGAGAGAGAGTGTGTGTTTGTATGTTCATGGGTGGGGGAAGAGCAGAGCGAGGGAGAGAGAAAGAATCTCAAGCAGGCTCCACACTGTCAGTGCAGGGTCCAATGTAGGGCTCGATCTCATGAACCATGCGATCATAATCTTAACTGAAATCAAGAATTGGAGGCTTAGCTGACTGAGCCACTTAGATGCCCCTCTAGTAATAATTTTTAAAAGTTTCCCTTTCATGTAGTAATTCAGGAATGCATCTTCTCTCCACCTTATGGATCTATAATTCGCTACATTTTTATTGTCATTTGCATCAAGCCCTCCAAAAGGAAAAAGAATGGTAGACCAGAGAAAGCACACATCACTTCTACTTTATTTCCCTTAGGTAGAATTCAACCATATAGATCTCCTTACTGTAGGGGATTCTGGGAAACATACCCTAGTTGTGTGCCCATAAAGTAAAGGAGAACGTGGATTTTTGTAAACAGAAACAATCATTATCACAATTGTTAAATCTAGTTTGTAATGATCTATCATCTCTCTGTCTTTTTCACCCATCAGTTTCCTTCTGCTTTAGAGTTAGTAAGCTTCTTTCTTTGCCCCAGACATTTTTATGGTGTTGAACTTATCATTTCCACTTGTCTGAGGTATTTTACCTTTAGATTATTCATTCCTGTATCTTTCTGATCATTTAGATCTCAGCTTCAATGTCACCCCTTGAAGCCATTTTTTAAAAAATTTTCCGTTCTAAATTCCAACCTACAGACATTTCCTTTCATATCACCTTGTTTGACTATCCTGAAAACACATTTCTGCAATGACTTCTGAGGCTAACTACATGAAGTTAGGCCAAATTTCATAGGATAAGGGCACAGCTCTTTACAAAACTGCCTCACTTCAGACACCAGCCTCAAGAGTGGGGGGGTTCTTAGGCCACCTGCAATTTCTGTCAAACTATCTACCAGTTTGGGAGTCCTCATTACCCCCTCAGTTCTGATAATTCACAGAACTCAGAAAAATGCTATACTTACAATTACAGTTTTATTATACCAGAAAGCATACAAATAAAATTCAGCCAAAAGAAGATTTATGGGATGAGATCTAGGAGGATCCCAAATGCACAGATACTCGTTCCCTAACCCCATGAAGTAAGGATGAGTCACTGACCCCCCGGAGAACATCAATGTGTATTACTAACTCAGAAAGCACACCTAGGCTTTAATGTCCAGTTTTTATTGGGAGTTTTATTACATTTATAGGCAATTCATTGACTGAGTCATTAGCCATGTGATTGAACTCCATCTTGAGCCTCTCAAGAGGTTGACTGCTGTTATTTGCCTCAAACCTAAAGCTCTAATCACATAGTTAGTCTTTCTGGTATGGCCAGCCTTTATTTTGTGTCTTTTTATTAGTGTAAACTATGGGGCACCTGGGTGACTCAGCAGGTTGAGCATCTGATTTCGGCTCTGGCTATGATCTCAATGCTTGTGGATTCAAGCCCCGCATTGCGCTCTGTGCTGACAGCTCAGAGCCTGGAGCCTGCTTCACATTCTGTGTCTCCCTCTATCTCTGCTCCTCCCCCACTGGCATTCTATCTCTTTCTCAAAAATGAATAAATCTTAAAAAAAATTAGTGTAAACTATCCAGGAGCCTACCACAAACCATCTTATTAGGATGCGTTTTCAGGATCCACCATGAATAACAAAGACACTCCCATCACTCTGTAAATTCCAAGGATTCAAAGACTATGTCATAGGAACTGAGGCAAAGATCAGCCAAATTTCTTATTATACAATACTTTCTGCAAAGTGATCTTGTACATTTATTTTTCAGTCTCTACTGTTCCTAAATATAAGTTTCTTGTGGTCAAAAATCTTGTTTGCTGTGTTAACACAGAAGAGTAATTTGTAAATAGGTAAGTTTTGATGAAATGAAAAACTATGAGTTCTCAATTCTGACTTGGGCAGTTGAACAGAAAATTGTTGACAACCAATTAGTTTTTGATGCAATTGTAAGCCCCAAATAATAGACTAATTGAAGTTTTAACTATATAGGGAAATATGTTTTTGCTTTTTATTGTTTGGTTTTGAATCTTAGCTCTACTACTTATTCTCTGTGCAAGCTGCTCTGTGCTTCATTTTCCAATTCAATACAGTGATAATAGTTCTACTTCTTTGTGAGGATCAAATGAGATGTTGTCTGAAAAGCTGTTTGAAGGGTGCCTGATATATTAAAATCTTTAATAATCATCATTTATTATTGAGGTGTGATTTGGTGTCAAAAGGTATATGGAGAATCACTGAAGTAAATCAAGCATCATTATTAACCTTATAGGGATTAGTATAACCAAGCCAAAGCATTCATTAAATAACTTTTCTCTTCAAGAAGAAGGCTTTGATTGATGTTATTTAACTTAATTTGAAATTCACTATGTTAGATGTGCTGCAGGATAATCAGATAGGCTATCTCTTAAAATTATACAAAATATCCATGAAAAAAATGATTCATGTCAAAAAGATTATACCAGAATGTCTTTGAAGACAGGCAATGTATATTCAGATTTGTCTCTCCTGGAGTGTCTTACTATCACCTGATAGTAAGATCTAACAAAATGAAATAAATTTAGGGGATTAGATAAACCAAGTAAATTTGTATATGTAAAAATATGTGTATTATATTTATTAGGTTGTATACACTTCTGAAATTATTGCCATGAAAATGGTTCCCAGATCAAAAAATAGTTGGGGAGGGGCACCTGAGTGGCTCATTGGGTTGAGCATCAGACTTATCAGAGATAGGTCATTATCTCATGGTTCATGGTTCGATCCCTGCATAAGGCTCTGTGCTAACAGCTCTGAGCCTGAATCCTGTTTTAGATTCTGTATTTCCCTGTCTCTCTGCCTCTCCCTCTCTCACTCTCTCTCTCTCTTTCTCTCTCTCAAAAATAAATAAATAGTTTTTTTTAATCTTCAAAAAATATTTGGGGAATTTGGTGTTGGACCTTTTCATTTTAAATATTCAACTGTTGATTATAACTACATTAAAATGTAATGTATAAAATCAAAAGATGTGCTAAAAAATAAGTAGTTTTTATTTTACCAGTTTCAAAAAGACATTTTAAATATGCAGTTATTGCTTTTATAATCAATAAAGATTAGAAAAATGTTAAAACCAATAGCTCTTTTGGTTTACATATCAGATGAAATTAACAAAAATTTGATAATATTTCTCATAAAATTAAAAGTGTTTGATCATATTTCAGAAAATCATGTTTTTCCTTTCTATTCCAAGAATTTTATGTTGAATTTCATTTCAAAACAAAGAGACATTGCATTTTTCGTGCTGTAAAGATCTTCTGAAGACTTCTTAATGCATTCAATAGATCATTTATTGAATGCTTTGTATGTGGCATGCCCTCTTCTAGATTCTAAGAATTAATATCAAATAATACCAAAGGAAATTCCAATCGTCACGGACCTTTCATTCAAGCCTTGATACTGACTACTTTGGAGAAAGAAAAGGATCTATATAACAAACAGAAAGTCAGATATCAATTTCACATTATCATTCTATACTTAGCATTCCTTCAATACTTGGGCACATATTTAGATTATGCCTCCTAAGTGTGAGACATGTACTTGTTCGTGAGGATAAAACATTGAAAAGAGGATGGGTGATTTGTGTGATAATGAAGCAAAGGAAATACAGGACAGAATTTCAGGGATAACAGAATTTCCAAATGACCCTACAAATAATAGCTTCATTAAAGTTTCTATTATGGTGATAATTGTATTTTTACACTCTCTTAAATTTATAAGGGCCTCCCTAAAGGAAGATATTTCCTTCACTTAAAGGGAAATACTGAGTTTCTAAAAGATTTACTATTAACTCTACTTAAAGATAGAAGCAAGGAGGGACACCTGGATGGCTTAGTTGGTTAAATGTCTGACTCTGGATTTCAGCTCAGGTCATGATCTCACAGTTCATGGGTTTGAACCTCACATTGGGTTTTGCGCTGACAGAGCAGAGCCTGCTTGGGATTCTCTGTTTCCCTCTCTCTCTGCCTCTCAAAATAAATAACCATTTTTTAAAAAGATAGAAGCAAAGATAAAAAAACATCTCCCCGAGTCCAAAGCCAAAATTCTCTTTGCCATAGTACCTTCCTTTAAGTTCCTCATGAAAACAAGTTACTCAGCATGTTGGGAAAGATTCACACCCTGAAATCTTGGTGTCTGAAAAATGTTAACCAGATTAGTTAGCCTACCTTTTATACCGATTTTTCTTTTTTTTTTTTTATTTTGCAAATGTGTATTCTTTGGGATAAGAGGGAAAGAAAAGGTGGTTCAAGCCCCACTCACTGAGGCTCAAGTTTTAAGATTCCATAAGACAGCAGCACCAAACATTGTGGGCACTATCGTCAGCATCCAGCCTCAGGTGAGTGAATTAGAACTCAAGATAAGGCAGAAAGAAAATGTCCTCACAGCATCCCAATCACACCTTTTATATTTTTAATAATCAGAGTAATAATCAGGGTTTTCTTGTATTTTACTTCAGATAATATTGCCCACTCAAATATAGGAAGCATGGTTAAATTTGAGTTTCAGATAAGCAATGTTTCACAAAAGTATGTCCCATGGTATTTTGATTTGCTAAAATTGTCAACCCTAACTTGAAAAGAAAGACATTACCATTGCTCTTGTTAGAGAAAGATGTGGTTCAAAGAAAAACTTAAAACAGAAGAGTCCTATAACTTTTTTCTGACACACTTACATTGAGTTTTTTTAAAGGTGCAATAAAAGTCTGAAAGTATGGGAGTAGTTAGTTGTGTAGCTGACTGATGACTCCAGTACCAAGACGTTTATTAACACATAGTTCAGCTCTAGTGTGATGCACTACCCATGAAGTTTCCTTCATAATTCTCTCAATGAGCTGTTATTCTGCCTAATATTGATTCTGTATCTGTATTTTAGGTCTATCAAGTGGAGCTTCTCTCAGTTCTGTACACATTTGGCATTTATATATCTATACTGACTGGGTCTGACAAACAAACAAAATATGTCCCCATCCTCACTGTCACTTTCTTCTCAGCTGAATTGCAACTGGGTAGAATAATGAATAATTTTACAACGATAATTTTGTACAAATCCTTTTCTAAATCTCCTAGTTCTGTGTCCAATTTTTTCTATCAATAGCATAGTGATGATTTTACTACCACAGAAGAATATCCTCTGTGGCATATTGAACCTACTAACTCAAAAATTAAAAGAAGAAAAGGTTTAAAAATATAAACTAAAAATCATGGTCTCCAATGCTTATGTTATTCAAAATCATATACCAGAAGAGATCAAAAGGTCAATGGTTCTTGTTAAATCCTTATTGATTTTCAGAGTACACAACCCTATATTTTCAAGTGTAAGTAAATATTGAAAGAGTTGCTTCTTTTTTAAATTTAAAGTTTATTTTATTTATTTAATTTTTTATTTTTTAAATGTTTTATTTATTTTTGATAGAGAGAGAGAAAGGGAGAGACAGTGAGCAGGGGAGGGTCAGAGAGGGAGGGAGACACAGAATCCGAAACAGACTCCAGGCTCTGAGCTAGCTATTAGCACAGAGCCAGATTCAGGGCTCAAACCCAAGAACTGTGAGGTCATGACCTGAGCCGAAGTCAGACGCTTAAATGACTGAGCCACTCAGGTGCCCCTATTTATTTATTTTAGAGAGAGAGAGAGAGAGAGAGAGAGATCGATCATGTGCATGAGCTGGGGTGGGAGAGAGAGAGAGAGATAGCACACTTTCCATTACATAATTCTAGTTAATATATAATGTTGTCAAATTAAAAATGCTCTAATTTTATTGATGAACCATAATAATGGGTGTTTTCCTGTAACTTCTTTAAAAACTCAAGGAAGCTATAATTTCACTATAAAATATAATTTTAAGGTTTTCATTTTCAAAAACTCACATTATTATCCTGAAAAGAATGCTGCTATGTTCAAAAAGCAATGTGTAAAATGTTATGAAACCAAAAGAAAATGGATTTTTAGGATTCTCTTTTAAGATATCTTGACTGCAGCTGCTAGGTATTGATACTTGTCTTCAGGAAGTTAAGAGCTAATTATAGAGGATAATCCCATACACCTAATTTGACATCAAACAAAAAGATGAGAAATGGAAAGCATGTGGAAGAATCACAAGCAAGACTGATTAAGTAATCATGGAAAAAATCAAGACTCCTACCATTTTAAAGACTGGTTTTCAGTCTAGGGAAAAGGAATACTGCAGAAAGCAAGGAATATAAACCTAAATTCACTCATTGGCTGAATTATATTAAGAATGTAGCATTTACACAATTGGAAATTTTCCAATTTCACTCCTTGTCAATGGTGAAAATCTTGACACTTCTCCCTGAAGAGTCTTCTAACTCATTATAAATTATTGGTCAAACAGGTGTAAGTTGCCTGTCAGAGCATCCCAAGCCATGCTTCTATCTTGGCTTAGATGTCTCTAAAGGGAATAGATCTTTCAATTTCTTCCAGTCTAACTCTTGAGCTGTTCTGGCTGGGAGAAAAGGAACACTTTATACGGTGAGTAAATAAAGAAAATACATGTAGAAGATAGGACAACCCCAAATCACTAATCAAAAATATGTTTAATTGTCTATGTAGTGAGAAGCATTTTATTTATACAAAAAATAACCACAGTGGAAGTATTCAACTAAAGGAAGAGTCAATGACAGTCAGGGAGGAAGCAGAGATGAAATGAAGTGTTATTTACTGAAATTGTGCTCCATTTAATTTGAGTGGAGAGGGATTGAGTATTGTTTCTAATAGAGAATAATGTGCATAACAGGAACACTATACATTTTAGCATACACTTATAGAAATAGTACTGAAATGAATAGATATTTTAATTTCATTTCAACAAACATTTTTTGAGCTGGTTAGTTATCAAATACTGTATTCAAAACCACAACAACTGCAAACAGGATAATGCATAGAAACTATTGATAGAAACATTTTAGTATTACATGTAAAAAACAATGAGGAATTTCATAAGGCCCTGGAAAACCTACACTAGGGCATTCACAGAAAACATTCATCTGGGTAACCATTCCTTTCTCCACAGTGCCTAGTATGGTTTGTGGAAAACTCAATAAATAATTGTCTAATGAATGCATAAATGAGTTGCAAAATACCAGAAGAGAGAGTAATTAATTCTGCATGGGGAAGTCTGGAAAGGTTTCAAAGAGAAGTTAACATTTGAATTGGGTCTTGAAAGATAAATGAAATATTAACAAGCAGTTAGAAACAGCTGAGTATCAAAGCCAGAAGCAACATCATGCAAAATAGGTGCAGTTTCCATTGTATTCAGGGAAGTGTTTGGTCTGCTTTTATTGAGCTATAAGTTGTATGTAAAAGTTAAGAGGTCCAGGGTAGAAAATGGTGTGAAAATGTAAATTTAAGCGGATTATAATTAATGATCTGAATTCAATAGTTTTAACATTTTTTAACATTCTGGGCTTAGTTCCTGATAATTTTTTTAATGTTATAGTGTAGTCATTCAATTAACCTATATTAATCGCATTAAATGCTATGAAGGAAGCATTGGTCTAATCACTGGTGCACAGCCTCAAACAGAACACAAAAGTCCGTTCTTATATGGAAGGTATAGCCTAGAAAGGATTATAGATGGTTAGAGAAACAACCATCAACAAAAAACAAATGGGCCAAAAACTATAGAATTTATTTATTTAGAAATATTTATTCAGCACCTCTACATGTCAATCACCATTTCACACACACACACACACACACACACACACACACACACTCCTTGCACTATAAATCTATATTAGATAAAAAAATTGTTAAGATTTAAAAAAAGAAGGATCTGTGGCTAGAGAGTTACTGAAGCCACTTTTAGATAGTAGGGTATTTTTAATAGAATCAAAGAAAGACTCCTTAGAAAGTAAAACATTTAAGGAGAGACTTCAAAAAATGAGAAAGACATGTCAAAAGAAAATTGTGGAAGAAATCCAAAATTTTAGTATCTTTGTTGTGGCCCAAGAATGTCTGCGGATAATGTGGCTGGAGTAAGTCAAATGAGGGGGGAAATCAGAAGCTAAATTAGAGAATTATCTGGAGCCATGATATATGATTCTTTCGTTAGCCAATGGAATAACATGGGGATATATTGGAGGGCTTTGGACACAGAAACCTAATTTATTACTCTGATTTATTACTTTACATAACCCAATTGCCATGTTGAAAACACAGAAAAGTGTAGAAACAGAGAAAGGATTTTTGTGTGATTATAATAATCCTGGTAGGAGATAATGGTGGCTTGATCACATTCTATGTGGTTTATAGGGATAGAATCAGTGGGATTGATAAATTGAATATTAAGAATGAGAAAATTGGAATATCAAGAGATGCATTTGATATAGTACATCAAGTATGATCTAAGCGAATTGAAAGACAGAGTTGCTGTACATTCAGGAATTAGCATTTTTGTGAGGGAAAGAGGAGAAGTTCAGTTTTGTATACATAAATACTGAGGGTACCTAATGGTATATTCAAGTAAACAAAAGATAGTTAAAATATTTAAATATGGAGTTCAGGAGAGTGGATTAAACAATAAATATAAATTTGAAGAAATCAGCCTTTCAACGGTATTTAAATATACAGTCTGGACAAGGTCAAAACAGATTAATTTTAAATAAAAAAGAGAAGTACGAGAATTGAACCAAATGGAATTCCAGTATTTAGAACTCAGGAAAAGAAAGAGGAAAACTGCAAAGAAGAAGTAAAGAGCGAGAATCAAATGAGATTGATATTGTGTATTCTGGTGACAAGAGTTCCAAACAGTTGTATGATTAGCAATGTGGTCTGCTGAGTGGTCAAACAAGGTGTGAGAAGAAAGTTGACCTTTGGGTTTCCACAATGTAGAGATCACTGGTCACCTTGATCAGAGTGGTTTCAGTGGAATGACAAAAAATTATATATTGAAGCAGGTAATATGAGAAAGAGAGAAGATGAAATGGAGCCATCAGAACTCTCTGGGGAAGCTTAGAGGATTGGGGTGTTAGAGAGAAAGAGTGTGGGGTGAAGGGAGAGGTATTTTGTATTTTAAGAATAGAGCTAACATAATACATTTGTGTTTTAATGGAAGAGACAGTGGAGAGGGGAAATTGATGGCACAGAAGAGAAAGTGAGGAAAATTAGAAGTGATACCCTCATGGAGTGCAAGAATGGTTTGTCCATTGTAATTAAAAGAAGGAAAAATATGTAGGTACAGACCAAGGTAGAATGATAGCTTTAATGATGGGATTTTTAGAAATTCTCTTCTAATTGCATCTGTTATCTCAGTTACTGAGAAGCAAAGTTATCAGCAGAGCATGTGGAGCGGAAAGTTGTGGAATAGTCATGAAAAAAAGTAAGAGTAAATTGACTAGGGAAATATAGTAAAATTGCCTGGGAGTGCTAAGGGCCCACTTGAGATTCCCGGTCATGAATTTAAAGTGAGATCGGCCAGCATGGTTTTCTATTTTTCTGTAGCTATAGTGAGCTGCTGTCATGGAGTTGAGTAGGTGGCAAAATGAATTAAAGAAGTATTGCAGTTGTTATAAAAGTTGCTGAGGTTGCTACAGTATTCAAGGAACCAAATATATAAGAAAGAACTTTGAAAGCTATAAAGTACCATGGAGGTATACTTCATCACTGGGGTCCAGTACTGTAAGCTCCCCTGTAGTTGCTTTGTTTTATGAATGAAAGTCAGAGTGCCAATTATTGGTGCCAGTCTTTAAAATAGATCAAAGATGCCTAGTAGCGTCACAAGTCTTGAAACCTGTACCTGACAGATCGTAAAGTAAATTAAATTTCACATTACTACATAAGAATTAAAAGAACCTGGACAAGAATGTACATACATAACTGAGCCAAGGGCTGTGGCATTGTTGTTTTTCAGGATGCTTGCAAACTCCCTTGAAGCCAGTATTATTGTGAGATACTAATAGACAAATTTTGCTTTAGGATTTAAAATGTCCATGCTTTCACTTATATGTCATGTTAATAAGTTTCCATCCATGAAAAAAAAAAGATGGTTTTGCCAGTTATTTCCCTGAAGATTCCTCTGTGAAACAAGTGTTCCACTCCAAGAAATTCTTTTCATATTGCAAGATTAGATCAATTTCATTCATTACCATCACCTTTGGCAATCCCTGTAGGACTTTTTGGGAATAACTGAGTAATTCAACAAATTCAACAATGGCTTCAGCTTTCCCATAACAGAAGAATGGTTCTTTAGAATCTTCATTTTCTATTCAAAACTTTGGAAAGGGAATTGCAATTTTAAAGACAAGAAAGACTATACATTTGACTGAATGGATTTTCAATATTTGGCTTGAAAATAAGGTCTTTCCAAGGTAACATTTTCTCATTCCTTTTCAAGCATTTGTCCTTTAAATTTCCTACACTCCCTCTTAGTTCCATATATAATTTAATATTTAAGCACACATTCTTGTTCAGATACTTCTGTTCATTTATTTTGTGACTACATTAAAATTGATATTGCACTTTTAGAATAATTTTTATAATATTTTATTAAGTTGTTAATATTTGATGGATAAAAATATCACTATGATGAACATGGCCATGATCAATAAAGTTCTTTAAATTGCTTTAACTAAGATGCACCATTAATTACTAATGTAACTATTGTATAGTTTACTCAAATATAAATTCTTAAAATCAATAAGCAAGAGTTTAAAGAAAGAAAAAAATAATTGCTAATATTCATATGCTTACAATAGAGGGACAGCAATTAGTTAAATATATTCTGACTGCAAATTTGGCAGTGCAAGTTATAATAAATATCTGAGAAAATAATTTGGTTTAACCCAAATTTCAACAATTGTAGATGTAATTCTGATTATCTCTTTTAAATATGTATGATTAGAATGTTCAATGGAAATATTATAATTTTATAATCTGTCAGGAAAAATATGATAAATTGTATTCAAATGGATTAAAAAATTAAAAGGAAATAAGGATTTTTTCTCAAAATATTAAATATATGTGACATTAAAATCTTAAATTGTTAATCAATAAGAGCATGGCATCATAATACTATATTGAAAATGCTACAAAGGATCATAAATTTCAGAGGAGCTCATGCAGTTATCCTCTTTTTCTATGGAAATGAGAGAACTTTAGTCCAAAACATTTTCTTACCTGAGTCACAAAACTCTACCAAGTCCTCCAAATCAACTCCCTCCATACTTAAGAAGTAATCACACATTAAAAAAAAAAAAATTAAAACAATAGAAAATATAGGCATATCTATGGTTGAGGCACAATAACAGCTATACATCTTCTGAGAAGGGAAGAGAATTTTAGGATTATAAGCATTACTCACATTGGCAAAAATATCCGTTCTAAGTATCACCAAAGGGGGAATAAGGACATTCTCAAATAAAGAAGAAGAAAGAAGAAGGAGGAGAAGAAGGATTGTTGCTTAGAAAACTTACCCTTACAAAATAGATAAAGTGAATTTTCAAATTGGAAAGGAAACAATAACAAAGGAAGACCTGGAACTTCAAAAAGGAAAGGAAAATATTAGAATTATTAAAAGGTAAATATAGACTATTACTTCTCATAAGTCTCTTTAATTTTGTTTGATGATTAAAGTAAAGTTATAATTATCATCTCACATGGCACTCATGCTATACAGAGGCAATACTTAAGATAATTGTATCCAAGGGGCGCCTGGGTGGCTTAGTCGGTTAAGCGTCCGACTTTCGCTTAGGTCATGATCTCGCGGTTCGTGGGTTCGAGCCCCGCGTCGGGCTCTGTGCTGACTGCCAGCTCAGAGCCTGGAGCCTGTTTCAGTCTGTGACTCCCTCTCTCTCTGACCCTCCCCTGCTCACGCTGTCTCTCTCTCTCTCTCTCCTAGAAATAAATAAAAATATTAAAAAAAAAAAAAGATTATTGTGTCCAAAAAACGGAGAGGGCAATGGGACCTAAATGGAAGTAAGTTTTGTTTATTTCGCTTCAAGGCCATATAAAATGTCAACATCAGTCAACTCTGGTAAGTCATGTGTATAACTACTATGGCAAGCGCTAAGAAAAGCATGCAAAGGGATATTCTTGAGCACACTATAACTTAATCAAGATGTGACTGTAACAAATATTCAAATAACCCCTTAAGTGGTAAGATAAAAGAAACAGAGTTATGCAAATAGAAAGCAAATAATAATATGGAAGATTTTAAGCCATATCATATCAATAATTTCCTTAAATGTAAATGGTTTATATACAAGAATTAAAAGACTTTGATTTTAATAATCAATAATTATTGATTATTGATAAAGCAAATAAAATGCATTAGCCAACAATATGCCCTCTATAAAACATTCACTTCAGATATAACACCATAGATATGATTGGTAAAGAGATACAAAAAATTGCCATGGAAACATCAAACTGTTTTTAAAAGGCAGAAATGACTACACTGCTGTTAAAGTAGACTTCAGAGAAAAGAGAATAGTTTGGATAGAGAGGAACTTTGCAAAGAGATGAGGACATCAATCCACCAAAGAGGCATAAAGCTCTAAATGTTATTTACTGTTTCTTGGGCTACAATAACTATATAGAAGGAAGATTTCCAAAAAACAAAAGGTCTGTGAGATTAAGAGAGATCAGTTCTTCTTTCATCCCTGAGAGGAACCTATTGTCACTTCTATCATTTATTACCTACATAAGCTGGTAGGAAAAACCTCTTATCTACACGTCTATCTATAAACCCAGATTAGTAATATTTCTATCACATGATGTTGTTATGAGGATAACATTTTGTCTCACATATTATAGTTTAGGAGCTCTGAAAAGGAGGCTTAAAACTGAAGGTTTTACAGCAGTGTCTAGAGAATTTATCAGAAATGTTTTGGCTGTTACACTGTTTTGACTAATAGCCATTGTTTGGAAAAATGAATATTTTATTAAGCATGAATAAAGTAAGACCAGTATCTCAGTCAGTCATTCCTATGGAGTGAATGTCTTTGTTTAAGTTACACTTAGTTTGAAATCTTCATGTGGTTTTCTCTTATAGCAAGAACTATGAAATATTTGTTATTATTTAATCATTGCAGTCTTGTGACAAAAGAATGTATGCATTATTCAAACTTGTAATAAATCACTTTAGTCTCACTTGTTTAATGTTTTTGAAAAAGAAAGCAATGTAGAGTATAAAGTCTAAGCCTTATCTTTATAGAAAATGAAAGTAAAACAGGGAGAGATTAGGTAACTTACACATTAAATTGCTAAATTTGTGTCACAGATAAGAAATAGCAATGAGTCCTGGCCAAAAAGCCAGTCTTATTTTGTTATTGTGAGATTCAAAAATATATACTCATGTCCAACAGATTTTCAACTGAGTTACAAAAGTATTTCTAAGGAGAAAAGACAGCCTTTTCAATAAATATTACTGGAGAGATTGGATATACCAAAGCAAACATAACAAAAAGAGAGAGAGAGAGAGAGAAACCACTGAAATCTAAACTTTACACTTTATATAAAAATTAATTCAAACTGGGTCACTGACTAAAATGTAAACTCATGAAACTTTTGATGAAAAAAAAAACATAGAAGAAACTACTTCAGATCTATGGCTTAGGCTGATTGGTCTTATACCTGGTCAAAAGAAAAATTCATAAAAGGTGAAATTGATAAATTGGACTTTATCAAAATTTACAACTTTCACTTTGTGAAATACCTTGTGAAGAAGATGAAAAAAACAAGCCAGACACAGTGTGAGAACATTTGCAAAGTACATATCCACTGAAGAACTGATATCTAGAAAACATAAAGAACTGAGTTCAATAGTAAAAGACCAAAAGCTTCAACTGGAAAATGGGCAAAAGACAAAGATATTTCACCAAACACAACACAGGTATTAAGTAAGCACATAAAAAAATGTTCCACATTATTAGACATTAAGGAAATACAAATTAAGACAACACTATAACACTGCATGCCTGTTAGAATGGTTAAAATGCAAAGAAAAATTAAAATGATGAGCCAAAATGCTAGTGAGAATATAGATTGTAAAAGGGTAAATGTTTTTCATTCTGGATGACAGCTTGAAAATATCTTATAAAACTAAACATATAATTACTATTAAGAGCCAACAATTGTTGTCTTAGATATTTTTCCAGAGAAATAAAAACTTATAGTCACAAAACATTTATGTTCATCTGTACATGAGTCTTCAGAGCAGCTTTCTTTGTTATGACCCAGAACTGGAAACACCCCAGATGTTCTTTAATTGGTGGATGTTTAAGCAAACTGTGGTGCCTTTTCACCATAGGATACTACTTAGCACTAAAAAGGAAGGAACTATTGGTACATTCTATAACTTAGATGAATTCCAGGGAATTCTGCTGATTGAAAAGAGCCCATACTATAAAATTCCACTCATACAATATTCTTGAGGTAAAAACAACATAGAAATGAAGAACAGATTACTAGTTGCCAATAAGATTATGGTTGGAGTTTGGGGAATGAGAGGAAAAATAGGCAACAGGGCAACATGACATAGTCATAATATAATAGAATTGTTCTGTAGCTTGAATGTAGTTGTGGATACACAGATAGAACGTCAAAGATACAAGAACTTGTGTAGTCCAAAATACACACACACATGCACACATACACACAGATAAGTATATGAAAACCTGGGGAAATCGAGATAAGATAGCGGCCGTGGCAGTATCAGTTTCTTGGTTAGGATATTCTATTGTGGTTTTGAGTGATGGTATCATGTGAAACTGGACCAAGGCTACATAAGGTCTGTCTATATTATTTCTGACAAGTGCATGTGAATCTGCAATTATCTAAAAGAAAAAATAAAATGTGTGTATTTGTGTATATGTATACATATTCTATCTTATTTATTTACAAATTAGTTTCTCCCATTTTAAGATCTCTGAAATGTGGACTTTTTTAAACCAATGGCTATGTTTATATTTGGAACTGGTTTTATTTTTTAATTGCACATAAAGATGTATTCACTATTTATGGCATTTTAGATTCAATGAAGTACACTAATATTTCTTTAGAATATAATCTCAAAATCACTTATATTAAGCATTAAGTAGAAAAATGCCATTAATCACTCCTAAGTCACCAGAAGCACATATTCGTCCATAGACATATTTTAAGATTCTCAATTAAAATTTTTAATTATTAACATATTTCTGAAAGATATTCACATCCGATCTACTGAATTTAAAGTAGACCTAGACAATTAGTAATGTGAGTTTCCTCAATGCATTTCAATAAATTCTACACTTTCACATAACCTCAGGGAAGATCAGAGAAGCACTTGATTAATAAAAACTCCCTTCTCCCATGTCAGGTAGCCTTTCTAGCTCTGAAGCTGACTAGAAATAATGATTTGAGCATAAGAACTCCTAAGGATTTTATCTATGAAGTCTGTGCCTCAGTTTTCAAAAGGTCAGGAAAGGACATCACTGTATTCTCAATCTCCATCACAATGCCTTTTGAAAGAATTAATAATAAATAAATGTCTCAATACAATTGAAATATTGAATATAAATCTCTGAATTATAGTGCTCATTTCAGAACATTCACTCCCAAAGCTTTTCTGTACATTCTGTTTCAAGAGATACAAAAAGGACCAAGTATTATATAAAGGTCTTCTAAGAGATAGTAGATTTTATTTTATCATTAATCTTAGCATTCTTTTTGGTAACAGAATTGTTTAGAAGCAATTGCTGTTCTTTATAACTTCCAGAGTGGAGAATCTAATCATCTGGAGATATCTTTTTAGGAAAAGTCTTTGTACTGGTGTGAAAAAAATGGACAATTTGTCTGTGAATTAACATCTGACTAAGTGAGAGACCAACCCCAAGGTAAATCAAAGTTCAAGGCCAGTATAATTCTTTTCTCTAAGAATTCAGTCATGTCATCCATCCCTTGTTTTCACTGGTTCGGATTTTGGTGCCACACGTTATTTAGATAGAAACTGTACTAGTACATTTTTATAGGTTACTTTAATATAAATTGAGGCCATATTTTCTAGCAAATGACCTTTGTATTGAAAAGGGCATATGTTATTTCCTTTTTCGATCATGGCATATAACATTTAATCTAATTTTAATGTTAATCTCTGACATTATATATGAATTCAATAAAGTCAGTTTTTCGTATCCTCATTTTTACATGCTAGAGATGGTATGTATGCCAAGGATTTTTTGAGAAAATATGCAAGAAATAACATCTTTTATATATAATATATTCTAAATAATGTTAAAAAGGAATACTTAAGATATAGTTCCAAGTCCTTTTTTCCTTTCCACAGAATACAGACCATTTATATTTCTGATTGTGAGTTCCAAAATTCTGATTCTCACCACCACCATCTATTATCTATTATTCCAATCCCTCTCATTCTCTCACTTCAACTTCTTTAGTCTTATTGAAATATTTGGTTTCATACTTTATTTTATTTCTAAACTTTCTTCTGAGCTTTTTTTTTGGTGGGGGGGTCTTATTTAAATGTGGACTCTGTTATCAATCGTGTCAACCATGACTTTTGAGTGCCTTAGGAGTTTCTATCTATAATAACCAACTTGGAACAAAACCTTTCTTCCCCACCATAGTCTTAAGACTAATTTTATAGCTATAAAACCAGAACTTCCTCTTAAAAGATAGGGCCTTAGAAAAGAAACATATACTCACTAAGTGTAAAAGAAGTGAAGAAAGCATTAGGGTTATGCCTCTCATTGTCTAAAAACCTATAGGAAAAGGGTTCAGAAAATTCTTACAGAAGAGTAAGAGACAATTACTGCTTTCACAAACAGCAGAAAAAATCCACAGTGATAGTGAAGAGGGACATTTCCTGTAGATTGTGGGATATTTCTAGAGGACTTGAGTCTCCTTATCCAGGAAAGGGAGATGAAATAGTTTTTATTATCGTGTTGAGTATAGACAAAAAGGTAGCTTTCAAATGAATTGTGGGTGTGAATATATGTACATAAAGAAGAAAAAAAAAAGAAATTAAAGAAATTCAGAGTTGTACCACGAAAGGAGCCAATAGCATGCTTTAAGAGGTAGAAACCTTTTAGGATTCTGAATATTGACAGAGAAGAAGCAGACTGAAAATGCTACTCAACTTTAGGAGTGGTGTATTTCTTAGTGTTCTTTCCAGATATGTCCAAGGAAAGTCCTTGCTATCGTGTGAATGCTTTTGTCCCCCTAAGATTCAGACACTGAAATTCTAAATCCCTGTGAGATGATACACGAGGTGGAGCCTCTGGGAGGTGTTTCAGTCACCTCAACATGAAGGCATGGCCCTCATAAATGGGATTAGTGCTCTTATAGAAAAGGCTTTCAGAGAGGCCCCTAGCTTTTCTACCAAGGGAAGACTTAGCAGAAAAGTGCTGAGGGCCCTCACCAGAAAGCAAACATTCTGCCAACTTGATTTTAAACTACCCAGCCCCCAGAACTGTTAGCAACAAACTTTTGTTATTTATAAGCTACCCAGTTGTATTTTACTATAGCAGCCTGAAAGAAACCAGACAATCCTCACAGATGAGGAATCCAAAGACCATAAAGAAACTACTCCCAAAGGAATAGAGTTGAGGACTAATCTGGGAATATTCCCTTTCTATTAGGGTAAGGAGCTTTCACAGTACTGGACCAGAGAATTTCAGAATTACTATTGACCAACAACTGCTTTTTGCCTTCTCTTCTCCCCTTCTATTCACAAGACACTCAAGTGTACATTGCTTATTATGGACCAATTTCCCATTGATTATTTGATTATTGTGTAAGTGGGAGAAAGATACCTTTTTTTTAAGTTTAGTTCAGTAATATCTGATGGAAAATAAGCCACATTAATTTGATATAAAGAGTATCATGAGATCCTGGCTTTGGAGCTTAATGTGTGATTGGATAAGACTTTGGGGTATTTTCCTTAGGAAAAAGTGAATTCTGCATGCAGAAAGTAAGTTAATATTTGTGTAGAAGAGAGAGGATTACCATGGTTTCTATTAGTATTTCTGACTATTTGTTCTCTCTTCCTGTAAGAGGATTAGATATCCTTGCCAATTGCTATGCATCCAGCAGTAACATTTTGTGGGAAGACTATACTTTCCCATCCCGTAGATATTGGGTTTAGCCATCTGACTTCCTTTGTCCGTGGCATACAAAATAACTTTTTGTGTGCCAAATCTAACTCTATCATTACAAACATCTCATTTGAGATAAATTCAGACTACCCATTAAAATTAAATTACTTCAGTCTGCTTTTTATTAAAGTCTTCAAGCTTCAATTTAAGATACATTCTGGAGAAAAATCCATGTTACATATAGTGATTTCTTGGGGAATTTTGAACTCTCTTTTGAATTAAACCTAATAGATCATAACAAACTTACTGTCTTTTTTCCTTTTTTAAGATTTTTTTCATGTGCTCAATCCTAGGATGCTGATAATATCTGAAGAAAGCAAAATATGCTAATTAGTTCTACTACGGAGTATAGCCCTTTAACCTAAATTTGACATAAAATAGTGCTTGGCAATCTTTATCTTACTTTCTAATTGATTTGGTATTGTAGGGTTTATCAGATTTTATACTGTAGAATATTATTACCATGTGATACTTCAGGAATGAAGAAATCCATGATCTAATAAAGTAGGGAATTGCTAAATAATATATTTATATTTGTGGAAATATAGAATGCATAATGATGTATTTCAAACACAGAGAAAAGTCCAGAGAAGAGAATGATGAAAAATCATATACAACTACAGAGCTCTATTATATCCAAGTGTTTTACCACACTTCGTTTCATTTTATAGATAACAAAATATAGGTATAACCAAAGCCTACCTGTATAGCCTTTGTGAGAGGAGGGATTATTATTATCTCTCTGTTTTACTGATTGAAATAAACTGAAGGATAATCTTCCCTAAGATCACCAAACTAGTAAGGAAATTAAATGATGCCCAAACTGGTTCTGGCTCATAATCCAGCTACTGCTGCTGCCTCTGCTGCTGCTGCTGCTGCTGCTGCTTCTGCTTCTTCTTCTTCTTCTTCTTCTTCTTCTTCTTCTTCTTCTTCTTCTTCTTCTTCTTCTTCGTCTTCTTCTTCGTCTTCATCTTACTCTCCTCCTTCTTTTTCTTTTTTACTAATTTTTAAGTTTTTTAATTTATTTTGAGAGAGAGACAGAGTGAGCAGAGAAGGGGAACAGAGAAAGGGAGAGACAGAATCCCAAGCAGGCTCTTCATTGTCAGCGTGGAGTCTGATGTGGGGTTCGAACTCATGAAGTGTGAGATCATGACCTGAGCCAAAACCAAGAGGTGGGTGCTTAACCAACTGAGCCACCCAGGCTTCCTATAATCCAGCTTCTTAAACATAAATGATAGGTATAATTAGGTTCAATGTCACCTGAAGGAAGGAAGGAAGGAAGGAAGGAAGGAAGGAAGGAAGGAAGGAAGGAAGAAAGGAAAAAAGGAAAGAAAGAAAAGAGAAAGAAAGAAACTAAACATGTATAAGTATATGTAATACCTCTTGCTAAAATTTTGAAATTAAACATAAAATCTAAAATTTCTGTAAATGAAATTTTATATTCTATATTCTATATATTCTATATATATATTCTATATTCTATATTCTATATTCTATATATATATTCTATATTCTATATTGCCTATAAATATAGAACAATCTCTGTATAAACCTAAATGAACCAATCTCCTAAGACATAATTGTATATTTAATCCATTTGTTTGTCTATTTTTCCTCCTTAACTTCACACTTCCTTTAACAAGACACTATCTCTTGGGGCACCTGGGTGGCTCAGTCAGGTAAGCTTCTGACTTCGGCTCAGCTCATGATCTCAAGGTTTGTGGGTTCCATCCCTCCATCTAGCTCTGTACTGACAAGTTGGAACCTGGAGTCAGCTTCACATTCGGTGTCTCCCTCTCTCTCTGCCCCTGCCCCACTCACACTCTGTATCTCTCTCTCTCAAAATAAATAAATGTTTAAAAAAAAAAGAGAAGACACTCTTTATCAAGGGTCTTGGCACATATTAGATAGTCCGTGAGTATGACTGAATTTACAATAAATAAAATAGTGTATAAAAAGCAACATGCAATTAAAATATTCTTAAAGATATAGTCATAATATTTTTCACAATCTTATAATGAATCCAAATTCATATTTTTAAAATTCTACAACAAGCATTTCATTTTGTAGAAGAGGCAAGCAGACTCAAACTCGGCCTTCTTTTTTCACCTTTATTCTCTATTTTTGGTGACAATTTAAAAAAAGCCTCACTTGGGGCGCCTGGGTGGCTTAGTCGGTTAAGCGTCTGACTTTCGCTTAGGTCATGATCTCGCGGTTCGTGGGTTCGAGCCCCGCGTCGGGCTCTGTGCTGACTGCCGGCCCAGAGGCTGGAGCCTGTTTCAGTCTGTGACTCCCTCTCTCTCTGACCCTCCCCTCCTCACGCTGTCTCTCTCTCACTCTCTCCTAGAAATAAATTAAAAAAAAAAAAAACATTAAAAAATAAATAAAAAAAAAGCCTCACTTCACAAACCTTTTTACATACAAAAATAAAGTCAAACCCTACCAGAAGGTGACCTTATGCAGTGATTTATTCTCAAAATATTCATTTACTATGTTCATTTTTTGTCAATATCAACACCTGCATTCAGATTTATCTGTGCTTGGCAATTTCACGTTGACACATCAATTTAGAAGCCTGAAACTATTTTGAAGTAAAACATCTAAACTCTTAATTTTTTCATTGATTAAGGAAATAGAAAAAAAAAAAAAAACAATTCCATGCCATAGGGTGATAGAATTGTATATGGATTTAAAAAAAAAGAAAGAAAGCTGTTTCTTATTTTGTTAACCACAATATAGTTTGTTAAAGATTAAGGATTTGAGAAGTTACTTAAAGTAAGAATGATAATGATTTTCACCCAGGCTGTAAAAGGGTGTAAAAATTTGCAATGAAACAATAGCTAAATCTCCTGATCCTTAGAATAATTAGAATAATACTTAAGATTCTTAAAAATAAATTTATCTGATTTTCTCCTCCATCTTGAATTTTTATATCACATTGTTTAAAGAACTTCTGTAACTTGATACTTTTCTAATTATTAAGTTGGTCACAATATGCATTATACCTTGAGCAAAAAATACAAAGTTTCAAATTCAGTTATGACTTTGTAATATTGTGTTGTAGGGGTAGAAAAAAATTTCATCCACCCTCTTCAGGTCCCTGGCTAGGTCAGAAAGTTAAACTGACAAAGATAAATTAACAGGAGAAGACCATACAAATTCATTTAATATAAGTTTTGCACAAAGTGGTAGCATTAACAGGAAAAAAATCATATAATTTTATTCAGTTATTTAGTGTAGTCTGTGGACCTCTGTGGGTCCCTAAAACACTAAGGAAGTTATCAAGGTCACAATTAGTAAGACATTATTTTTGCCTTTGCTTTTCCCACCTGTTGGTATTTCACTGATGATGAGTAAAATTGCTGATACCTGAGCATGAAACAAGACAATGGTACCAAACTGTAATAGTCATTCTAATTGTTGCTATGCACCATGCACTCAGAATTTTTTTTAAAAGTTACTTAAGAATGCCATTGATGAAGCAGTAAAAAAATAGTAGTTTATATTAAGCATTAGCCTTTGAGAATACGTCATCTTGTATTCTACCTAATTCTCATACTAAGGTACAATTGTGTTCAGGAAAAGCACTTTTGTGATTGTTCGAGTGGTGAGCTTCTGAACTAAAAGCTTTTTTTCATAAACATTTGTACTTGAAAGAAGAACTGACAAACTATGGTTATTCAGGCTTGTGTACTTGGCAGATATTTTCTCAAAAATGAACAAAGTGAGCCTGTCATTTTTAGGAAATGAGATTACAGTACCTGCCAATGATAAAAGTTGGGCTTTCAAGCAAAAATTATATTACAAAAAAATTACATCCACCACTATGAACTTGACAGTTTCCCACACAGAGAGGCTTTTCTGAGGATATCGATGGTGATATTAGCGAGTGTTCTATTTTAATATTGTATAATGTGTCGAAATTTATAAGATCTGCATAACTCTGTGAGCTCATATTTTCTAATAGACCAATGTAAGGCTTTACCAAGTAATGCATAGATGAATGATCCATTTAAAGTATAAGACAGACCAATGGATTGCTGTATAAAACATTCATTGTTATAATTTTAAGTTCCATATTATCATTAACATTTAAGAAAATACCACGTGTCAAGTTTTGGTTTAGTATCAAAGGGGACTGCTCACAATTATCTGAAAAGGACATTAAAACACTTCCTATTTTTTTAAATTAAAGTTTATTTATTTATTTTGAGAGAGAGAGAGTGTGTGCATGTGAGTGAGAGTGGGAGGGGGCAGAGAGAGAGAATCCGAAGCAGACTCCACACTGTCAGTACAGAGCCCAAAGCAGGGCTCGAACTAATGAATGAACTATGAGATCATAACCTAAGCTGAAGAAATCAAGAGTTGGATGTTTAACTGACTAAGCCACTCAGGCACCCTAATACTTTTCTCTTTTTTAACTGCATATAGGAATAAGGCTAGATTTCTTTTATATATTGTAATCAAAGCAACATAGAGCAATAGATTGAGTGCAGAAGCAGATATGTGAATTCAGAGGTCTTCAATTAATGCAGGCATAGATTTGCTCATTATTTTTTGTTGGGCAGAAGATAGTCTTGTCACATAAAACATGCTATTTATGTTAACACTACAGAGTTTTTATAATTATTGTTAATTGAATTAATAAGTATTTGACAATTTATCCATCTCAATTTCCAATATTGATAAACATAAATTATATAGATAAGAATTATTTATTGTCTTCAATAATAAGCCCTTTTACATGCTTATACTGTTAAGATTACAAGGGAGTCTTATGATCAGTAAATTAGAGAATCACTGCCATGGATGTTTAAACACTTTACCCTCCCTCTTAGAATTGTGATTTCTCAATTGCTGTCCATTTACAACGCCACTGCCAGATAGCCCTCCTAAAAACTGATCACATCACTTTTGAAAGTCATCAAAGGTCAAAGACTCTCTTCCTCACTGCTTACCCACATCATCTTCCTGCCTTTGTATTTTTACCTATGCCAGTCCTTTCCCTACAATTCTGCCTTTCAAATACTTTTCATGCTGCACGATCCAATGCTAACACTTTTTCAAAACTTCTTGGATTATATGCTGACTTCCATGAGAAGTCGTCTTTCTCCATCCTATGTTCATTAGGAAGTTCTTTAAATTGATCTTCTCATAATTGCGGTATTATACGTTTTAACGTGAGCTTTGTTGTCTGTCTATGCCTATTATTTTTCAGATTCTTGAAAGCAAAGTCATGCCTTTCACAGGGCCTTCTATATAGCGGTGTTTTTAATCCATTCATCCATTTATTTAGCAAACATTAGTGATTACTTACCATGTGCGAAAGAATCAACAATCAGTTAGCTACAGAACTTTGCATCAATGGCTGTTGGTATTATTTACAGAAAAGATTCGGTCACATTACACACAATTCTCCCCATATAACAGCGGTACATCTCTTACTCCATCTATTGCTGGCTAGTTAATTAATTCCCAAAGGTTTGTGAGTTACATTTACATAAAATGACTCATTTCACGAAACTGAATGTATATCAAATCTGTTTTTATAAGAAAATATAGAATAATAAAAGTTTGTAGAGGGGCATCTTGGTGGCTCAGTCAGTTAAGTCTCCAACTCTTGATTTCATCTCAGATCATGATCTTACAGTTTGTGGGTTCGAGCCCCCCACTGGGCTCAGCGCTGACAGTGCAGAGCCTGCTTGGGATTCTGTCTCTCTCCTTCTCTCTCTGCCCCTCCCCAACTCATGCTTTCTCTCTCTCAAAAATAAATAAAGAAACTTAGAAAAAAGTTTAGAAGTAAGAAATCAGTTAAGGTATATAAATGCACTTTTCACACAGAATATGAGTATATCTTGTGCCATAGCCATATCTCTAAAGATGTTACTCCAGGCAATTATACTGAGATGTGTTTAAAACGATGAATTCATATGATCAGTATAATTATTTTAAAAGGTTCTGTCCTACTTTCACTGTTATAATATCTTCTATAGTTGTAATTTCACTTTTGTTTTATGATTGATTATATTTGATCATTCCATTGTACTTCAGGCTCACAAGGGCAAGAACAGCCCTGTCATTCACTGTTGCATCTTCAGAACTGAACACTGTGCCTGAAGTATAGTTGATTTACATATTTGTTAAATAAATAAGTGCAAAGAGGGGTTCCTGGGTGGCTCAGTTGGTTAAGCGTCCGACTTCAGCTCCAGTCATGATCTCATGGTGAGTGGGTTCAAGCCCTGCGTCGGGCTCTGTGTGGACTGCCAGCTCAGAGCCTGGAGCCTGCTTCAGATTCTGTATCTCCCTCTCTGTCTGATCCTTTCCTGCTCACACACACACACACACTCTCTCTCTCTCTGTCTCTCTCTCTCAGAAATAAATAAAAATCATTAAAAAAATTAAAAAAATATGTGCAAAGAAATACATGTTCCAAGATGCCAATAATCTCTGCTTTCCTTACTTACTTACTGCTTTTCCTTACTGTGAGCCATTTCTATGTATGTCAGTGTTTTGTTTCCAATGTAACTGAACCGTTGTTTTCACAATTACAAGCAGAGAATGGGAAGTACCGTATTTAGGATAGGGGTACATATAAAAACAACAGTTATGGACATTTTGCAAAATATTAGATGCATAAGCCAGAGCCGTTTGTTAAGCACTATAACATGGTTAATAATATTATGTGTTTGGCAATAATATTTGTGTTCAGAATATGAGGTCATAGTCAAAATGTCTGTGGGTTGGCCTTTTAGAAACCCTTAAATTTTTTCTTTGGTTACATTGTTATTTTGCTTCTCCTTATTCACAGGAATGAAGAAAGCTATGACAATGGCTCTGAGCTTGGCCCTTCAGCCTGTAGTTTCTCTCTATCCTCTCATTTTTCATATCATATTTATTTGTCCTGCCACTGAAATTCTATCTCTAAAGCCTAAATCTCATCATACAACTCTACTACATGGACCTCTTTCATGATTATGAAACCCAGTGGTTCTCAAGTGGGGAGCAATCTGTCCCTCCCAGGGAACATTTGGCAACGTCTGGAGATATTTTTGGTCACCACAACTGGGGAAGCGGGGAGTGTTACTTGAATCTAATGGGTAGAGACCAGGGAGGCTGCTACGCATTCTGCAATGCACAAGAGAACCCTCAACAGCAAAGAATTGTCAGGACCACAAAGTCAATAGTGCTGAGGCTGGGAGACTCTGAGCAAAGGATAAAGTCCAAATTTGTATACCTTCCAAATGAAATCTTCTTACCGTTCTTTCTACCTCTTCTTTCACATAGGATTCTGACTTGTAGGGGAAGGGACACATCTGGCAAACACATGTGTTTTAGTTGATCGTCTGCTCCTTTTGGATGCTTCAGATGCTTTCCAGTTTGCCACATCCTCCACCGCTTGTTCTCGTCTTCATCCAGCTGTCTTCACTTATTCGTGTTTCCCACCTTCCCTAAAACATTCGCTCTTGGCAAACCTGACTTCACATCCACACGAGAGCCCTGCTAACCTTCTGTGCTCCTCAGTATGCCCTTTCATGTGTCCATGCTTTGCATTTGCTACAAAGCCTAACTGGGATTTCCTACAACTGTTCTTCTCAAGCCCTATTTGCCTGATGAATTAATCCATGTTCTTCCATATTCATGCTTTTCATTTGTGCTCAGCTGTCCATTTTATTATGTCTATTATAGCAGAGTTTTCACAGTACCAGTTTGGTGTTAATGCCTATGCTTTCTCTTTCATTATTAGCCTTTGATGCTCTTCAAAATTAGGCCAGGCTATAATTAATATGCTGTCTTCACAGCTCCTAAGCTAGTGCCTGGGCATGCATTTAATAAATTTTTGTTGAACTCCTGTAATTAAATCAATTTCTAGTGCACTCTGCCATATATCTAATCATTTTGGAATCCAAATAATGAATATTTTACACTAATATTTGTCCTCAAAGTTATGGACAGCAGAATTAACATTGTTTTCTTTTGAAATTTTAGATATTAGACTGTATATTAAAAACAAAAATATCTATGACAAAAGACTAAATAGCTAATGTATTTAGCAGAGAAGAATAATCTTTGAATTTAATAAATTTGGAATAATTTGAAGTTGGGGATAATTATAGATATCTCTGGTATTTATTGGTATATTATAAGTTTTCAAAAGTACCTACATGTTACTTTAATTTTAAAAAGTACCTAATTTTATTTTAAAATTAGAAAATAAGATAAAAAGGAAACACATATTTATGGTCCCATTTTAAAGAGCAATGATTGCTTTAGATTAAGATTCAGTTTCTACTTTATGATAGCAGATTCTGGAATTGCTGATTTTGTACCCATTCTTGCTATAAAAGAAAACAAAAGAAAAGGAAAGGAAAAAAGAAAAGAATAGTACAGCCATTATGGAAACAGTATGGAATTTCCTCAAAAAAATAGAAAAACTACCTTATGATCCAGCAATCCTGCTTCTGGTTATACATTCAAAGGAAATGAAATCAGGATCTCAAAGAGACATCTGCTCTCTGGTCTTCATTTCAACATTATTTACAATACCCAAGATATGTAAACAATGTAAATGTCCATGGATAGACAGATAAAGAAAATGTGATATGATATTTAAATAAATATGAACGATGCCTGGTAAGTTGTAAATTAGGGTACTTCAATATTAGACAATTGTCCATATAATATAATAAATATTAAAACCAATTGACGTGCACACACACATGAGCACACATAGGTTATACTGAAATAGATTTAGTAAATTATAAACAATAAAAAATCACAGCTAATTTTAATGTAAGCATACCTTAAAAATAACAAAATAGTTTCAATAATAGAAATATAAATAGTTAAAACTGCGCTAAGGAAATAATGGCTAGTATTTACTGAGAATAATGGCTAGTATTTACTTGGAAAATTTCTTGACTGGTTAGAGGTACTGAATCAATGTTAGTGATGAGTGAATAAACACATCAATAAATGAATAAATGAACACTGAGCACCCTTTTAAGTACTTTACAAGTGGTATCTTATTAATCCTTTCAATAATTCTATGAAGTGGCATTCCACAGGCTGAGACATTAAGAATTATAAGTGGTGGCATCAGCATTGTAGTTTGGATATCAGGCATTTTTGTTTGTCTGTTTCTTCTATTTCACATGCATATGCATTTATAGCACATGAATTGTATTGTGTGACCAAAGATACATGGCCGGAAGCTCACACACACCAAGCTTCAAGGAATAGCATTTATTGAAGAAAGCTTAGAAAACAATGCAAAACAAAGTGTTCGGGTCCCTAGTAAACACAGTGGTCTAGCAAAATCAGAAGTCAAATTCTGGGAGAGAGACCTCAAATTTGGGCTGTGTGACTTCTAAACTAGATGTTGGAAAAGACACAGTGGCTTCTAGTGGGCAGGATGAAAGGAGAATGCTGGCATCAATGTCCTGGAGTAATCCAAACTCGATTGCCTTAAGCCCCAGACCACTGCTGCTTTCCATGGAGCTTGGGAGGAGCTCAACTCTCTTTTGGGAGGCCAGGCTGTGAGATGTTAGCCTGGGGCAAATTAACCCTTGACTCTTACAGTTAAATCTTAATAACGATTCCTATTATTTGTGGAGCACTTACTTCTGGAACTGCAGTGTCTGGAACTACAGCCTGAGCCAGCCTCTAAACTCTACACTGAGTTAAGTGTATCCCATATATAAAAATAAAACTGGTCTAGAAACTTTAAAACAAAAGTCCTTTCTTTTTTCCTATCAGTAAATAAAATCCACAGAATTGAACAAAATGGGCAATAAAGATGCAGCTTTTCTCTGACTGCTTCATTAGTCTGAGTAGGAGCAGTTTACTTGGAAAAATTACCAATCCAGCTAGCACACAGCACAGACTTGTGTTTGGGAAGACAGTAAATAATCTTCTGCTGTAAAGCTTAATGTAATTATTACATGAGATTCAAATTCAGGTCTCAGAAGCAAAAAGTTTTACCCCTACGAGAAAACCTTCATTAGAAAATAAGCCCAAAGAGTAATTTAAATGGGATTTGAAAACCTCTAGGTTATACATTTCTCCAGAAATCCAATTAAGTCAAATAAATACCAAATCCTGAGGAAATGTTAAGAATTTAGTCCATTCTATTTAGTTGAGTAATACCAAATTTATTAAAGAAAGAGTTTTCAACGTTTTTTAGCCATGTATTTCTTTTTTTTTTTAAATATTTTTATTTATTTCTAGGAGAGAGAGAGGAGAGACAGCATGAGCAGGGGAGGGCCAGAGAGAGAGGGAGACACAGACTCTGAAATAGGCTCCAGGCTCTGAGCTGGCAGTCAGCAGAGAGCCCGACGCGGGGCTCGAACCCACGAACCACGAGATCATGACCTAAGCGAAAGTCGGACACTTAACCGACTAAGCCACCCAGGCGCCCCTAGCCATGTATTTCTTAAAGGAATTTGTAAACCTGTGTTTCTTCATAGATATTTAGCATAGAATATTTCATGCATCTAAATACTAGCAAAATAAATATTTTTGCATATGGTTAAATACTGACTTTTTGAAATAAATCAGTTGCAAAACTTTTAAAAAGTGAAATCAATGGATCCTAAATGCCATCGATATTTTATTCCTATGATCACACATTTTTAACATTTTTACATTTTAACATTTTTAACTTTTGCATTATTTTCTCCTGAACTCATATTTCCAGTATACTTCTCCAATAGAAAACTATTTTGATGCCTGAAAGTAGTTTATTGACTATCTGTCATATTTCTCTGATGCAAAATTATAAATCAACACTCAGTATTTTCCAATGATGCCAAAATGCTCAAGTTTTCTTCTGGATTAAGTTATTATTACCCATATACAATTGATTAAAGTACTATGTAACATATCGTGTTCAATAATTTAAAAGAAGTATATATATATTTTTTACCAGTTGTAATGTATCTTCAGATGACTATAACTTATTATAGAATGAGACTGGGTCCAACATTGATTCTATTTCTACTTTTTTAAGTAGATATCCACACTAATGATCACCTTCTCATAGGTCATCTGTTGCTCAGTATATGCCATCTGTGTGGAAAGTACTTGAACTCTCAGATACTTGTTAGATCCATACAGAGCTAGTGACATACAGGGAAAAGCAGCTGCTGTCATCAGCCCATCTCTGTGCTTCTGCCCTCTCTGGAATACTAACAACTTTAGCCCCATTTCATCTGCATCTCTCTGATATATTTAGTAGATCATTTGATAAATTAATTGTCTTAGTTATTGTCCTTATGGGCATTGGTTCACTCAAAGAATTATTCAATTCCATTCAAAAGTAGAAGTCTGTTATAACAATGTGTTTGTTTGTTTGTTTGTTTGTTCTTAAAGTGAAGAAATTTTGGTTTGCTCATGCAGTTGAATACTAAGCAGTGATTAAAAAGAATGAGGCAGACTTTAAAGTCCTGATATGGAAATATCACCAAGTTATATTAAGAAACTAGTCTTATTTTATTGTACACCTTTTTTAATTATATGCAGACATGCAACATTCAATGTTTAATTGAAAATTCTTTCAGTGGAGCTCTTCTAGTACTATTACAGAAGATCTAAGAATTGAGCCTCTTTGTTTTAGAATTAAAAATGAAGGAAACAAATGTTTACCTCCTAAAATTCTATCCGTATGGAAAGTGCATTAGGCAGGCTTTGATGGGAGAATGCCGTAACTGAAAATCTGGATATTACAAGATTTATATTCTAGTCTGATTCTGTTAGCTGAATAATACTGGAAAGTCTCTAACTTCTCAATGTCTCAAAACTCCAATCTGTAAGTTGATAACACTAAATAATAGATTTCATTTCTAGAATTCTATTACCCATTGATAATATTATTTTATATCTAATAACTTGACAAAGGAGATAAACGGATGAGCATCTTATACAATCAATACATCCTCCGGTGACGTGTATATTTAGATGTTGTATATTATGTATTTTAATATATTTTATACTTGTTATATTACATATATAATTTAATTTAATGACTAATCAGAAATAAAGTTTAAAGATTAAGCTGATAGCCTTAGGTTACCTTGTTGTGTGTGTGTGTGTGTGTGTGTGTTTCATTTAAATGCAAAGTAGATTTCTAAATTACTAAGTCTGTTTGATGATTACAAAAGAGCAGTCTGGTTCTCAATAGTCTGTACCTTTTTAGCTGTATTATCCTTAAATTTTAAAAATTTGAAATGTTTTTATTTATTTTTGAGCAAGAGAGAGTGAGACAGACAGACAGAGAATGAGCAGGCAAGGGGCAGAGAGAGGGAGACACAGAATCTGAAGCAGGCTCCAGGCTCTGAGCTGTCAGCAGAGTCCGATTCAATTCACAACCCAAACTCATGAACTTCAAGATCATGACCTGAGCCAAAGTCAGATGCTCAGCCACAGAGGTGTCCCAGATATTTTATGTTTTAAACTTATTTGAACACTTTCTTTAAAGTTTTAGGATTTAAACTTACATAAGCCATCTTCCAACTATAGAGTTTTGATGATCCAAAATTGATGCAAATATTCCCCTCATAACTTGTCAAATTTAACACATGAGCCAATTTATTATCAAACACATAAAAAGCTAAGAAGTAATGTCTAGGTCCTGGAGCTGTTTAATTAAAATAACTTCAAATGTAATAATTACTTTGTGTTTTAAAATGTCTCTGACAAAACTGGTAGGCTTACTTAGACTGGATTCAGATGCATTATAACCGCACATGCCCATGCTTCAGTGACTGCCACAGTAGTTTGGAATCAGGTAAAAAGCCACTGTAGCAGACACGGTGGGGGTCCTTCCTGGATCCTCTGACTCCCCTTAACTGATTCTGCAGGCTCCTTCCCCAGCTTCTGTCTCTTACTTCCAAAAGCTGCCACCTGCAACTCTCTGTGGAAGACTTCTTTTGTCTGCTGGGGCAGCTTTGCCTGCCAACATATGCAAACAACGGGAAAATGCTTGGAAATTTCACCGAGCACTGCTTGCCTTCCAGGTATGGTGCCCTGAGCCAATACTGACTACTGTAGAAGTGTGAAAGCCCGAGTCCTGTGCTTTAAGACCCAACAAACTTTGAGACATCATTTAAGCTCCAGAGATGCCCTGTGGGATCAGACCCAGGGTGAGGCTCTCCCTGAAACTACGCCAATTTTTAAAACTTATTTTCTTGCTCTCTCCTGCTTCTTTCACTGTTTTGCTGCTGAGTTATACTGCCAGCACTCTTTTCTTTTCTCTTTTAAAAAAATTTTTTTCTTAATCTTTATTTGTTTTTGAAAGAGAGAGAGACAGAGTGCAAGTAGGGGAGGAACAGAGAGAAAGGGAGACACAGAATCTGAAGCAGGCTCTAGGTTCTGAGCTGTCAGCACTGAGCCTGACATGGGCTTGAACTCGTGAACCCAGAGTTCATGACCTGAGCCAAAGTCAGAAGCTCAACCAACTGAGCCACCCAGGCGCCCCTGCCAGTACTCTTTCAATCACTTGTACACAAAACTTTGTCTATTTCTTTTTCTGAGTAATTGACATTAGGCAACTTGCAGTTGAACAGCAACTTTGCACAGTGCTGAAGAGAAAAGACAAGGCACTGGCGCCCTCATCTTCAGCTTAACCTCCACTTCCAAGAAAAAAACCCTTTGTAAAGGCGGAGACAACTACATGATTCTCTTGCTCCAGAGTTGTGCTGCTGAAGGTAAAATGACTGTCTTTGTGTAGAACAAACAAGCTCTGCCCACTCGCGTTTATCCTTTCTCACATGAACATGGGGTGTGCAGATAGCCATGCAGATAGTGTTACTTTTATTGGAATTTTTCCAACAACTGAAAACAGCATTTGACAGCTGCTATATACCAAATGGATAATAATTTCATGTATATACTAAGGTTTATGCCAATCAAATATTTTAAAAAATATTTGTAACCACTATTTAAAACCTAGTACTGAAATATCCTTATATTGATATAGGTTGGGTTTCTTTTTAGAATTTAAACACCACAGCAGATGGTAGTGTATTTGAAGCACTTCCAAATTATTTCACCTAAATGTAAGTATATTATAATGCTATTACAGAAAAGAATGGGGGCATAGAGGCTGTGTTTAAATTAGAGAATCACATTCAAACTAAATTGTCAGGTGTAATGATACAACTAGAGCGGAGAGTAAAAGTGATATCATACTTTGAAATCAAAATAAATTATTATTTTAATACAAATGAATATTTTTGAAATATGAAACAATGTAATTAAACATAATAAATTTTGACCTTATTTGTTATTGCTCTGTAATTAGGAAAATCTTTTTATTAAAACAAGAAAGCCTTGGGTTGCCTGGATAGCTCAGTCAGTTAAGCATCAGATTCTTGGTTTTGGCTCAGATCATGATCTTGTGGTTTGTGGGTTCGAACCCTGCATTGGGCTCCATGCTGAGAGTGCTGAGCCTGCTTGCAATTCTCTCCTCATCTCTCTTTCCCCCTCCCCTGCTCACTCTCTTTGCCTCTGTCTCTCTCTCTCAAAATAAATAAGCTTTAAATGTATATATATAACAAAAATATACTGGAATTTACTTAAATTGCATTTATTTAAATGCAACATACACTAATACTATGAAATCCCCTTCAAGATGAATTAATGCCATAATTGCCTGCTTCTTTTAAAAAATATTTCTCAAATAAATGAGGTTGCATTTCCATCTGTGTCGCCATTGGAAATAAGCCCCCAAAAAGCAGTTTTATCTTTTCCTTTTATACAATTACTATTTCTAGAAACAGGATTTTTTATGTTACCCCTTTTTTCCCCTGTCGGCCCTGATGAACACGGTCCTAGAGGGGACAGAAAGTGTGGGGGTCTCTGCATGAGTGCTTCTCTATCTAGAGCATGCGAAGATCACATGGAAAGGTCGCTGGGACACACGTTCCCGGCTGACATCCCAGAGATTCTGATTCAGTAGATCCAAGTCGGGACCAGAGAATTTGTGACAGTGCTCATGCTGCCTTTACCAAGGATCACGTTTTCAGCAACATGCATTAAGTGATGCTGTTCTTTTGTTTTCCAGGAAAACATTCAGTTGGTAGTGGGCATCTGATCACATATATTCTTTTCATATCTGTCTCCCTGTGGATAATACAGAATGCAATTTTTTTTGTTGTTTTTCCTTTAATTGCTTTGAGTTCTGAAATTAGGTTTCAGATTATTTTGTAATATCAATTTGGGGATTAATCCAAAAGCTAAAAAGACTAGGTTCATAAAAGCACACATCTTAAAGAAAATATCCAGCTGTAGCATCACATGTGGAGAATTAAATAAATCTCCTCAAAGGCAACAACCCTCGAGGAGTAGTGTCAAGTGTTTTCTTCCTCTCAACTGTCACTGTGGCTGTCACTTGCCCACATCTGTCTTTCAGTGGATGCTTGGCCTGTCCTTGATTGGTTGAGAGCTCTTCATCATTTTAGGCCACACGGGGAAAAAGAAGTAAAATACGAGAAGCACCGTGATATGTCCATCCTTGAAAGAAACATTCCTCCATGTGGCTTCGAATTCACTAAGTCTGAGATTGAATCCTGATGTGGTTCTGGGACTTGGTCACGTTATGTCTTCAACCTCCAGGCAGCCTGATCTCAGAGGGCACTCACAACATATTTTATCACAGTTAAGTGTGTCAAATTTGAATATTTTATGGCAAACATTTTAGAAGTTTCAGTAAGCCTTTTGTTGTGGTTATTAGATATTTTGGACAAACTTCCATATGCCTCAGTGGGCCAGTTACTGGACTGAAATCCTGGACACGCTGTCTGTAATTATCTGCTTTATGAGATCTCGTACAAGGCGCTTCTCTCGCCTTCACTTTCTTCTCATCTGAAATATAAAATGGACCAGATGATCTATATCCACCTTCTCTTCCAGCTCAAAAGTCTTACCATTCCAAAAAAACAGTTCCTTATGCCACATTTCTTAAGCAATTTTCTTTTGGGGGTGGTGACTATACACAGTCTTTATCCCTGGGAAAGAAGAAAGAGGAGAAATTAAGTTTGCACATATTTTCACAAAGAAAACTAAATGACAGTTATTTATAGGATTCTAACTACTTCCCCAGGCCAATTTCCTAATCCCAGACGTAATGTTTCAGTCCTCTATAAGGCTGTATTCCTTAATTACTTATACCCTTTGAGAAATCATACTGCTATACACTGTGATTTAATTAACACTGGAGAGTGGTGTAACTTTGATAGCTTTAAAATATTATCCAACTCCAGATTTCTTTAATTGACACAACTTTCTGAATTCCTAAATGTATTTTTAGAGAGGGTTCAGAAATACATACCGTGTAAATTAAACACTGCTTAACAGCATATGCATATAAGAAGATACCATTTGAAACAAGATCTAAAAAAAATAGTCTCAACTTCTACCACTCCTAATTTTAATAACAGTTTGACAAAAACTTGGCTTTTATTATGCTTCCGTAGAAACTCTTTAACTTTCAAAGGAGCCGGGCCCTTGCCATACGGGCCTGGCCAGCCATTTACAGCTTTGGGGTCTGTTGTTCAGTATCCAAGCTTGTCACTTCATCAGAGCTAAAGCATCTCTTTTAAATCTGGAGAACAGCTTTCTGGGCAGAGCAGGAGCAGAACTCTTTAGTCTCCTCATGATTTCCCTCAGAATCGTCAAAGAAGGAACTCAACATGGCGGACTTTAGCTTTGGAAAGGATTATCAAATCAGTCTAGGCTTAACTTGTCTTTGAGGTTCACCATCTCTAAACAATCTGTTCTCACTCACTAGGGAAGCAAGCGGCTCTCTGGCTAACGTCTCCTATCCTTGATATTAGAACTTACCCTTCCAACAGCTGTTATCTTTTAGCAACTTCACAGTCTCCCTCAGTCCAAGACAAGTAGAGATATTTGAAAGGACCACCTTTATCTTTTGAATACCATAAAATACTTTTAAAATGATATGTTTAAACCATTATTCCTACTAACCAACAACAGTCCCAACAGTCCTTTTATAATCCAAACTTCTATGCTAGGAGCTAATACAAAAAAATATGAAATCTTCAGATGAAAACGAACAGAAAGCCTAGTTGAAAGGAAAATAGGTCAGATTATGGGTTAAAGAATTTATGTTGATATTAACAAAAGTTTTAGCATAACCATACAGTTGATGGACTTTAAAATCAGTTACATAGTCTGGATGATGGAGATACAGTAATTTAAATGAAAAACATATCGATGCCTATTTAGCCACAAGCTAACAGTATGAAGATAATATATACATTAACACCTTATATTCTGCAGGCTTCAGAGAGGTCTGTCTAAATTTGGCCCTCATATCTGAAGAAAGAGTTTCGACAAGACATCCAGAGTAGTTTTTTTTTTTTTAATTTAATATAGCATAGTAAGGACGGTTGAAGGAACTAAGTGCTAATAAGACCATATGACTGTTGTGGGCTGGAAATATAGGTATATAATTGTTGCATAAAGGATGGAGCTATATTATTGTTTTAAGAAATTTGCAAATAGATTATCCTGTGGTATTCCTGAAAGTAAAATTTGGATCAAAAGGGTTAATATAACTGAAAAAATTTGAGTTCAAATAAAAATCAACTTCCAAGAAATCATCAAAGGTAGCAAAAGGTAGCAGAGAAATAAACTTCCTCACCAGAGAGAACTCATTACCGAAAGGGGTATTAGCAATAATCAGGTAACCAATTTTTACAAGGACTTTTACTTTAGATTTAAATTAGAAAATAAAACTTCTTTTCTGGTCGATTGGGAAAAGATCTGAGATTCCTCATTTTGAATGTGAGCTTCTTAAGGACAGAGTCTTGCTTTCTTTCATACTCCTCAAATCAAAAGCCTCTCTTAGAAATGGTGTCACCAATCACGGTGTTTCTTTTATCCATATACAAGTATGTAATTACCTAATGAGAGCACTAAGAGTTTATAACAAAGGAGGAAGGTGATGTAACCCAGGACCAAATGCAGAGGAAATAAAGGATTTTTTTTAATGGATAGTTTTTCATTTATCCCAAACCTTATTTCATAGGGTTTTATTTATGCCTTATGGATCATAATTTCCTTAACAATTGATAACCAGAATCATCATTATTTTTTTATTGCAGTCTGAGAAGTATCATTAAAGAATTATTTTGCCAGCATAGCTTTAAGCCTTTCTTTTGCCAGCCGTCCAGATTTCCCTTGATGGACTATTTTCTTACAAACTTCATAGGAGATAAGATATATGTAACAAATAGTACACATAAGATCCCTACAGGTTCATAAATGGAAGTTTTATTTTCTTATTCATAGAGCATTTTAAAAGTAAAAAATTCTGAGGGAAAACTAGAAAAAGTTTAAAAATCTTATTGCTTACAAGTAAGCTTCAGATTACATTTTCAAATAAGCTTCAAATACTATGCTTTTGCTAGATTTCCACCTCAACACTCTTTCTACTTGGTTGATCTTTATGTGGTGTTTCATATTTCCAACCTTTGAAAAAATGATCTTTGAGGGATATTGACATATTACCCATATGAGATACTATTACAAGTGTGGTTAAAGAAAAAGAAGAAAGCAGAGGTGCCTGAGTGGCTAAGTCAGTTAAGTGTCCGACTTCAGCTCAGGTCATGATATCAGGGCTCATGGGTTTGAGTCCCCGTTGGGCTCTGTGCTGACAGCTAGCTCAGAGCCTGGAGCCTGCTTCTGATTCTGTGTCTCCCTCTCTCTCTGACCCTCCCCTGCCCACATTGTCTCCCTCTCAGAAATAAATTAAACATTAAAAAATTTAAGAAAAAGAAGAGAACAACTCTAGCAGGTTAATGCACTAACATTTTAATATTAGAAATGGAATCTCAAATTTCTAACTGCTGAATGGGTTTGATGCTAGAAAGTCATTTGTCCACTCCACAAAGATAGTACAGAATTGGAAGCTTCATGGTAGAACAATTACCTACAATGCTCCTACTGAGCACAAAAGAGACACACAATTTTTCAGAATAAGCCTTCTTTGTGGGTCTTTCCAGATGGTGCAGCACTGTCATCTATATAGAGATTAATTTTCTGACACTTTCCAAGCCATTTTGACAAAGATACAGTCTCAAATTTTCCTGAAGATGCTCCTGTGTATTTGAAAGTTCATTTTAAAATATATATAATTGGGATGAAGTAAAACTCTCATCTTTACTTCCACATTTCTAACGGCTACATTTAAACATAATGTGTTTTACTCTTTTCCAAACATATTGCAGCCTTAATGCAAGCTAAGTTCTCTCCTCTGAGAGCTTCCAACACTTTTTTATTGTTACAAATTATGGCATTCTGATATATTCTGATATCTCAGATTGACTGTTGTGCTACAAGTTCCGTTAGCATTAAATAGTGAAATATAAGATGGTGCAAAAAGGTTCTATGGAAGACATTCTTCAGAGAAGAATAAAGTGAATATTAGATTTTCTGAATGTTAAATTTTAGCTTGAGATGATGGCCAGAAGGTTTTACTCTAATCATACAACTTCTCTCCTCTGAATCTTGAATTCCCAACATAAATTTTCAGTCCTAAATAAATTGCATGGCAGAAGACAACAAACTTCTGGAGTAGAATGTGTCAAGAATCTGCAAGAAAGTCTGCAGAGGAGATTGACAGCAATGAAAAGAACCTATAATCAAGTTTCAGAGCATAATGGTTCTTTTGGTTTAAAAAGTGAGAAACAAGAGAAGATGGAGGGTATTTCCCACACTGTAATGAGAAATATGGTGGAGAAAGTTAATAGAGGGTTGATTATGTGTCAGAAGTGGCAGAAGTCACCATCAGAGGACGTGAAGATCCCAAAAATGTGGACGCTAAAATATTTGGTGATTCTCCCAGTTGGAGAATTAGACATCCAAATCTATTAAACTCAAGCATGACCATATGACTTGCTTTGGCAAGGAAATGTGAGTAAAAGTGACCTGTTCCACATCGACTCTGAAAGTTTAAATGTAGCTTACCACATTTGCTTTTCACTGACTGCATGCAGTTCTGGGATCATATGTTACAATAGAACCGTCATCATCTTGGATCTTTAGATAACTGTAATAAGCATAACTCCCCTGCTTCCCCACAACAGACATATGGCATGTGTAAGAAATTAACTTTGTTGTTTCACATAATGAAATTTTCTGTTTGTTTTTAGTGTACTGTAACTTATGCTATTCGGACTGATAATTAGGCCATGTGGCCCTTAAGGCCATCACTGAGAGTGACAGGAGAGAAAGATGCTTCCTGGTGGCTAGAGGAATTCTGGATAATGACACATTTCAAACATTCTATCAGTGTCATCAGAAAAATATGTGTATACTGGAACTGGGTTTCTGTAATTCTAGAGTGGATATCTATCATGCAAGAGGGTCACAGACACACATTCCTAGACTGATGCAGGTGTAATATAGATTTAATGGGGGAAAATTTAGAAGAAAAATGCAGGTTGAGTTCCATATAGTTACATATAAAATGTTGGGGTCCCGACGGAGCCCAACAATTCATACCCTGCTTGCCTACCTATATTCTAATAATATTGATAAAAGAAAATATTAAAAAGTGGAGGTTATCCTCATTATAACTCTTAAGTAATATGTATATGAGACAGTCTAATGGTATCACCATTTCCCTAATCACCTACCTTGGCCTTAGCACAACTAAAGAGACATTCCCAGTGATATATGCTTACTGATTTAAGTGAGGATGGAAGGAGACTGAGAGATAGCAAATTCCCTTCACATACTGATGACTTCTAGATTATCTATACTCAATGAAGAAATTTCAACCCTGACGCTAATTTACTTATTTTTCTTTTCTGAAGAGGAGTAAGTAGTCACCAAACCATCCTTGTTTTTCTCATGTTGCCCTGCAGTTACTAATTTTATTCATTTTAATTTTTTTTAATGTTTTTTTTTTATTTATTTCTAGAAGAGAGAGAGAGAGACAGCTTGAGCAGGAGAGGGTCAGAGAGAGAGGGAGTCACAGACTGAAACAGGCTCCAGGCTCTGAGCTGGCAGTCAGCACAAAGCCCGACGTGGGGCTCAGACCCATGAACCGCGAGATCATGACCTAAGCGAAAGTCGGACGCTTAACCGACTAAGCCACCCAGGCGCCCCATTTTATTCATTTTAAAAAAGAAAAGTAAGGAGCGTTTGGTTGAGTGTCTAACTTATGCTCAGGTCAAGATGATCTGACAGCTCTTGGGGCTCTGTGCCTAGAGCTCAGAGCCTGGAGCCTGCTTCGGATTCTGTGTCTCCCTTGTTCTCTACCCCTTCCCCACTCGTGCTCCGTCTCTCTCTCTCAAAAATAAATAAATAAACATTAAAAAAATTTTAAATAAAACTAAAAAAGTAAGACAGGAGGGAAAGAATATTTAGGGAAAAAAATCGCTACGTATAGAAGCTAGTAGTAAGGGGAAAAAATCATTTCTCTCTATGATCATTTTGCTGTCTTGATCATTGGAGATTGGCCATGAAGTCAATAGTATACCAGAAGTATAGTCCAACATCCTAGGAGAGGATATCGGTGATTTCTCAGAACACTGATCCAGGCTCTGAGGGCAATTCCCAAATGTTAACCACTGTGGGTGGCATAGGTTTAGGCCCAAGAAGTTTCTGAGATGAATAAAAATAGTGAATTGAAAAAAAAAAAATCCCAAGGCCACATTTTACTCCGGAATAAAAATAAATTCCCTATTTTATTTCCCTTCCAAATTATGGCTGGCTATATTGCCCAATACAGCCTAAGAGATTATGAAACCAAAGTGACATCATTAAGATAGACCTCAAGAAGACGCTGCAATGATAAAATCTTGATACTTTCCCTTATCAAGGGAAACAAGGAGAAATTAAATATCAAAAATTACATTGACTTTATTTTAAAGTCAAAAGGAATTAAAGTCAAATATTAAATAAGTTTATCCTATGAAGTTAGAGAGCTTGACAGCCAAAATCTGCCCACCCCTATTTTGTATTTTGCTTAGTCTCAGCTTAAGTGTTTCTCAAAACTGAGTAGAGTTGTGGTTTTTCCCAGAAGCTGCAGCCTGTGTTCCCTCCCTTTAGCTGTTTGTGGTTCTTTGACATGAGTGTAGTGCCAAGTCTTTCAGAGGCCAAACATTTGAAGAGTCTAAAAAAATTAGTTGGCCTCAAGAGATTATCAGTGCACTGCTCAACACGCACTAAATTTAGAAAATAATCCAATGTGTACCTCCTACAACAATCACTCCAGAAAACAAAATATTATTGCTAGAATACAATTAGGGCCACAACAGACTCATTGCTATGCTGGTTTTAGAGGGTAGTCAGAGAAAATCTTTGGTTTTAGCCTTTAGCAGGATCTAAATTAATATACATTTGAATGGAATCCACCACTTTGAAGCAATCTATTGAGAGAAATATCCCAGAAGTAGATCATTTTTATACTTTGCCTGTCGGAGGCTGCGCCGGCTCCGACAGGTCCAGGGGTCCCTGAAGGATGGACGGTGTCGGCGAAAGAGAGTGAGAGAGCCCCGAGATCCTTTCTGATCACCAGGCAGTCATCTCTGTCCTGTAGGTTTTGATGTCTTTATTTATGGCAAAAGTTAACATGGCATCAGGAAATGGAATTTTTACAATGGATAGCTCTTTGTGATAAGGTGTTTTTGGAAAATGTACAGAAACAGGTTTTACAGAAGTCTTCTTGCAGAACAGCCCCAATTATAGTGAAGTTGAGTAACTAAGAAAATAACAAGGTGTTCACATTTTAATAACACTAAGATTAAGTCATAGGTTTGTAGATACTCTTATCCATCCTCATCACAGCTGCCAGGGTAAGGGAAGGTGTTTGTGGAATGTAGGCCTTAGGGAAGGGGCTGCTATACACCATCAGTTAGCAAAGGTGTATGTACTAACTTATCTTCTGCCCTTATCTGTTCCTTCTCTCTAAGTTAGGCTCTTTGTCTCCGGGCAAGACTTCATTTTCCAGTTATATGCTTTATTGCACCAGAGAGCCAACCATACCTTTAAAGAGTTTAGCCTATTTCCAATACATAAAATAGCCTCTACGAGTGCATTTACCTTTGTGTCTACTTTTATGATTTCTTGAATAGCTAGGGCATGAAAGACATTTTTGGTTAGTTGATTTGCATGTTGAGCTGTATGAACATCTTGGACTAACGCAACGGTAGAAACAGAATTGTACATGTAAAGGTCAGTCTTTTATGACTAGGGGTCATTTGCCTGCTCATAGCTCAAGGGAAAGTATGGAGGGAAACAGGACCTTCTGGAGACACGATGTCTGTTCCCATAATCAAAAGAAGAAGTTCCCACAATAAGTTCCTTCACAAGGTGCAATCATCATACCAGGGCCGGAATAAGAGGACAAGTCACTCCCAATATTGATCAACAAGGTACCCTAGGGGTCAGTGCTCAAGAAGAAATAATTGAGTGGGGGTGGATATCGGTCATCATCTGATTGGCAAGAGACCGTGCAAACTTGCTTTAACCTCACCAGGAATTTTCTCGACTAGTAGGCTCAGAATGGCTCCCAACATCTGCCTATATCATACTTTTGGGGAGGGACGAATATCTTATCTTCCCTCAGAAACTGGCTTTCAAATCCTCACTGTTTCTCTACTAGTTGAGACCTTTCAGGGCTTGGGAACCAGTTATTCGTCCTAATTTGCGGTGCCTTTCCCAGTCTCTATTCAGATTTTAATTTGCTTCCCTTTTTAGTGCTCTTTCTCTCTCTCTCTCTCTCTCTCTCTCTCTGCATTTTACTGCTGAATTGAAGGCAAATCTTTTGGTATGCCTGTGTCCATTAAAGAACTCAGAAGTAAGAGAACTGCCTGCTACATAGGAGGCTACCTCATCCTCATGTTCCTTCATATGGAGAATCACCTTCAGCAGATTCTTCATTGAAGCTGCTGTTGCAAGTTGTGAATCTGCTCCACTAGAGGAATAGTGAATACCAATACCTCAGCCAGGTGGTCCTCATGTTCTTTTTCTCAGGGTTTTAACGTTTCCATTGTTGAGTGAGTTTTCTCTACAAGAGGGAGAACACTCTAGTGTGTTACTTCCTGTTACTATTCCTAAACTTGCTTCAGAAAGATTCAGCCAAGTTTGTACAGTTAAACCTACTTAATGTTGCCTCTTTTCTTCCTTAACGCATCCAAGGCAAACACTGTTTCCTGGATCAAGGAGCTTAATTTTTGATTTTGCTCCAGATATGGTTTTTTAGCATTTTCCAGTAGAAACCTCTTTTTGATCCCAACAATGAGAGATTTGAAATCACGAGTTCTGGCACTGCCCAAAACATCAACTGTTCCAAACTTAGGATATATTCTCCCATTGTACATTACTTTTTTAAAGTTTATTTATCTTGAGAGAGACATAGAACATGTGTGTGTGCACGGGGGTGGGGCAGAGACAGAATCCCAGACAGGCATTGGTTGCCAGTGCAGAGCCCAATGTGGGGCTTGAACTCATGAACTGTAAAAAAAAATGACCTGAGCTGAGATCAAGAGTCAGATGCTTAAATGACTGAGTCATCCATGTTCCCCAATGTACTTTATATTAAGCCAGATCTTAGACTCCAATAATCATTACCTTCCCTGATTTTCTTTGTGTCATAATTTCTCTGTCTTTCCTTGGAATCTTAATTCCACACATTTTTACAGTGTATTTTCTAAGACCCAAACATTACCTGGCTTCTTTGCTGCACTAGGACACTTTAAATATCAAAAAAATATTTCATTGATTTTATTTTACTGCCATTCATGGTCTTCTTTTCTCAAATATGTTTAGATTCTTATTTCATATTGGTGCCCCAATCTTCCAAAGACACTTTCCAGTTTCTCTGACTATGGATGTTAACAGCACTTAGAAGCCAATTCTGTATGTTTTTCTGATTTTTCTGTTTTGTTTATCAATGTCTAGAACAATTCTTGGTACATGGTTGTTGCTCAATTAATATTCACTCAATAAACTGCTGTGATTATTTTTCAGCCTTAATTCAAAATTAGTCTGGCCATAGTTTTAGTCTAGAAGAAGTCAAATTAAAGGCAACTAATCTACTGCCACTCTGTGAGGTCTGGAATTAGAATCTCTGAAACACAAGATATAATACAGCAAGCAATTGTCTGCCTCCCTAGTGCCTTAGAGTTGTGACTGCAAAAAAAAAAGAAGCAAGAAAAAGAATAAAAATCTTTTCCCTTAGAATCTTTGCTTTAGCTAGGCCTGCATTCTTGATGCTTTTTAAAGCTCCAAGCATTGTGTATTTTTAATTTTTTAATGTTTATTTTATTTTTGAGAGAGAGAGAGAGAGGGAGAGAGAGAGAGAGAAAGACTGTGAATAGGGGAAGAGCAGAGAGGGAGACACAGAATCTGAAGCAGGCTCCAGGCTCTGAGCTGTCAACACAGAGCCCAACACAGAGCTTGTACTCACAAATAGTGAGATCATGGCTTGAGCTAAATTTGGATGGGCAACTGAATGAGCCACCCAGGCACTCTTCCAAGCATTGTTTAAAGCCAGGAGCCCTTCAACAGATACAGACTTTTATCTATATAAAAAATAGACACATACCTCATCTATGAGCAAAGTGACCCAAGAAATCTTTCTTCAGAAAATGGCACTTAACACTGCTTTTCCAATTAATTCAGACTATGAAAACAACAATTGACAGTTTTAATTTGAAGTATTGTTTTTCGTCTATACAAATCTTAATTTTTGTCTCTCTTTTGAGGTCCTTGTTTTGGCTAGCCAGAGATAGTATAACTGAAACCTAAATAAAGCGTCACCAAAATTTAGAGCCACTCTCCCTGGCAAGTCAGAATCCTTGAACTCTGTATATCAATTTTGCCTATAGGCTTACCACCATTTGTTTATTACCAGTGGTTGTCCCCTTGCAACCAGGTAACATGCTTATTAATTATATGCTATCCTTACCGAACTGAAGTTAAGCAGTGTTTTGCTTCTCTGAGAAGAGGCGGATAGAATGGTTAAAAAAGAGGCCAGGAGGGCTTAGGGAAATTCTTAATGGAAAACAGGTCTAGACAAGTGAATGGATACAGGATAATCCCCTTTGGTATGTGAATATCTTGTTTGAGCTCCAAAATCCATCATCTGCCATATTGTCTCCATTTTTTTAAGATAAGGGACCTGAGCTTTAAAACAAAATCATACATTGGCCATAGTTTGTAACTATGTCTCTTATTCTCTCCATTGTTGAAAAAAATATCTGTATCTGTAATTATATGTAAGACATTAAGATTCACAAACGGAATTTCTCAAAGCTTTTGAAATTCTGTTTATATCATCACACCAGTCTAGAATATTCCACGTAGGTGATTTACCTTTAAATTCTTTTTTTTTTTTAATGTTTTTTTTAATTTATTTCTAGGAGAGAGAGAGACAGACAGCGTGAACAGGGGAGGGTCAGAGAGAGAGGGAGTCACAGACTGAAACAGGCTCCAGGCTCCGAGCTGGCAGTCAGCACAGAGCCCGACGCGGGGCTCGAACCCATGAGCCGCGAGATCATGACCCGAGCGAAAGTCGGACGCCCAACCGACTACGCCACCCAGGCGCCCCTATGTGATTTACCTTTAGATTACACAAAGGCAAGGCTAGTATCTCAAGAAAGAAGAAAGTGGTGTTCTCTACCCTCGTCCTTAAGTGCTATTTTCAGATAAACTAAGATTATTTTAAAGATATGGTTTTTATTTTGTGTTATGGTATTAAACTATATAAAAGCTATCGCATTTAAGTGAGAGAAAGAAAAGGGGAAAAAAGACTAGAAATATCTAGAAGAAAAAATTTGTGGCACTAAAATACAAGGAAACTAATTTTTTTTTTTAATAAATGGAATAGATCCTAGCTTGGGAGAAGATCCTTGAGATACCAGGATTTTCTCCCTTTATACTCTCTCATTCTCCATTTTAATTTTTTCTCCTTCTTCTTTAGTTCTTTTCCATCTTTTCCCTACCATATCAAACCCCATAATACAGAAAGTAAGCACAGGAAACAGAGGAGAGTTTTAGAAGGATTTAAAAGCATTGTTTTTATACCAAAAAAAAAAGAATATAGATAAAAAGATTAGTTATGATTTTAAAATATATTACAAGCTTTAACAAAAATACCACAGTGCATGTATAAAAGTGAGTGTTATTTACTTAGAACCTTAGGTGACTGTGTCATAGCTACTATGAGAAATGCAAACCTTTAGAATTGTCTTCAAAGCATGAGACTTAATTTTTTTGAATGTGCTTCTTTGTTAATCTCAGGGTGCAGTTTGTTTTCAGGTAACCATTTGGGTTCTCACATACTCTGTGAGAAGAAAACCCAGTATTTTCCTCCTTTTTGTGTCAAAGAACCCATGGGCTAGTAGTCTAAAAAGAATTTAGTTCTGACTTCTAGCCCCCAAGAGACAGACGTTAGTTTGGGATGATTCTCTTTTGATCTATTTTGTTCACACTGAATTGAAATTGCCATTTTATACTACAGGTCCTTATACAGCTCATGCAGTTCTTTGACAGAAAGTAACCTTACTCCTCAGTCTCTACTTGGCCAAGGATGCTTCATGCTAGTGGTCCCATGTTTTCAGCTCTTATTAATGACTCCTTTAGGGTTATACACTTCAAAAATCCTGAATTGCGATACTTCCTTCTCCTGAGGGTTCCACATGATGTTTGCCAGCTTTTAAGAAAAATACAGTCTCAGGATGTCTGGGTGGCTCAGTCAGTTAAACATTCGACTTTGGCTATGGTCACGAGCTCTCAGTCTGTGAGTTCAACCCTCTGTGCTGACAGAAGCTGGGACCCTGCTTCAGATACTGTGACTTAGTCTCTCTCTGCCCGTCTCCTGCTGATGCTCTGTCTGTCTCTCAAAAATAAAATAAAAGTTAAAAAAAGAAAAATACAGTGCTATACTTCTATAGACACTTACATAGACAGAGGACCTATTCACTCACCTTCTGAGGACCTGCAATAAAGAGGTATAAGAAGTACATAAAATTAAAATAGCTTATTAGCCAAACTTCTACAATAAATTAATATATCTCTTCTTTGTGGCCTAGTAAAATTGTAATGGAAGTGGAGGTACATGTATGTGTACACCCACTTTGGTGAGGGATGTTCGAGAAAAGTAGAATGATGAATGGCAAATGGAAAAATCAAAGGTTAGGAGGGTCTTCAGGACCTGGGGATCCACTATACAAGGAACTTCAATAAAGACTCAGAGCAGAAGCTGAAGAACCATAAAGCCTCTGTTCAAAATGATAGAAGAAAAGAAAGCCACTAAGTCGGGGACTCCTTCCCGTGCGCTTCTGAGGGAGCAAACTTGAAGAATTCAAAGATCATATCTGCTTTTAAGGGAAATGTGTAAGGTTTCCACTTCCCTTAGGGTAAAAGAGTGGTCTGTTTCTAGTGATTTGTTTGATTTTTTTTCCCCTTTTGGTGGGTTAAAGAAAAACAAAACTAGGAATTTACTCCCTGATGAGGTTTTTTGCTTTTGTTTTTTTGTTATATTTGAAATAGGTTTTAGTTTTTGGTAATAACCAAAACTCATTTGTAACTGAGTATATTAAATGAGAGGGCGAAAGCCATGTAATACTGGTTTGGATCTAAGTATCTCTCTTCCAGAAATGGGTGGCGGTTATGGTCATACAACAATGTGAATGTACCTACTGGCACTCAGTCGTACAATTAAAGATGGTTACAACAGTAAGCTTTATGTTATGTGTATTTTACCACAAGAAAAATAAAAAGGATCTGTAACTCTAAATCGAGTGGCTGACAAACTGGTTCTGACAGTATTTTTATGTCTGTAGTCCGGTACATTTGCTTTTAGAAAGAATTTTACTTTATGGTCACCACTCATAAAAATAGATGACTGTATCAAAAAATAGAATGCTTAACACTCCAAGAGCTAGAAAAACTCATTCAATGGGTAAACTTTGGGGTAAAAGTTTTAATAATATGAAGACATTAAAAATAGTTTTTGAAAAGTTTCCATGTGTCTTTCATACAAGTTTAAAACATCTTTCAAAAACTCTACTTAATTTTAAAATTTGGGTGGTGACCAGTTAAGATAATAAGACTAATTAGAAGGAGAATTTGAGACCCAAGGTTTATACAGTTAGTTAACAGAATGCTAAACTAATACCACTAATAGTTTTATACCAAACTCGTTAATGTCCTATAACCCCAAAAACT
>JAESUZ010004856.1:0-29317 GCA_017311185.1 Proteles cristata cristata | reverse complement strand
CGTCGGGCTCTGTGCTGACTGCCAGCTCAGAGCCTGGAGCCTGTTTCAGTCTGTGACTCCCTCTCTCTCTCTGACCCTCCCCTGCTCACGCTGTCTCTCTCTCTCCTAGAAATAAAATAAAACATTTAAAAATAAAAAAATAAAAACATTTATGTAATAAGAACTTCACCTGATCAGAATTCCAAACGGCAAACTGACTGTCAAAAAGGACAGTTGTTAGGAGAAACAATAAAAATCTATATTTCCACCTATAAATGCGTGAATGATAAATGCATCATTACCTGCTGATCTGTGTGGCTCTTCTTTCCAGCAGTGAGCAACGCACAAGCACAGGTATAGAAAGGCGACTGTGAACACAGCTGAGATTTTTCCAAATTAGAAGAACGACTTTGGCAGCAGGAAGATGATGACTCCAGGTTGGTTTAAAAAGGCGATAAAGGGGGTCACCTGGGTGGCTCAGTCTATTAAGTGTCCGACCTTGGCTCAGGTCATGATCTCACGGTTTGTGGGTTTGAGCCCTGCATCGGGTTCTGTGCTGACAGCTCAGAGCCTGGAGCCTGCTTCAGATTCCGTGTCTCCCTCTCTCTCTGACCCTCCCCTGCTCATGCTGTCTCTCTGTCACAAATAAAAACATTAAAAAAAAAAAAGGCGATACCTCCGGAAAACAGTGTAGAGGTTCCTAAGAAAACTAACAATAGAACTCCCCTATGACCCAGCAATAGCACTGCTAGGAATTTACCCAAGGGACACAGAAATGCCAATGCATAGGAGCACATGTACCCCAATGTTCATAGCAGCACTCTCCACAATAGCCAAAACATGGAAAGAGCCTAAGTGTCCATCAACGGACGAATGGATCAAGAAGATGTGGTTCATCTACACGATGGAATACTCCATGGCAATGAGAAACAATGAAATCTGGCCTGTGTAGCAACATGGATGGACCCTGAGGGTGTTATGCTGAGCGAAATAAGTCAGGCAGAGAAGGACAAATATCATATGTGTGCACGTATAGGAGGATTAGGAGGAACTTAACAGAGGACCAAGGGGGAGAAGAAGGGCGGAAATGGTGGGGGAAGGGAGAGAGGCAAACCATGAGAGACTCTTGAATGCTGACAAAAACTGAGGACTGATGGATGTGGGGGGGAGGGGGGATGGGCATGGAGGAGGGCACTTGTGGGGATGAGCACTGAGTGTTGTGTGCACACTAATTTGACAATAAACTATTTGTTAAAAAAAAAAAAGGCGATAAAGGGGCGCCTGAGTGGCTCAGTCGGTTTAGCGTCTGACTTCTGCTCAGGTCATGATCTCACGGTTGGTGGGTTCGAGTCCTGCATCTGGCTCTGTGCTCAACACTTGCTTGGAGGCTGCTTCGGATTCTGTCTTCTTCCTTCTCTGCCCTCCGTGGCTCGCGCTCTGTTTCACTGTCTCTCAAAAATAAACAAATGTAATTTTTTAAAAAGATGCTGATGAAACAACCTAAAGTTCCCGGAAAAAAAAATTATGGTTCAGAGAGACGGATTTGATTTGGGCATCTGTCTTAGAGAAATTGAAATCATGCCATTAAGTGAGATCCGCCCCTACTTGTGTCCAGAGAAAGGCGGGTCTGCCATGCAGCCCGCCAGCTCTGGTGGTGGAGATCCCGTAAACATGATGGTGCAAGACAGAAAATGAGCAGAAGTGGCCAGTGAAGTGACTGTTTCAAGGAGGAAGTGGTCATACCACTGGCAGAGGAACAAAGGTGAGCTGAGAAGTATCCACTGCAAGTTCCAGGAAGCCCAATGGCGTTTCTCACAGTAACAGCTTTCGCGGAAGTGTGGGGGTGGAGAAAGCAGCTCCCGGAGGCTTGGCACCTGCGCCAAGGGGCCAAGCAGGAAATTGGTCTTCAGAGCCGTGGACCAGTAAGAGCAGAGGGGATGGACGTTTCCCCACATAACCGTGTTCTGAAGCTTGAGCTCCCAGTCCCGACTCCGTACTGGAATAGTTGGGTCCCCGTGGCGGTGGTGGTGACGGTGGGGCACTGGCATATCCCTAGGGCGACACCAGTCCTCATAACGTCGCTAACAAGGAGCTACTGTTCTTCCTTTTAGCAAATGGGAGGCGGAAATAGAAGGCGCGTATCTTGCCTTAGGAACACAGGTTTTTTTTGTTTTTTGTTTTTTTTTTTAAATATTTTTATTTATTTCTAGGAGAGAGATAGAGAGAGAGAGACAGAGAGAGAGACAGTGTGAGCAGGGGAGGGTCAGAGAGAGAGGGAGTCACAGACTCCGAAACAGGCTCCAGGCTCTGAGCTGGCAGTCAGCACAGAGCCCGACGCGGGGCTCGAACCCACGAACCGCGAGATCATGACCTAAGTGAAAGTCAGACTCTCAACCGACTAAGCCACCCAGGCGCCCCAGGAACACAGGTTTTAACAGAGACTGAATTTGGTCCTTCCCCTCACCCCCACCCCCCAGCTCCTAATTCTGCACTAGATTTGTTGTTTGAAATGAGATGAAGAAAACAGAGAATCTAGGCTGGAGATCCAGTCTTATTGTAATCACAGATAAAGAAGAGCCTGGAGTAAATGCAGAAGGAAGGGAAGTGGGGCTGAGGAGGGAAGGAGGGGGCCCCCAGCCCTCAAACATCACCCCACATCAGGCTCTGTGCTGACAGCTCTGCACATGGAGCTTGTTTGAATTCTGTGTCTCCCTCTCTCTCTCTGCCCCTCCCCGCTCATGCTCTGTTTCAAAAATAAATAAGCATTAAAAAAAAGAAAGAAACGGGCTGGTATCAAAGTGTAACAAACCAGCTTGTGATCCATCTTAGGCTTACACAATGCTATATGTCAATACCTTTCAGTAAAAAAAAAAATACAATCTTTTCAGTTTGGGAAGATGGACCATTCATTTGTGTCTCTGGCTTTGTCTCAAATGTATTGTCTTCTTACCACATGGTTCATGGTTCATGCACAATATCAAAACCATTGGGGGAAATGTCCCCTTCTTCATCCACCCAAGTTGCTCAGAGTCCTCGTTAACAATACCACCTGCTGAGTCATCATTTCTTTTTATTTTTAATTTTTATTTAAATTCCAGCTGGTTAAAGTACAGTGTAATATTAGTTTCAGTTGTACAATATAGTCATTCCACAATTCCACACAGCACTGGTGCTCATCACGACAAGTGCTTTCCTTAACCCATATCGGTTAATTCCCCATCCCCCAACCACCTCTTCTTTAGTAGCCACTAGTTTGTTCTCTGTAGTCAAGAGTCAGTTTCTTGGTCCCCCCCTCCTTTTCCTTTGCTTCTTTATTTCTTAAATTCTACATATGAATGAAATCATATGGCATTTGTCTTCTCTGACTTATTTCACATAACATTATACTCTCCATTATAGCTCCATCCATGTCATTGCAAATGGCAGGATTTCATTATTTTTTATGATTGAATAATATTCCACTATATATACACACTACATATACTATGTGTATGTACTATATATATGTATGTACTCTCTCTCTATATATATATGTATAGATAGATAGATAGATACACACACACACACACACACACACACACACACCACATATTCCTTATCCATTGATGTATCGATGGACACTTGGGCCGCTTCCATAATTTTCAGCCATCATTCTGAACAGTAAAACGAAGTATGGCTTCTGTGCCTAAAATATATCAAAGGTCTTCACCTTCTCTGAGTGATTATCAACTATCATCTAGAATAACGTAGGAGCCTCCTAACTGGTCTCACCGGATATGTTCTTTCTCATTTACAAACGGAAACAAGCCTAGCAGAACAAAAATACAAAGGAATTTCCTAACTTGGACAATGAGCATCTATTAAAAATTCTAGCAATTTGCTTACTCATTGGTAAAATATGAAAATATTCCTCATAAAATAGGTGGTGGGGATTAAGGAGGACACGTCTGATGAGCACCAGGTGATGTATGGAAGTGTTGAATCACTAAGTTCTACACCTAAAACTAATATTACACTATATGTTAACTAACTGGAATTTAAATAAAAGCTTGAGAAAAAATATTCCCTACACTAATACTACTAAGAAGAAGGATACTTGCTATCCATTAATATGCTGGGGTTCTAGCCAGGTGGTAAGACAATAAAAAATAAATCAATTTTACAAAAAAATTCTAATTTTTTTTAAATCTGGAAATCTGAAATAATCAAAAGCTGCTAAAATTAAGAAGTGAACTTTTGTAAGACCACTGAGTACACATTCAATATATAGAAACCAATTTTAACAGAGGACCGTAGGAGAGAAGAAGGGGGGAAGTAGTGGGGGAGAGGGAGGGAGACAAACCATGAGAGACTCTTGAAGGCCAAGAGCAAACTGAGGACTAATGGGTGTGTGTGGGGGGGTGATGGGCATGGAGGAGGGAACTTGTGGGGATGAGCACTGGGTGTTGTATGGAAACCAACTTGACAATAAACTATTTAAAAAATAAATAAAAATAAAAGAAAAAAAATAAAATGTATTGCGTAAGAGAGAAAAAAATTATTTATTAGAGCAATTAACACATTTATTCATTATATCATCCTTTAACTAAGTTTTCTTCCAAGTACTAAATATAGCAACACTAAAAAAATTCTGTAATAAAATATGATACATATAAAAGACAAGAAATAAAAAAGGAAGGAACACCTGTGTTTTCATGAAATATTATAATACCAGCAACAATGTTGGTAAAATTATTTAAAGAATGGTACCACTTACAAAATAAAAGTCATGTAACTAGCGGATCTATCTGGAGGTGATATAGCCAGAGGACATAGCTGGTGGATATCTAACAAAAGATGTGCACATTCTGTACATACAGGACTACATGATATTGTCTAGAGAAATCAGGGAACATGTAAATACATGGCAAAAATAACACATTTAGGGTTCAGGCTTGCATGGATTGGAAGATTGAAGAGGTGATAACTCTCCCTAAATTGATCTGTAGCTTCAGTACAATTTCACCCACAGCCCGGGCTGGTCTTTTGAGAAAGCTACATCCTCAAGTTAATATTGGAATCTAAAGGACCCAGAATAACCTCGGCTATCCCGAGAAATAACAAAAGTGGTGAATATTAAACATCTCAGGACCAGAACCCATCACCCGTCACTGGGCCTCCCTCTGGGTGACCGGGATTTTTTTTTTTAAGTCATCTTCCTGGTTGTCAAGACTAGAAAGAGGTGACATTCTCAACCTTTTTGTTTTCTGCTTCTCCATCGTTTTGTCTTCTCCTGCATAATCCCTTCCTTCTGCAAAAACAGGGGTCTTTCTGCAGTACATAAGTCATCCTATCTCATCTACAATCAAAATGTCAATGAGCTCCCTTTGCTTTAAGGATAAAATTTGCATTTAGGATGTGGCTTCCATGGCTGTGCTTGCTCTGCTGGTTTTGTCTGTGCCCAGCGTCACCCAGAACCTCTCTTTCTCTCTTAATCACAGCTCGGGTTATCCTGAATGATTTTCACCCTCTGTCTGATACGTGGGACTTTGCTTGGATTGGTGCAGTCACCTACTGCTATCATCCCTTTCCTCATCTGTACACCCTGCTCAATGTCTCTATGTCGTGGAGTTTATTTATTTATGTTTTTATAGAGAAAGTGAGAGTGGGGGAAGGGCAGAGAGAAAGGGAGAGAGAGAGAATCCCAAGTAGGCTCTGCACTGCCAGCGTGGAGCTCAAAGCGGGGCTCAAACCCATGAACCGTGAGATCATGACCTAAGCCAAAGTCAGGCGCTTAACCGACGGAGCCACCCAGGTGCCCCTCTATGTCCTGGAATTTTGCACAGAAAGAGACTCCAATGGCATCCTGTATTTCTTCTTATCCCCTTTCACTGCATTTACTCACTTTCTTTAAGATATGCGCTTGTGGACAATCAGTTCTGTTCTGGCAAGGATGTTTGCTCCTTCATCAGTGCCCAGCACACAGTAGTCTCTTGTAACAGACTGTAGGTGCCTATCAGAGCTCTGTCACATCCCTCCTCACTCACTGGTCACAGAAATACCGGTGCTTATCTTGTCACAGACACACACCTGGAATAAAGGTTACCTTTCCTAACCTCCGTGGCATCCAAGTGGGGGCAAGCTATTAGTCTCTAACCATTGAGAAATAAATGGAAATGTTTTCGAGTGTTTCCAATAAATCTCATAACAAACAATTGGCTAGTACTTCATCCTCATTTCCCTCTGTCCCTTCTTCCCTGTGCTTCTTTTTGCTGTCTGGAGTACAAACCAGGTTTAACATTTTGAAAAGGGTAATCCACTTAACCATTTGTCTTTGTCCTGTTGACCAGTTTTGGAAGATTTTGACTTGGAGCAGTGGGGAGAACAGCCTTGTGTCGAAGAGACCCCTCCATTCCTCTAAGGAGGCTCTCAAGCCCCTGCAATTTTATCTGGAGACCCAAAATTCTTCCACCTGACACATGACATGTTTTCCCCCCCTTGAAATTGTAGGTTTCCTGCCATCGGTTAGAATATGGAATATTTGGAATACTACAAACATACTCCACTCAAGTCCATCACATCTTGGGATGATGACTATGATTCAGCCTCAACAGAAATTCTTGGACCTTGAACACCCAGCAAATGAAGAAGAAGAACAACAAAAAGAACATTCAGTATTTGTCCACTGGTAGTGAGATAGCAGTTGGTGGTATTTTCAATTCCCTGTAGTTGGGAATAATAAGGGTTACCATTGAGTTGAGCCTATGCTGGTTTCTTGATAGTCTTAAATATCTCATTAAATATTCATGTTACCCTTTTGAGGTTGGAAATTATGTTCTCTGATATATAATAGAAAATTCAAGATTTAGAGAATGGATTTGACCCATTTGAGGTGTCAGAATCTTGAGGAGGGCAGGGACCCATAAAATGCTTATATTAATTAATGGGTTGGTCAAGGAGAAATTCTCAAGGAACAAAGGGTCTGGACAGCATTTCAAGGACCATAATCAGCAATCTCAAGTTCTAAGCATGTGCTACAGCCTCATTTATATATCCATTGATCTGAAGTGTGTTTCATGAGAACTTTCTTAATGCAGGAGCTGTGAGCACAGCCATCAAATCTGACATGGACTTAATTCACACGAGTTCACTGTAGAAACAGGAAAATGGATATGCATGTAGGGTGACAGTCTGATTGCTGTTTTAGAGAAACAATAGGTGCTTTGGGGGCATGATGTCTTAAGTCAAGCTGGAGGATTTGGAGAACTTTCTTGGAGGAGCCCTGAGGAACAAGGCAAAGTATGGATAAAGAAGCGAAGAAGACAGAACTTTGTGGTGGCATAGGGGCAGAGGAGTTGGGGCAAGGCTGCGACCCAGCCAGGACACCCTCAGATAGCCGGGCCACATCTCTATCGACCAGTGGTTGCCTCTCTGGCTCCTGTTCCAGTTCACAAACGCATATTCTGTACTGGTTTTTAAGTATCTAGAATGACATGTTGCAGAAAAGGAAAGAAGAAATATGGATAAAGACCAAATTAGGGAGCAATATTCTGTGGCCATGCTGTTAACGAGGGAGATATTTTTGGGGAAGGCCAGTGAGGCTAAAACTTGGGTTTGCATTAGGCAGGCACAAAAACGCTCAGACCCCAGAAGAGACAATACAATCTGTCTGCAGGAAAAATTTAACGTCTGCATCCCGCCTCCTGCCTCCTCCAGGAAGCTTCCCCAAACCCAACACAGGTGTCTTGCGGTAAACCTCCCTCCACGGGCACAACACAGAGCTCACAGAGCCCAAGGTCAAGGTCAGCTTTCAGCTCTATCTGTGGCCAGCCCATCCCTTGGTCATTTGTTCAGCGGTCACTGTGTACTGAACCTTCTCCTGCATTCCTGACTTGAAGCCCTGTGGGCTTCCTCTTGCATTCTCTTCCTGCAAAGCCAGTCTTCAGCCAGGAGGTACCCAAGGGCCAGAAGAACCAGGAAAGCCAGACTCATCCGAAGGAGATTCTGGGCAGTGTGATTCCAGAGGGCAAGGTCTGGGGTCAGAAGAACAGAGTGGTCACTGTCAGGCAGCGCCTCACCCCGTCTGTCCCTCTGTCCTTTCCAGATCACACTCCTTCACAGCCTCCCTCTGCCTGCCTACCTTGCTGGACTGCTGTGTTCGTGGTTAGCAGGTAGGGATCCCAGGAGTCTGCGGATGACAAGGAGAGTGAAGAAGTGGGGGAAAGAGATGGTGCTGGTCCCTCTGTCCCAGCCTCTCCTGCCCTCAGACAGGCCCCATGTCCCTCTGCAGTTTTTCTGGGTCCCCGCCCCATGCTTCTGGTCCTAGTGGCTCCATCTGGCAGGTAGAGAGGAAGAGCCAAGGGACAGGTGAGCCCTGAGAGAAGAATTCAGCCCCAGGACTTTGAGCAGGGCAAGTCTCATGCCTGACCCTCAGCTCCCTCATTAAGTCGGCCAACATGGCTTCTTTTCCTCCATCACACTGGCCATCCCTCTGACTTGGGACAAATGCAGTGGCTGATCCCTCCCTCGGCAATGTTCCTTCTCTGCATAGCCACAGGACTAACACCCTCAGCTCTTTCAGGCTTTTGTTCTGTGAGGTCGATTCAGAAAACTCTATTTAACACTGCCACCTGCCCCCCTCCCCCGTCACCATAACCCCTTTTGTTCTTTGTCTGTTGTCCACACTACCGTTTGCTCCTCATGTGCTATGTAATTGGTTTATTTATCTGACTTTGACTCATGGTCTGTCTCCTGCTGGGATGAAAGCAAGGATGCTTGTCTGCTCGACTGCTGGAGCTGCAGGTCACAGCAAGTGCTATGCAGCCAATGGATATTTCCGGTGAGCGCCATGTTTGTGGTGGCACTGGAGGCTTTGATCCCTCCCCCAAGTTTAGAAGTACCTGTTACTCACCAGAAAAAGAGGTGTGTTCTGTGGGCACAAGGCTGGCGTCCTCAGCGTCTCCTGGTAATGAAGAAAACAAGTAAGGGTTTTGGGTTTCCTCCGGTCTTCCCACCTGGTCTCTGCACCCTCCCACCCCATCCCTCAGGCCTTCTTCTTCAGGAAAAATCAACAGGGCCTCCGGAAAATGCATGTGGATGAGGGCATCGGTGGGAGGAACCCTCTGCATCTTCCCACCTGTCCCTTTGCTGCCTTCTCATCTTGGTTGGGGTTCACTTGGGGTTCCAAAGAGCACATGAGGGAAAGCTGAGGGCTTCCTCACCTGTGACCAGGAGCTTCACAGGCTCACTGGGGAAAGACCAGGCATAGTTGTTATAAGAGCCAAAGCATCTGTATGTCCCTCTGTGGGCTGTAGTCACAGGACCCAGGGGAAACTCCACCTGGGTGTTCCCATATCTGGGCTGTGGGTGGCTGGATCTTCCCTCCTTGAGCAGAAGGAACATGTTTGTTGCAGTCTCCAGATGGCAGTGGAAGGTCACATTGTCTCCTGAGCTCACCTCAGGTCCAGGGTGAACAGAGAGGGTGGGTGTGTCATACATTTCTGTGGGAGAAGGAGGCAGGTAGGTTAAAGAGTCATTATCCCACCGTCCATATCTCCCCATCGTCCCTTGGCCTTAAGCCTGGGATGTCACTCGCCAGAATCTCTCTTCTGTTTCAGTCATGGACACACCTTCCCCAATTTCTCCCTTCAAGACTGAGACAGAGCCTCCTCCAGCTTTCAGGGGCATTAATATGAATCTCTCTGGGAATTGCCCCACATCAGTGGTTCTGAGTTAGAGATCCCTGGGACCAGTGACATCAGCATCGCCTGGAGGCTTTTTTAAGAAATGCAGATTCCCAGGCCCCACCCCAGACCCACTGCACCAGAAACTCAGGGGAAGGGCAGCCATCTATGCTTTAAAACATTATTATTAAAAAAATTATTATTGTTTTCAATTGCTATAAAATACATGTAACAACATTTACCATCTTAACCATCAAAATTTTAAAAACAAAGTTTATTTTTGAGACATAACGACAGCACAAGAGGTTGAAGGGCAGAGAGAGAGAGGGAGACACAGAATCTGAAGCAGCTCCAGGCTCTGAGCTGTCAGCACAGAGCCTGACGCGGGGCTTGAACCCATGAATCACAAGATCATGACCTGAGTCAAAGTTGGACACTTAAACTACTGAGCTACCCAGGCCTTCCCCCATTTTAACCATATTTAAGGGTACAGTTCAGTGACACTAAGCACATTCACATTGCTTTGTGCAACTGTCCCCACCATCCATCTTCAGAAATATTTTCATCTTGCAAATCTGAAACTCTGTCCCTATTATTAAATACCATCACCCCATCCCCGTCCCCCAGCCCCTGACAGCCACCGTTCTGCTTTCTGTTTCTGTGCATTTGACCATCCTGGGTCCCACACAGAAGTGAAACCAGATTTCACTTTTGTCCATGTGTGGACATGTGTTTGTCCATGTGTGGCTGTCTTAGCTCACTGAGCATAATGTCCTCAGGGTTCATCCGTATTGTAGCAGGGGTCAGAATTTCCTTCCTTTTTTTTTTTTTTAAATTTATTTCTAGGATAGAGAGACAGCGTGAGCAGGGGAGGGTCAGAGAGAGAGGGAGTCACAGATCTGAAACAGGCTCCAGGCTCTGAGCTGGCAGTCAGCACAGAGCCCGACGCGGGGCTCAAACCCACGAACCGCGAGATCAAGACCTAAGCGAAAGTCGGACGCTTAACCGACTAAGCCACCCAGGCGCCCCCAGAATTTCCTTCCTTTTTAAGGCCAAACAATATTCTGTTGTGTGTATAGACCACACCCTGTTTATCTGTTGGTCAATAGACACTGAGATAGTTGCTACCTTTTGGCCACTGTGAATAGGGCTTTCATGCACATGACTGCACTAAGGCCATCTGTGTTTTCACAAACCCTCCAAGTGATTCTGATACCTGCTTAAGTGGGCGAACAGAATCCCTCAGCTGAGCCTCCTTAACTGAGGCAGCTTTCCCTCCCAACCCCGTACTGTCCTGTCTTTTTCCACACTGTTATTTCCTCCTCATGTGCTTATGACTGATAGATTTATCCTAAACTTGACTCATGGTCTGTCTTCTGCTAGAAAGCAAGTGCCACAAAAGCATGGATGTTTGCATGGAACCCCCATGGGAGGGGTTCTCATCCACTCCCTGGTTGATGCTGGTGGCCAGAGACCCCCTAGCCTCATTTAGAGACCACCAGGAAGGGCCATCCCGGTCCGGAGTTCCACATTGGTTTGGCTGAGATGTCTGTTGAAACCACCACCAGAGTTTACCTTTGCCTCCTGCGTAGCCTGTTTCTGTCACTCCTCATCACAGGGGTCATTTTTGAGGCTAGTCCCCAGATGCATGCAAACATCGGTCTCAGAACATCTCACCTGGATAAACTGACCTATGACAAATCCGCTCCTAGCTCACAGATAACCGTGGAGTGAGGTTTAGATGACATTAAAGGAAATTAATAAACGATGACCCTCCCCAGGATTCAGGCTCAGGGGATGACCACAGAGAGACGAGGGGACAGTTACCTGTTACCACCAGGTCCAGAGGGTCACTAGGATCTGACCAGAGCTCCCCGCTTCGGTAAATGCACCTGTATCGCCCTGCAGTGAGCAGCGTCATGGCTGAGATGGGGAATGAGACTATGTTCCTTATTCTAGGTCGTCTCGGGCTCTGCTGGGCAGACAGGTGTCCCTCGAAATACAGCTGGTACTCAGCAGCCTCAGGAATCCCCTGGCATAAGATCCTCACTGGCCTTCCCTTTGGAATCATGAAATTGGGCTTGGCCCAGATGACAGGTTTTGAAAGAATCTCTGGAAGGGAATCAGAGGCTGGAGTTCTACATAAAGCGCCTTCCCCCCCAACATTTCCACCCGGTTGCTGGCCTCACGCCTTCCTAGCAAACCAGAGCCCCTGATCCCTCCTCTGGTTGTTTGTAGGTGAATACTTAGCCTGAGCCCAGAAGCGAGACTCTGGGACTCTGGAGGAGGGACTCACGCGTCTGGGTGCTGATGGTCTGGCTCAGATACAGCCCTGGAAGACAGGGAGAGTGAGCCATGCCGCCCCCCCATGCCCAGCACCCCGGATTCTGTCTCCCTCTCAGGACAGAACTCACCAAGGCAGAGCAGAGCAGTGAATGTGGAAGTCATAGTCTCGATTCTGTGAGGCGAACGTGGAGACTGAGACCAGCAGGCCAGGAAGATGCACAGGATGTGGTGGGTGAAGGCCAGCACTCATTGCCCTGGGGATTTCACACTGACTTTTTTCTTTTTTCAAAGAGAAGGATCGCCTTTGACCATGAGGTGCAAAGACACATCTGATCATATCTGTGGTCTAACCAGATCCTCTGACAATTGTCTGCCCCACCTGAAACTAATTCACTTCAGGGTCCACCTCTAATATCTGAAATGTGGACATTATGCCCAGGGAAGACAGACGATGATGTACAGAGCAGACACCTTAGAATCCTTTAAAAAATACGTGTTTGACCTTGGTTCCCCTCTGTTCGGTGGGCATGTGTTAATAGTGTCATCAGAATGGAATGATAACACTATCATCTCCAAAGCTTTGTTATGGTGTTTCAACAAAATGATGTATTTTTAAATAAAAATGTTCTTTTGTTTTTTTTTTTTTTTTTACAAATAGTTTATTGTCAAATTAGTTTCCACATAACACCCAGTGCTCATCCCCACAAGTGCCCTCCTCCATGCCCATTCCCCCTCCCCCCACATCCATCAGTCCTCAGTTTTTGTCAGCATTCAAGAGTCTCTCATGGTTTGCCTCTCTCGCTTTTCCCCACCATTTCCGCCCTTCTTCTCCCCCTTGTTCCTCCGTCAAGTTCCTCCTAATCCTCCTATACATGCAAAAATGAGCAATGAGAAATGTTGTGCCAATTTATGTTGTGCTTTACATTCCGTGAGGAAACCTCCCTCAGTCTTATCTTTTGTTCTTATTTCTTGATTTTGTGGTTGAATATATTCCATTCACTTTCTTATCTATAGATAGTAAAATCCACTCATTTCCTGTTCAGTTCTGTATGAGTTGTGATAAACATATACAGTCATGTAACCAACACCTGAGTCAAAATGTAGGACAGTTTCATCTTCATATAAATGGTATCAGTAGTGTTTATCTTGTGTGTCTGACTTATCTCACTTAGCATAGTGTCCTCTGGGTTCATTCCTGTGGCTGCAAAGGACAGGGTTTCTATTCCCTTCTTTTCTGCCGCCTCCAGTCCTCAGCTCTAAATTCCAGGACCTCTCTTCTCTAGCCAGCCGATGTTCACCCATGCCCCCTGTCTAGATGGTCTCCACCACAATATCCTTATAACGTTTTGAGGAAAAGCATTGTCCTCATGTGTGTATAGCATCTTTCTCCTGGGAAAGATCACGCGAGATGATCACTGCTGATTGAGATGGTAGCTCACACAACCATACTTGGGCAGATTCTGACCTAAAATCAGAAGCCCTGCTCTCCCCGTGAAAAGGGTCATGTACTGGATTGCCACTGTCTTGTCTTCCCATAGAGGACTCACCAAGGACATAGTTGGGGACTTCTTCCAGCTGACTTCCTGCATTGCATCACTTAGGGAACTTAGCCTCGATAGACTTACAGGAAGGATGGGTGCAGAGGAAGTAGTGGGTGAGGCCTAAGGGTCACCTACCGGAGTGTTTACACTGACCACATTTCTGGAGAGCAGACACTGCCTATGAATGTGAGAAACCTGGCTATATGCTATGGGTTTTTCATTGTTAAGTCATTCTTGGCCTGTGGAACATTTAGATACCAAAGCATGGGGGAGGGAGGCAGTGGCTGCTAGCTCACAGGAGACAATGAGGCAGGCTCATTTGTAGGTAACAAAGATGCTTCTAGCCAAAGAGGGCATCTTGTCTCACCTCTCTCCCATAACACATCTTAATTTACTCATCAATATCACCCAAAAGACTGTCCATAGCATGAGGGCAAGGTTTCCAGTGAATGGGTCTCTGCGTCAGGAAAGAGCTGGTCATCTTTTGGGGACAAATTTACCACAGGTTAGAGAAGTAGTTCTCTTGGAATTGTGAAAAAGTTCTACTGCCTCTTGCTTCAGAGATTTCGAGATTCTATTTAAGAGGCTGGTTGCCTGATAATGTGTTCCTTTGAAATTACTTTAGAAGTTGATGGGAACTCCCTGGGATTTAAGTCAACCTCCTGGCACCAGAGAGGGTCAGGTTAATATCTCCCTGGCACAGCCCTAACTGGGGTGGGGTCTGGACTTTAGAGAATGGGCCTAGCTGCATCTTCCTCATGGGCTTCCTCCCCATTTCCTTCTTGCATTTACTCCACCAGCTTGTAGATAAGAAACTGAGGTGCAAGCCAAGGAAACAACCCAGAAAATTAATAGGCAACCAACGGAATGGGAAAAGATAGTTGCAAATGACATATCAGATAAAGGGTTGATATCCAGAATCTACAAGGAACTCACCAAACTCCACACCCGAAAAACAAACAACCCAGCGAAGAAATGAGCAGAAGATATGAACAGACACTTCTCCAAAGAGGACATCCAGATGGCCAACAGACACATGAAGCGATGCTCAGCATCACTCCTCATCAGGGAAATACAAATCAAAACCACACTGAGATACCACCTCACGCCAGTCAGAGTGGCTAAAATGAGCCAATCAGAGAACTCTAGATGCTGGCGAGGATGTGGAGAAACGGGCACCCTCCTACACTGTTGGTGGGAATGTAAACTGGTACAGCCCCTCTGGAAAGCAGTGTGGAGGTTCCTCAGGAAACTAACAGTAGAACTCCCCTATGACCTAGCAATAGCACTGCTGGGAATTTACCCAAGGGATACAGAAATGCTGAGGCATAGGAGCACATGTACCCCAATGTTCATAGCAGCACTCTCCACAATAGCTAAAACCTGGAAAGAACCTAAGTGTCCATCAACAGATGAATGGATCAAGAAGATGTGGTTTATCTATACCATGGAATACTCCATGGCAATGAGAAACAATGAAATCTGGCCATGTGTAGCAACATGGATGGACCTTGAGGGTGTTATGCTGAGGGAAATAAGTCAGGCAGAAAAAGACAAATATCATATGTGTGCACGTATAGGAGGATTAGGAGGAGCTTAACAGAGGACCAAGGGGGAGAAGAAGGGCAGAAATGGTGGGGGAAAGGGGAGAGGCAAACCATGAGAGACTCTTGAATGCTGACAAAAACTGAGGACTGGTGGATGTGGGGGGGAGGAGGGGTGGGCATGGAGGAGGGCACTTGTGAGGATGAGCACTGGGTGTTATGTGGAAACTAATTTGACAATAAACTATTTGAAAAAAAAAAAAAAGAAAGAAACTGAGGTGCAAAAAAAAATTAAGTAAATGGCAAGTTTTGTACAGCTAATTAGAGGTGTTGTGTGGTTGCTTTAAGGGAATGTGCCCCTCAATCTGGAGTGACTTCCTTGGACACCACACACTAACGTACCATACAATCCCCTCCTCATTAAATTTGTCTCTGGTTTCTTACAAAGTCTTTGTATCTATTTTGTTTTTTTACAAATAGTTTATTGTCAAGTTGGTTTCCATATAACACCCAGTGCTCATCCCCACAAGTGCCCTCCTCCATGTATCTATTTAGTTCAGCCTCAGTTTCCATCTTAAGTTCACAGCTGTACTCCTAGGACTGACTCTATTTATTTTTTATTTTTATTAAAAAAAAATTGTTAACGTTGGGGTGCCTGAGTAGCTCAGTCAGTTAAACGTCTGACTTCAGCTCAGGTCATGATCTCATGGTTCATGGGTTCGAGTCCCACTTTAGGCTCTGTGCTGACAGCTATCTTAGAGCCTGGAGCCTGCTTCGGATTCTCTCTCTCTCTCTCTTTCAAAAATAAATAAAATAAATAAAACATTTAAAAAACAGCCTCTATTTAGAGACTGTAAGCCATGTTAGAGATGATGGATTTCAAGCCATAACTCAATCACTGAAAGAGTGAGCAACACTGGGTCCCCTGGGTGGCTCAGTCCATTAAGAGTCTGACTTCACTCTCTCTCCTAGAAATAAATAAAAAATATTTTAAAAAATGTTTTTAAAAATTGAAAAAAAAAAAAAAGAGTCTGACTTCAGCTCAGGTCATGATCTCACAGTCGGTGGGTTCAAGTCCCATGTCAGGCTCTGAGCTGTCAGCACAGAGACTGGAGCCTGCTTCAGACTTTGTGTCTCCCTCTTCTGCCCTTTCCCTGCTCATGCTCTGTCTTTGTCCTTTAAAAATAAATAAACACTTAAAATTTTTTAATAAAAAAAGAGTAAGCAACACCGAGGATGTTACCAACAATTTATTAACTTTTTTTGAGAACTGGGAAAAAAAAGCACCTTTATTGCCATATAACTCACATAACATACAATTTACCCTTTAAAGTATATAACTCGGGGTACCTGGGTGGCCCAGTTGGTTAAGTGGTCAACTTCGGCTCAGGTCATGATCTCACAGTTTGTGGGTTCGAGCCCCGTATCGGACTCTGTGCTGAAAGCTCAGAGCCTGGAGCCTGCTTCCGATTCTGTGTCTCCTTCTCTTTCTGCCCCTTCCCCACTCCTGGTTTCTCTCTCTCTCTCTCTCTCTCTAAGATTAAATATTAAAAAATAAAGTGTATAACTCAATGGTTTTTAGTATATTCACAGAATTCCTTAACAATTACCATGATCTAATTTTAGAATTTTTTTTTACCACCAGGAAAGGAAACCCAATGCCTGAGGGCAGTCAATGCTTATTAGCCACTCACTCTCCCAGACAGTGAGCAATCTACTTTCAGTCTAAGCAATCTACTTTCCTAAGCAATCTACTTTCAGCCTCTATAGACCACAATGAACTTTTTACAAATCGTAGCAAAATACACAGAACAAAATTTTACCATTTTAAATATTTTTAAGTTTTTTTATTGTAGTAAAAAATACAAAAATGAAATTCACCGTCTGCATCAAATATAAGTGTGCAGTTCAGTAGTGTGCAATAGGTTTAATTTTTAAGTAATCTTGGGGCACTTGGGTGGCTCAGTCGGTTAAGTGTCCAACTTTGGCTCAGGTCGTGATCTCATGGTTCATAGGTTCGAGCCCCGCATTGGGCTCTGTGCTAACAGCCAGCTCAGAGCCTGGAGCCTGTTTCAGATTATCTCCCTCTCTTTCTGACCCTCCCCTGCTCACGCTGTCTCTCTCTTTCGCTCTCAGAAATAAATAAAACATTAATTTTTTTAAAAAAAATTAAGTAATCTCTGCACCCAATATGGGGCTCAAACTCACAACCCTGAGATCAAGAGTTGCACACTCCACTGGCTGAGCCAGCCAGGCGCCCTTCAAATCATATCACTTCTAAGCCTCTGTTTGTTCATGTGACACATGGATTGAATAAAATAAAATTCACAGGGCTGCAGTATGCGCCTATAAAAGAAATGACTAGCACAAAGCCCAACATAGAGGTGAAGGTGATGGAGAATTAAGTCCCCATACTCTTTGCCCCAGGCCAAGCCTTACACTTAACCTAAATCAACCCAATATATGAACTATCAAAAGTGAATGCACTCACCATTCAGTGCCTGGAATAAAAAAGGCAAAGGAGAATTTACTTTTACTCTGTTAAGGGAGACTTATGCTGGCTAGACATGATGCCTCAGTCTCTGAGCAGAGCTTACAGGGTTTTTGGGAAATGTGGATTCTCAGGGCCTCTTGTGAATTGGCATCATCTGTAAAAGATGTTTATTTAAAGGAGACTTTTGATTGGTTGTCACTCACAGGTGCTTACTGAAGTAAATCTGTTTCTGATTGGCTGACATTTAGAAGCAAGGAGTTGATTGGTTGAATCACCAGGGCATTTTTCACTGTGAGTGGTCACTGATGATGGGCGAAAAACTGGATCTGGTGGCTCCTTGTCATCATGGCTACCAGACAACATAGTCTTTTTCTAGGAAGGACCTTTTCATTCCCAGGTTCACAGTATGATTTTCCACACTAGGCCCCGGCGTGGACAAAACCAGGTATGTGAAGCTAATCTTATCCCTCTGTGGAATCAAATCGCATTACATGTCACAGGTCCAAATCCTGGCTCTGAGATAAAATCTCTGATTAGCTTTCCTCTGAAGCTGTGGCACTTCCTCATGGTTTTATCTGGTCCAATATCTAACATGTCCTTCATCAACTTATTTATTCATAACCCAAATAAATATTTCCAATAGTTTATGTTTTGCATATCTCATGATAGATACTACAAAGAGATAGTTCGATAGAGTAAGCAGCTCAAAGTACTGAGATAATCCAGCGGAGATGCTTGTTGGGGCTGTTTCCATAAGTCTATGCATTGGAGGCATGAGACATTCTGAAATGTTAGTTTCATAAGAACAGGAGAGTCTTTTTAATATATGTAATACACAAATGTCAGTGTAGGGAAAACTAGAAGCACTCATGTCATAGGATATATGGTATGTGGAATGGACAGTATTAATAATTAATTGGTGATATTAATAATTAATGGCATTCTAAGTGTTAAGGTCTTACCCAGGAGGATGTGAAGGTACCTGGTTTGGCTGATAAATTCAAGACAGATTGAAATCATGAGCCAAACTTTCTGTTGAGGCTGGAAAAAAACAGCCAGGACTAAGAACTAGGAATACTTTGATTTTTATCATAGAAAATGGGTTAAGACAAGACTGTACCGAGGATTTTATCACCAACATCTAGAAAGGTGGTGTACAACTATATTAGATACATATAAGAAAACACCATGGGGTTGGTTTGAAAATGGATCAAAAATTGTTAGTGCCTCTTTCTCCCTATGTTCTCCCAGTATCTCTGCAGGACTCCACAGGTGCAGACTCGTTTCTATTTCAGTGACAGGTGTGTACCTGGTAGCTCTTAGGGCTTTGTCCAAAGGTCCAGTCTGTCTGACATTTGTGTTTACTCCGGCTCAGTTCAGGAAAATCTGGCCAGTCTTCCTTGTTTGGAACCCGATGGCTGTGCGAGTTTTCAACGACTATGGCCAAGAGACCCATTAGGACCAGTCCTGCTATGCCCATTCGGATCAAATTCTCCATTGTGTAATCTTGGTTCATTATATCTGTGGACATAATTCAAAGGAGATGAGCAATCATTGGCCGTGTTCAATTTCATCCCAACCCAGAGCCCTGAAAAGGGAGCTCATTTCCCTATTTGTAGTTCCACTCAGACCCCCTCCTCAATGAGCTCATGCATTCATGAGTGCCATACTTAGTCTGTGAGCCTGGGTCCAAGGGGCATCTTGTGAACAGGAAAGGAGGTGATTATGGGGATGCTGTGTTTGCTCTTCATTCCCTCTTCATGTAGCGATTTCCCTCAAAGTCTAGTGAAATTCTTGTAGTCAAATGCTCTGCTCCTGAGCTATATCCCCTACAATTATCCCAATGTCTATAGCAGCACTATCAACAATAGCCGAATTATGGAAAGAGTCTAAATGTCCATTGACTGGTGAATGGATAAGAAGATGTGGTATATACGTACAATGGAATATTACTTAGTGATCAAAAAGAATGAAATCTTGCTATTTGCAACAGTGTAGATCAAATCAGAGTGTATTATGCTAAGAGAAATGAATCTGTTGGAGAAAGGCAAATATCATATGATTTCACTCATATGTAGAATTTAAGAAACACAACAGATGAACATATAGGAAGGGAAGAAAAAATAAGATGAAAACAGAGAGGGAGGCAAACCATAAGAGACTCTTAGATACAGAAAACAACCTGAGGGTTGCTGGAGGGGAGTTGGGGGGTTGAGCTAAATGGGTGATGAGCATTAAGGAGAACACTTGTTGGTATGAGCGGTGGGTGTCATATGTAATTGATGAATCACTGGGTTCTTCTCCTGAAGTCAAGACTACACTGTATGTTAACTATCTTGAATTTAAATAAACCCAAAGCCCTGCAACACCTTCATGTATTCAGAATAGTACATTTTCTCTACACTTTCCTCACCCCGCATAACAATTTGTGTTCCTCTTCCGTGCACGACAAAAGATATGATACAGTTGGTATCTGGGAAGTAGCAGGGAGAAAGTTTTCAGATAACTTTAGGTAAAATGTATCTACACTATTGTGTGACTGTTTGCTAGCCATTGTTGTTCTCTGAAACTTTAAAACATTTTCTTCATTTGTTATATGGACTTCATAGGCCTATGTTCCTCTCCAGGGATTAGTAAAATACTGGGAGATTACAATGCTCAGAAATTGTAGTAACTGTCTCTTGTTAAAATACAGAAATCAGGGGCACCTGGATGGCTCAGTCAGTTAACTGTCTGACTTCAGCTCAGGTTATGATCTCACAGTTCATAAGTTCAAGCTGGTCATGGGGCTGTCAGAGCAGAGCCTGCTTCAGATCCTTTCTGGCTCTCCCCCACACGTGATCTCTCTCTCTCTCTCTCAAAAATAGATAAACATTAAAAATACAGAAATTAATTTCAAATGGATTTGGAATTTCAAATTAGAAGATGATACAAGATAATACAAGAAGATAATACAAGATATTACAAGATAATATCATCCCATCACTGGGACATATGATTTTTAAAACAAGATAAGATGACTATCTACTGTAAAAAAAAAAAAGACTAATAAATGTGCTCCTCCTCCATCATGCCCAATTATCCATGCACTGTTAAAAGAGCACTCCAGCCTGTATGATCTTACAGTGCCATGACTACTGTGTCTGCTCGGCTTGTAGTGATCGGACAAGGCAGTCACGCGAAGCGAATGCGGCCGCCTCACTCAGCAGTTGGCGGTTACTTTCTTTTGCTGTAACTTGTCTTATCTTGCTGAGCTGAGTGATGCAAACACTATAATAATGGGGGTTGTGCTAGAGTTTCTAGCCAATCGCTCAGAGCGGAGTCTAGTACTGAAGGTTACTTTAAGGGTTCCCAGATGCAAGTAAGCATGTGAAAAAAGAGAAGCGGGCCAGTCTAAGGTGGTGTCTGGGATCTATGCCTCAACAACACCCCTTAACATGATTCTGAAAGTTGGCCTCTCCATTCTTAACAGACCACATGTTTTTAAAGGGCACTGTCTGCAGAACTCAAGAGAGGATGTGGAGGTTGAATGGGGTATGGATGGAAGTCTTTTTCTCTTCTCAGTCCTTTGATTAATGGCCCTCTACTACCCCACTGTTTTTTTCTCAGTGCACCTTTCCATATTCCTGTCTAATGCTAAGGCCCCAAGGAGGAGGACTCAGGGCTGATTGGAGTTCACTTACCTGTGACCACAAGCCCCAGGGCATCACTGGGGGCTGACCACACATAAGGGCTGCCACTGTACCAGCCATAGCACCTGTAGTTCCCTGAGAAGCTGTGGTTCACTGGACCTAGAGTAAAGTTGCCTTGGTGTACCCCACTTTGGTGCTGTGGTACGGTGGCTCCTCCTTCTTTGATCAGTGAAAATCTATCAAATAAGATGTGTGTTGAGCTGCACTGCAGGGAAATATTATCTCCCAGTATCAACATCATGCCTTGGTCCGCTGAGAGGGAAGGTTTGTCATACAAGCCTTAAAGAAAAGACGGTGAGACATTAGCAAGATTTTTCATCCTTTTCCTTTTATCCCCAACACTCAAGTTGGGTCATCCTAAAGGAAGGTAAGATGCTGATATTCCCTGATCCAAAGGAATGGGAGCTGGGAACTTCCCATTTTACTACCCCAGGATATATACTCTGTCCCAAATTATTGCAGACAGGGCTGAGCATAGGAGCAGCCTGTGGGGCCTGGGTGAGATACCATCTTCAAGAGATAGAGATCTTGTTTCTAAAGTCACAAGACCCCCATGATTCTGTTCCCAACTACAACCTGTGGGGCTTTCCCCCACACCACCAAGAAATTCTGAGACACCCACTGGGCCTCCCATAATTGAACTTAATTCTGACATTATCTCCCTGGAGATGACGTCAGGTCTCACAGGTTAAGAGCTCAGTCCTATGAGACCACACCCCACTTCAGATGCCAATCACAGCCTTTGTGCTTCTGGCTGAATGGCTATAAGTCAAAAGTTCCCAGAACTCCTTCCTTGGGCTCACTTAATTTGCTAGAATTGCTTATAGGACTCAGGAAATCAATTTACTCACTAGATCACTGGTTTATTATAAAGGATGAAATCAGGGACAGCCAAATGGTAGAGATGCATAAGGCCAGGCGCCATATCCTGGTTCACTGCTCTACCAGTACCTCCATGTGCTCACCAATAGGGAATCTCTCCTTTTGGGTTCTTACGGAGGCTTCATTACATAGGCATGATTGACTCTTTGACCTTTGGTTATTGATTTAATGTCCAGCTCAGAGGTAGTCTCAGAGAAGTGGTAGAAAGGGGTTTGTTATGAATATCAAAACATTTTTGTCATTCATGTCACTCAGGAAATTCCAAGGGACTCAGGAACTCCGTGGCAGGAACAGGAACTAAGACCAAATATATAGTTCTTACTATAAATCACATTGTCGCAAGCCACATGTCAAGGAAACGGGCAGATAGTATCCAAAGAGTTTGAGGAGCCATGTCAAGGGCAGAGAGAGGCGACATTATGTAAAAGAATGTCAGCAAGTAGAAAGACCTAGAAATTCAGGGTGAACTCTTCTAGAAAAAAGACGCTTCTAGAAGCATAGGGTCAAGCCACCCTGAAGACAAAGGGCTTAAAACCAAGGGCTGGACTTATTCAGAGAGCATAGAGAGCATAGCTACCTCCTCTTCCTCAGGTCCAGGCTGCATATAGTGATTTCTTTCCGTATGGAAAGTATTGGGAGATAAACCTGCATATGCTACCTCAGCCAGGTGCTCAATCTCAGCATCAACAGTCATATTCATTTGCATGGTATGTACCCTCACCATGATGTGGTGAAAATGGCACTGTGCTTCTGTGGTCTCCCTCACAGTTACCCCAGGACCCCTATCTTAAAACACCAGACAACTTCCAATAGTGGGGCATTCTTCAAAACACCTGACCAGCACTTCTCAAAACTTCGATATCCAAGAGGAACCTAAACAGACATGACAAATACATGCAGTGTGGGATAGGATCCTGGGACAGATGAAGGACATTGGGTAAAAGCTAAGGAAATCTAAATAAACTGTGGACTTCAGCACATGCTAAGTTATCCATATTGGTTTATTAATAGGAAGAAAAGTACCATACTAATGGAAGATGTTAACATCAGGGGAGAGTGGGTGACAGATACAGGAATGCTCTGTCCTATCTTCTCAACTTTTATGTTAAACCCAAACTGTTCGAAAAGTAAAGTCTTTCTTCTCCCCCTTGTTCCTCCTCCTAATCCTCTTGATTGCTGACAAAAACTGAGGACTGATGGATGTGGGGGGAGGGGGGGATGGGCATGGAGGAGGACACTTGTGGGGATGAGCACTGAGTGTTATGTGGAAACTAATTTGACAATAAACTATTTGTAAAAAGAAAGAAAGAAAAGTAAAGTCTTTGAAAGAATAGGAAAGAACGAACATCTGAGGGCTGGAGACACTGGATGTGTCCTCACCTGTCACCACCAGCTCCAGGACTTTACTGTGCTCCGATAATTTGTACTCTTTCCTATATCGGCATCGATAAAGCCCTGCAGTCTTGGTGTTCATGTGGCTAATGAGGAATTCAGCCTTCTCCTGAAATCCCAATTTCCTCTCCACCACCTCAAATGTGGAGTTTCTCAGGATTTCCAGTTGGTACAAGTAAGACTCAGGAGTCCCACAACACAGGATCTTCACGGACTCATTCCAGGGAATTATAGAACCAGGCGTAGCAGATATAATAGGAACGTAAAAATCCCCTAGAAGAAAATAGAGCCCAAACTCAGGTGGCCCGCCATTGAGAAACCATAGTGCTTTTCTTCTCTGTGGGGGAAATGCAAATAAATTAAGGTGTGAAAGACCTAAGATTCCTTCCTTTTTAAAATCTTTTTTTATATATTCTAATTGTAGTAAAATATATATAACATAAAATTCACCATTTCAACAATTTAAAATATTTTTTTTTATTTTAGAGAAAGTGAGAGAGAACCCAAGTGGGGCAGAGGGGCAGAGGGAGAGAATCCCAAGGAGACTCCAGGCTGAGCATGGACCCAGGGCTCAGTTCCACACCCTGGGATCATGACTTGAGCTAAGGTCGAGTCAACTGCTCAATGCATTGAACCACCCAAGTGCCCCTCTACCATTTTTTAAGTGTACAGTTCATTGGCATTAATTACATTCATCACACTGCACAACCGTGACCTCTGTTTTCAGAATTTTTTTCATGACTCCAAACAGAAACTATTAAGCAATAACTCCCCATTCCCTCCTTCCTTAGCCACCAATAGCATCTGATCTACTTCCTGTCTATAAATTTGGCTATTCAAGGTACCCCGTATCAAATATTTGTCTTTTCTTGTCTGGTGTATTTCACTTAGCGTGGTATTTTCAAGGTTCATGCATGTTGTAGCACATGTCAGAATAGCCGTCTTTTTAATGGCCAAATAACATTCCCTTGTATGTGTAGACCACATTTTGATTAGCCATTCATGCCAATGGAAATTTGGGTTGTTTCTATCTTTGGCTATTGTGAATAATACTGCTCTAAATATTGGTGTACAAATATTTGTTCGAGTTCCTGCTTTCAATTCCTTTGGTTGTATACGTAGGAGAGGAACTGCTAGATCATATGATAATTCTATGTTTAGCCTTCTGAGAAACCAAACTCCTTCCTTTACATGCTTATTTTCTTTTTGAGATGAGATTCACATAACATACAGTTAACCGTTTTTTAAAGTGTATGATTCAGTGGCATTTGGTGCATTCACAATGTTGTCCAATCATCACCTCTATCTTTTTTGCATTTTTATCACTCCAAAGGAGATCCTGTATACACCAAGAAGTCACTCCCTACTCTACCATCTCACAGCCCTTAGCAACCACTAGTCTGCCAAAGTCTGTTTGGTGTTGTGTTGCCATCGGAACCCTCAGGAACAACGCCAAACCTGTTGATTCCTTTATCAAGGTGTGTCATCTCTTTTAGACTTGATAGTTCTGTGCTCAACTGCAGCTCTGTGAGGGGGGATAGACAGGGAATTTGCCATTCTCATGAGGATTGCTGTCAAGGAAGACCAACTTGCTACAGGTGGCTGTGGGAGGTGTTGACTGTATTTACCAAAAATAAATTCCTTTTAATAGTATTCACTCACCAATACCTCCATGCTTTTGTTTTTCCAAAAAAGATGAAGAGATAATGAATATGTCCATTAATGCTGCTACAGTGTTTATTTAAAATAATGACCTAAACCAGTGGTTCTCAACAGAAAGCAATTTTGCCTCCCAGGGGACAATTTGGTAATGCCTGGGGACATTTTCGGTTGCCACATGGGGTCAGGAGGCACTGTTGACATCTACTGGGTAAAGGTCAGGGATCTTACAATGCATAGGGCCCCCATCCAAACCAAGGGTTATCTGCTCCCAAATGTCAATAAGACTAAACTTGGGAAACTCTCACCTACACAACCTGGTTAAGACCTTTAGGGGGATGATAATGTGAGAAATATCAGATACTATTTTTAAAAATAGGCAAGGAGAACTTTACTGAGGAACAAGGGGGAGAAGAAGGGGGGGGAAATGGTGGGGGAAAGGGAGAGAGGCAAACCGTGAGAGACTCTTGAATGCTGACAAAAACTGAGGACTGATGGATGTGGGGGGGAGGGGGATGGGCATGGAGGAGGACACTTGTGGGGATGAGCACTGGGTGTTATGTGGAAACTAATTTGACAATAAACTACTTGTAAAAAAAAAAATAGACAAGGATGGGGGACCAGGGTGGCTCAGCTGGCTGAGCATCTGACTTCGGCTCAGGTCATGATCTTGCAGTCTGAGTTTGAGCCCCATGTCAGGCTCTGTGCTGAAAGCTCAGAGCCTGGAGCCTGCTTCAGATTTTGTGTCTCCCTCTCTCTCTGCCCCTCTCCCATCCATGCTCTGTCTCTCTCTTAAAAATAAACATTAAAAAAAACTAGCCAAGTATATAACCGCAGGTCATGACACACAGTCATGTGTGTATAGAGACATAGATTTTGGAAATCTGATAACAGCTGTGAGGTTTCAGCTGATACATGCAGATAAGTACTCTAGGCAATGTGAACAGGCAGGTTGGGAGCACTGTGGATCAAATGAACAACAGGAGAAGGTCCTGGATAATAAAGTGCAAATAGGTATGGGACAAACTAAAACAAGGTCAGAATGAGTAAGGAGCAGAAACTCACTGGTAGAATGAAAGATGGGCTTGGGATAGCAGAAGCAGCCCGGCAGGCACCAGCCATGGGAGCCCCAGCCGTGGCCACATCAATAGATTTATTTGACATTAGACCCCTGATGGGTTCAACAAGGGTGATAAACGTATATGTGTTTTTTTTTATGTTTTTATTTATTTCTGAGAGAGAGAGAGAGAGAGAGAGAGAGAACGTGAGCAGGGGAGGGTCAGAGAGAGAGGGAGACACAGAATCTGAAGCAGGCTCCAGGCTCTGAGCTGTCAGCACAGAGCCCGACGCAGGGCTCAAACCCACAAACTGTGAGATCATGACCTGAGCAGAAGTCGGGCCCTTAACCGACTGAGCTCCCCAGGCACCCCACGTATTTGTGTTTTAAACACACAAGTAATTCAGGCTACAGTCTTCAGAAGGAGCTGGAAGAGAAAAGACAAAGATAGACATGGAATTCCATCCACTAGGAGAGGCCAAGGCAGTAGCTGAGATGACTGAATGTACAGTTGTAACTGAGGGTTACTTGGTACCAGTACACAGACTGCACAGGAGGGCAGGACTAAGGCAACATCTTGCTGAGTGAAGCAAAGTGTATACAGTGGAGAGAGAATCAGGTTGTGAAAACAAGTAGGTCTGACATGGGGACAGATATTGGACAATCATCGATGACTCTCAACTTCCTCACCCTTGCAGTTGTGGACATTCAGCGAAATACATGTCTTTGGTATGTGACAGACAGCTGCAGGGAAGCAAACACTAAACCCAGGGCTAAGTATGATGCGTTTGAGGGTCTGGAGAGGGAAGCACAGCAGAGATGGCTCATATGGGGAATACAATTGGAATTCATTTGGGCTTTTGACTGTCCTTCTAACCCTTCTATTCCAAGGTAGAAGGTGTCTGGGAAAGATTTTGGGGAATGCTTACCTTCTTGTGCCCAAATCTTCTGGCTCAGACAGAGCACTGGAAGAAAGATTCACAAAATATCAGTTTTCTGGTTTCAACAGTAGTCCTTGTTTCAATTCATCCTGACTAATGACATGCAGGGTGTCATTCCCCAACCCCCACCCCCATAAAGGAGAGCTTTCAGACTCATCTTTTAGTTTTATCTCCTAGATTCCAGGCCCCAAGGCTCTCATATATAGGAACTTTGGACCCATGACATGGGTTGAACAGGCCCCACAGGCTACTTGTGCTTGGGCAGACACAGTTACAGATATCTGGGCAAAGGCCAACTTTCCACTAAAGAGCTCAGAATCTCCTTGACAGCCACTAAAGTCACCAAGACCTCATAGTAAGAGAGACACGGGATGTTTCAGGACTCCCCATCTTCCCCCCTGACCCACTTGCATTTCAGGACTCACCAAGACAGAGAAGGATGGTGTCTCTGTGGGCCATGATTCTGTCACAACCTCAGCCCAGTTAGTTTCTTGTTGGGGAACATTAGCAGAATGACAGACCTCACAAGACAGTAAGATAGATGAATAGGAAGTATGAGGTCAGAGTCCCATGTCAGAGAATTTCTACATCTATTGCCTCACAAGTAATGGTTTCTTCCTAAAGAACTTTGTCCTGGATAGCTTTTGGGTGGGGCCTGAGGGGAGACTAATTGTTCTGTTTTAGTTTCCAATGAGAAGTGAGTGTATTCCTCGACCAATGTCTAATGGGGCTCGAATCCTTATTCGAACCAGATCTCACATCCAAATGGAAGGCCATGGGGCAGAATGTAAGATGGTGCCATACAGACAGAGGTTCTTCTCCACTGGACCATTGGTCAACAGCCATGTGGCCTTGCCTGCCATGGATCCATAGACCCTCTCTGGAATTCAGGGATTGAGTATATCTACTTAGGCTTGATTGGCGAGACAGCATCCTCTTACACTGGGGATTTTCTCAATGCCAGCATGTAGAGGAATCTTCTCAGGAGCTATTCATCATTATTGAAGAAAGAAACCCCTATACCTATACCTATACCTATACCTATACCTATACCTATACCTATACCTATACCTATACCTATCTGTATATCCATATCTCTACCTATCTGTATATCTAGATACAGATCATGGGATAGATAGATAGTTAGATGTTTAGCTATAGACTCCTGGCATCACAAATTCTTCAAGGATGGGAAGCCAAATATTCCAAATCAAATTATCTACCATTTACACTTCATTTTCACTGTAATACATCACTCTTGCCTTTCAATACACCAAGTGTCCTGGGCCTCTCCCATCTTTTAGAAGGTGCCACTGACAGATTTTTAAAATAGTGAAAATGAGTCTTTAAGAGAAATGACTGTGCCAAAGATACTGCAGCTAAGAAGACACAAAGCAAAATCTAAATGCTAAACATCCAAAAAAATATCCATCTCTGAAGCATGTTTGGACCCTTCAGGGGAGATGCTAGGATTATTTGGTCACTTCATTCCAGAACGAGATGAACATGACAAACACATTATATTCCAATAATAGAAAGACGGTGAATTTGCTTGTCTGTAGTAACATAGTGACAGAAGTCAGAACTTACTCTTGAGGGAAATGTGGACTTGAAACGAGATGAGGGATCCATTTTGATAAATGGCAAAATCTGCTTTTCTTAGTATATTCTGATATGTGGAATATTTTATATTCTACATCAGAGTATACATGGAAGTGTTACTATATATATCACTGTAAAAACTGAGTTCACCTCAGGGTATAACATATGTTCCAGGGGTTCATGGCACATTTTTCCAGCTAATTTTTGGGAATGGTGATAAGCATTGCATTCTAGACAAGGGTTTGTTTTTTTTTTTTTCAACTTTTTCAACTTTTATGCTATTGACATTTGGGGTTGGATAATGATTCTCTGCTCTGTGTGTGTGTGTGTGTGTGTGTGTGTGTGTGTAGGGAACCCATCTTGGGTGTTGCAGGATGTTGACCAGTATCCCTGGTCCCTGTTTACTAAATATAAGAAGGACTTGCCTTCTTATATTCATTCATAACACTGTAAGAGAAGCCTCATGGAGACAAACTTATTTTCCCCCAAATTCTTGCCTTAACCCTAGCATCCAAGCTGAAATCCTGTGTTCAAAAAGCCAAAAAGTCTGGGATTGTGGAAAACCTCAGTTGTCCATGTGATTGCT
>JAESUZ010004855.1:0-15397 GCA_017311185.1 Proteles cristata cristata | reverse complement strand
CAGAGATGGGCCTGCGTGGACCCATGATCTGTATCTTGATCTTTCTCTGAAGAAAATGAGAAAAAGAAAAAGTATGACTACACTTTATAACATGGATCACAATCCTCGGCCTTCACCTGAGTTTAAAGCTAGCTTCCTCCCAGGGCAAGGAGAAAAGTCTCCTCTGCTGACTCTTAGGAAACTCCCTGAAGCATTCGCTAAATTTTCTGGCAAGTATCTTATGGGATAACGGACTGCAAAGTGGGGTTCATGCCCTCCAGGAGAGGTGTAACCTGATGTAACAGGTAAGGGAGGAAAGTATCAAAATTTCTACTTATATTGATTTTTATTTAAAAGTAAAGATGAGGGGCGCCCGGGTGGCTTAGTCGGTTAAGCGTCCGACTTTTGCTCAGGTCATGATCTCACGGTTCGTGGGTTCGAGCCCGGCGTCGGGCTCTGTGCTGACTGCCAGCTCAGAGCCTGGAGCCTTTTCTAGTCTGCACTCCCCCTCTCTCTGACCCTCCCTGCTCACGCTCTCTCTCTCTCTCCTAGAAATAAATAAAAAACATTAAAAAAAAAAACTTAAAAAAAAAAATAAAAAAAATAAAAGTAAAGATGAACTAAACATTAGTCCTATGTAGTGTCCAAACTGAGGCTCACTCTCTCCCCGAGTCCACTCCAGAGGATCCCATATCACATGCAACTCGGGCGGCAGGAGAACAGGTCCCACCACATAGAAGGCTCAACAATGGCGCAGTTTCAGGTTTCAGAGGGGTTTGGCAGATTGCTCTGGTGTGTGTGTGTGTGTGTGTGTGTGTGTGTGTGTGTGTGTGTGTGTGTGATCTAATTTAAACTAACCTCCCCAAATGGACAAGTGGCTTAAAAATATTCCTACAGAACAAAAGAGAGCAAAATAAACCCCCACAGATGATAGATGATACTAAAATTGCAAGCTTAAGAGAACAATACGCATATAACAAAAAAGACAATTCCCCCATTCCTGGTATAGGCACTAATCAGACATGACGCATTCAGTCGCTTTATAATTATAATCAAGCTTTTCTGATGACAAAAGGGTTTATAGTCAATAAAATATATAACATTTTAAAATTGTTACTTTACTGTGAATTTATCTTTTTAAAAATTCTGTATTTTAGCATGTTTTCTCCCTTGTTTATGAACTTCCGTATAATATCCACTCACATTCAACAATTAACATTTCCTAGACTTTGTTCTTGCTCTCCAGTGTGTGTGTGTGTGTGTGTGTGTGTGTGTGTGTGTGTGTGAACACACATTTGCTTGTTTGTTTTGTTTTATTTTGTTGACTTATGGAAAATTAGGTGCAAATATGCTGACCTTTCATTACTGAATATTTCGGTGTATATTTCCTAAGAACACGGACACTCTTCTGCATAACCCCAATTCCATTATCACACTTACTGAAATTAACAATAATTCCTTAATATCATCTAATGTGTAATCATATTTCTTTTTTATTTTTAATTTTTTAATGTTTATTCAATTTTGAGGGACAGAGAGAGACAGGGCACTGGCAAGGGAGGGGCAGAGAGAGAGGGCGACACAGAATCTGAAACAGGCTCCAGGCTCTGAACCGTCAGCACAGAGCCTGATGTGAGGCTCAAACTCACAAACCCTGAGATCATGAGCTGAAGTGAAGTCAGATGCCCAACCGACTGAGCCACCCAGGCGCCCCAAATATGTAATCATATTTTCCCCATTTTCAAGAAAAATGTAATTTATACTTTAAAAAAAAAAAATCCAGGATCAAATTAAGGTTTATACATTGCATTGGGTTCTTATATTTTGCTTTTTTTCTGGTTTTATTAAGATATAATTGACATATAACACTGTATAAGTTTAAGAGATATAACATAATGATTTGCTGTATGTATATATTATGAAAAGGATTATTTATTATATCTCTTTAATCTCCTTTAAGGTATAACAGTAGCGCCCCGTATTCTTCTAAAAAATGATGTGGACTGTTTTCATGAATCTAAGGCAGCTATCTTGCAGAATATGCCAGAACTGGGTCTGTCTGATTGTTTCTTCATATATAGATTCAGATTAAAAGTTTGGAGCAAGTCAACTGCATAGGCAATGCTGTATCCATCCCATTGCATTATATCAGGAGGCACATGATCTCAGATGGTCCCATTATTGGTTATGCTAAATTTAATCAGGGCCAAATTATGAATTTCATGGGTCCTTGGCATTTTTACCTTCATGGGACCCTTTCTCCATAAAAACAAATTTTATAATTATATCAGCATAGGGATAAATATGATCCAAGAAAAATTATATTCATTTTTTTCTTCTGGATTTTAAAAGGAATTAGAACTCTTTGTTTTTTAATATTTATTTTTGGGAGAGCACAAATGGAGGTGGGCAGACAGAGGGGGACAGAATCCAAAGCAGGCTCTGAACTGATGGGATGACAGCAGTGAGCCTGATATGGGGCTCGAACTCACGAAACATGAGATCATGACCTGAGCTGAAGTCAGACGTTCAACCAACTGAGCCACCCAGGAGCCCCAAAATACTTTTCTAAACTCCTTAAAGTATCATGGGCCCTAGACCTTATACCTACTTTGACTAGTAGAGAAGTTTACCCTGGGTTTGACCACTTGGTTAAAGGAGTGACTTCTGGAGCTCCCCAACATAAAGGTACATTTTCCTCTTTGCAGTTAGATAGTCTATAGGGAGACTCTTTGAGACTATGTGAATATCCTGTTCCCCTAAAACCTCTCCCTCAGTGGTTGTGAGTAACATTGAAGGCTGTGGTTATTATCTTCTATTAAGGGATGAGAATACCGAAGTGCAAAGAGTCGGTGATTTGTCCAAGACCATAAATCTAGTTGGTAGAATCACCATTAGGAACTAGATCTCTGCTCCCAAGTCCGCATGAAAGCCCAGAGAAAACTAAAGTATATTAAGGAGTGAAAAGAACTTGGCCTGCAGAGAAGAACAGAAAAGAATAACTACAGTCTGTTACTCACTTAAAGATAATGGTCGGATGGGCACCAAGGACCAGCAAGTTCTCCATTTGCAGAGTAATAGCTCAAAGGGAGATAAGATTCCCTGACTCTGGATTACAGTCATTTTACAAGTCAGCTAATAATTGCCTCACAGTTCTTCAGAAGAGTTCCTGGCGTTATTCTCAGGAGAAAATAGAACCAATGTTTAATAGTCTTGTCAAATCTGATTAGGTATTAGGATTCTAATTTAAATGCCAACGATGTGCCAATTACCTAGAGACCATTTAATTCCTTTAGTTTTCTCTTCACCTCAGTCCGCTCCAGGTAGTGGGCATCAGGAGAGTTGAAAATAGTGTTGTACAACAATTCCTACAACTTCAGTAGATAATTACAAATGAAGGCTGAAATGCTGGATCCTTAAAAATAAACAAACTGCGCGTATTTGAATGAAAGACATACTTTTCTGTGGGCAAAGGTTTCTAACCTGGGTGTGGGAGCCGGCTACTTTTACTTGCCAAAAATCTCTTTGAGACATTAATCTCATTCCACAGATCGTTTTTGATCTTTCCAATGTTTGCATAAGAAAAATGAAGCATAGATGTTTGCAGGAGTGGGACGCAATAGTCTTGAGCACTGTAGTATCAGAGGAGTGGTCAGTCTGTGGAAGAATGATTTTTACTAAGTATGTAAAAGTGAATCTACTCTCATTTTTGAGAAGTTGGAAATAAGAGACACACCTGCAAGACACATATTATTAATCAATTAGCAAGTATGCACTGAGCCTCTACTTTGAAGTAAGTGGTATGCAGAACAAGGGACTGGAACATTTTTAGCGATACAGAAAGAAGAGAAGAGGAAAAGACATAAGCCTCTAACTTCAGGACATTTATTAGAAAGTCAGATAGAAAAGGCATACCCACGGAAAGCTAGCAGACAATTCAAGATGGTGCATAGTAAGCATTATATGAAAGGAATCAATAATCCTGTCAAATTAGACAGGTTAGGAGAAAGAACAAGAATTATGGAAGCCTAGATGGGGCAGCAAAGTCTTTATCAAGATGATACTTATCGGGGCGCCTGGGTGGCTTAGTCGGTTAAGCATCCGACTTTCGCTTAGGTCATGATCTCGCGGTTCGTGGGTTCGAGCCCCGCGTCGGACTCTGTGCTGACTGCCGGCTCAGAGCCTGGAGCCTATTTCGGAGTCTGTATCTCCCTCTCTCTCTGACCCTCCCCTGCTCACGCTGTCTCTCTCTCTCCTAGAAATAAATAAAAATATTTAAAAAAAAAAGATGATACTTATCAACTGGAATTTGGAAGGATAGGACTCAGATGAATGGAGACTCTGGGATTGGGCAGAAAGAAAAGAGGAAGGCAGGAAAGCAGTGGAGAATTTAGGAACAGACCACGGACTAGTCTATCTCTTGGGTACAATTAAAGTTGACAGCTCATTCTCTCGGAGGTCAGCAAGTAGGGGATGATGTATGCAAAACGATGCTAGAAATAAATCTGATGATAACTTTAAATGTCCATCATGTCTAACTATTCTAGATAAGGCTCTTTTGTTGACAAAGAACAGAAGCCACTCAAACTAACTCAAGTGAAAAGGGAATGGGAGAATTGTAAGATTTTAACAGGAGACCTCTCCTACATTCAAAAGCAGTTCATGCTCCAGGAACCAAGGACCCTCTGTTTGACTTAGGAACACATCATCTCAGCTTCTGCTTTTATGTCTCCCTCTTTCTTTCTCTTTCTCTCAGTCTACCTACGCTGCTTATTCATCTTGTACACAGTTAAAATATACCCAGTCCCTTTCCTGGAACCAAAATCTTTTATTTCCATCATCTGTTGTTGACTAATAACATCCTCTCATTTTTCTTTCTTTCTTTTTTTTTTTTTCAGTTTAAATGCCTACGAGAAAGAGGGAGCCTTAGTAACTGGACAGGCAGTTCACTGGCTGGCCGAGCCAAGTAGCCACCCCACCTGACCTGCCAATGCTCTAACCAAGAACCCCCCAGTGGTGTCTCCTTGCATTGGGAGTTCCAGGGAGAGCTGCTCCAAACCAGAAGAAGAAACAGACTGATATGTTCTATGCCTAGAAAACCATTAGACTTCCAGGGAACATTTGGTGTGTTCCATACACATTTGGGAAACCTCTGCTGTTTCTCTGCTTCTAAGAAGGATTTACCTAAAGCTTTCTTCTCTAAAAGAGCCGTGACAATTCCTGATGAGAGTCGTCCTTAATTGAATGCTGACTCACCAATTTCTGACAGTAACCTTCGGTTCATCCTGTAGAATGAGGATAATAGCACCCTATTCACCTGGAATATAAATGAGATCATGTAGATGGTATTCTCTGAGATGAAGATCCTGGGCAGGCTCCAGGCTCTGTGCTGTGCGAGAGCCCATGCAGGTTTGAACTCACAAACCACAAGATCATGACCTGAGCAGAAACCAAGAGTCAGATCCTTAACCAAGTGAGCCACCCAGGTGCCCCTTTACTTATTTTCCCCCCTTGTAATGATTTACTTTTTCTACCTGGATACAAGAACTCTTTTTATAACCTTAAAGTTTATAAATTTGCCACAATATATCTCAGCGTGGAGCTTTCTTTTTTTTTTTTTTTTAAATATAATTTCTTGTCAAATTGGCTAACATACAGTGTATACAGTGTGCTCTTGGTTTTTGGGGTAGATTCCTGTGATTCATCACTTCCATACAACACCCAGTGCTCATTCCAACAAGTGCCTTCCTCAGTGCCCATCCCCCATTTCCCTCTCTCCCCTACCCCCCATTCACCCTCAGTTTGTTCTCTGTATTTAAGAGTCTCATGGCTTGCCTCCCTTCCTCTCCATTTGTAACTATTTTTTTCCCCTTAACCTTCCCACATGGTCTTTTGTTAAGTCCCTTTACTTATTTTTTAATTGCACAAGTGATAAATGAATGTATCTGAATATTTAAAAGCAACTCCTAGACATTATATTATTTCACTGTAAATATACTCATGATAAATATTTTAAGGCACGTTTTTAATAAATACAGTCTCTTTAAAACCACAGAACTGCAATACCATTATTGCACCCAGTATATTAAAAATAATTCCTTAATATCACCAGTTCTTAAAATCACCAGAATGATTTTCTGATTTGATTTTCCTCCATAGTCTCAAAAATATCTTTTTATGGTTGTTTGGTTTCAATCAAAATCTAAAAGGAGTCTCCACTTTTCACTGAATGGATATGTATTACACATCTCAGTAGGTCTATAACCATTTCCCCTCCTTTTTAAAAAACTTTTTTCTTCCTCCTTTTTTATGCCATATCTTTGTTGAAAAATATGGAGTCATTCTTATAGAGTTTTCCAATTCAGGATGTGACTGTATTGTCACGGCATCACTTAGCAGATTCTTTTATCACCACATTTCCTGAAAACTGGTACATAGCTCTAGAAGCTTATTTAGATTTAGATTAAAATGAAAATTATTTTTCTGGAAAAACTATAAAAGTAATGTTTTTATACTATCTTTTATATTTAAAAGTTATGAATTTGAAATAGCTCAATGGTTCCCATGGATTTTGCACTTAAGAGTACAAGATTCTCAAGAGGGAAGGAGGTAAGCCATTCACTCTGGTTTCTGACTCATGCAGGAGTGAATCAGCTTCACTTCACTTTACTTGGGGTAACTTAGATTACTACTTTATCTCTAATTGATTTATTAGAGATATCCTTGGCTAAAGATGCTCATGTACCTTTGACTAAAAATATAAATTCCTTGTCTACATCCTATACTAGGAGTTTTAAAACTGGTTCTACTGCTGATATTCTATTATATGATATGCTTCAGTGATGGGGGAACACTTATTTCCACTTGCTTCCATGTTGATTAAACTCCCATTGGGTTAACACTCTTTGCTGCATCGTGATTCCTCACTCACTTTTTGCCTCCCTCCAGGGAAAGTGGAGTGAGTTATTAAAAGGTGAGTTGGAGAAAAAGAACCTCGCTGAAGTGGACCTGGATGGAGCTGACAGCCGCAGGCTATCAGATAACCGCAGTCCCTACAGCTGGGTAGTGAATCTTTCGTTCAAGGGAGGACTGGGCAGAGCAACTCAATATCTGCCACAGCTCCCCCGTGCAACACAACGCCTAGCACAGTGGGGTGCACACCTGTTCTGTGTGCACTTGTCTGAGAACCCACTAGGGGATGAGCCTCTGGTGGGCAAAGGGTATTTTCCATCTCGGCACCTGCCAGCACTGTGATCTGCGCAGCATTCTCAGCAATGAGCATCCTCACATTTAGTTGGTCCCGATTCACACCAACTTGCACACTATACCAGCTCCCGTTCCACTTCAGTTTTCAAGCTACGGTCATGCTTTCCACAGGAAGTTCCCACCCAGTGACCATACCAGAGAGTAACTAAGGTCACACTCTTTTTGGATGGCCCCAGCCCACGACTAGGCAAGGTGGTGATACAACGGCCTGGCAGTCTCCACCCAAGGCAGGACTCCTCCACTGGGCCATCTTTGTTACCCTTAGGCTGGTGTAGGGTGACCAGCTATCACGGTTTGCTGGGACTGAGGGATTTCCAAGGATGTAGGATGTTCAGTGCTAAAGCTGGGAAATTTCCAGGCCAATTAGGATGGTTGGTCACTTTCACTGGTGTAGACGTTGTCAGGTCTACATTGGGGTCTGACAGCTCCCCTCCATCCAGTCTTGCTTCCTTCCCTTTTGCCTTTCGCAGGTATTCCTCCGGGCTTCCTCTCGATGTCTGCTTCCCCGAGCACTCCGCCAACACAGGAGCACACGCAGCACAGAAACCAGGAGGGACCTAAATACTGCCAGAGGGCAGGGGAAAGGTTACTTTGACAATTACAGGGGTGCTTCTGGTATAACTTTTTCAGTGGGCGATTCATTCAGCCCCCTTTGAAAAAGAGAAGAGGCATATGTAAATACTCGATGACTTCAGGTTCCCTAAACTGCATTCAAATACTCAAAATGAAGGCTTTGCCAAAAAAGGAGTCAAACTTCTTGTCCCTATGTCCTTCTTTAAACATGCCTGCTATTAATTTCTATGAGTTACGAGGAAAAATGAAAGGAGCTTCACGTTTCCTGATAAGTATCTTAAAATCAAGAGGGATTGTGGGTGAGGAAACGGGAAGGCATCCATCAGAGCCAGGAGCAGGGTAAGGAAAGCAAGGTGCTCAGGGCATAACATTTAGGGAGGCGCTCACTGTCATGGCCATTAGGAGTTCAGAGGCAGCACTTGCATGAACCTGAGCGTGAGCACTTCCTTAAATCTCGCACCCAGTTGCCGAGCTTGCCCCATCCTTGTCTCAGCCCTGGCATCCATAATAATATTAGACACCTTACACAGAACATTCTGTCTTTCCTGCCCCAGGTACAAAGCCATCGTCCGGCCGATGGATATCCAGGCCTCTCATGCTCTGATGAAAATCTGCCTCAAAGCTGCACTGATCTGGGTTATCTCCATGCTTCTGGCCATCCCGGAGGCTGTGTTTTCTGATCTACATCCCTTTCATGAGGAAAGCACCAACCAGACCTTCATTAGCTGTGCCCCGTACCCACATTCTAATGAGCTGCACCCCAAAATTCACTCCATGGCTTCCTTCCTGGTCTTCTACATCATCCCACTGTCGATTATCTCTGTCTACTACTACTTCATTGCTAAAAATCTGATCCAGAGTGCTTACAACCTGCCTGTGGAAGGGAATATACATGTCAAGAAGCAGGTGGGTGCTTAGGATTGATTCCTTTCCTCCTTAGGGATCTGATTCCTCTTGGACTCCACTGACAAGCACACTATTAGGAGGTCATGTCACCTGATTCTGCAATTAGAGGAGGTGGGTGATCTGTGGCCAGATGGTAAATGGAAACTCCTAGCCACAGAAGCCCAGATTTTCAGGTTTAAAAAAAAATAATCTTGTTCTCTTACTAAAGACCTAACTAGGGAGGTATTGAGAATCTGAGAGGTTTGAAGTATGTGAAGTATGGGTTTCTTTTTGAGAAATATATGAAGTGTTGTTGCTAACAAAATAAAATGTTGAGGGCCATAGGAATGTGACTTCTTTTTTTTAAATTTTCTAATATTTTATTTATTTCTGAGAAAGAGAGAGAGAGAGAGAGAGAGCAGGGGAGGGTCAGAGAGAGAGGGAGATACAGAATCTGAAACAGGCTCCAGGCTCTGAGCTGGCTGTCAGCACAGAGCCCGATGCGGGGCTCGAAGCCATGAACCGTGAGATTATGACCTGAGCCACAGTCGGATGCTTAACCGACTGAGCCACAGGTGCCCCAGGATGTGACTTCTTTAAACTCCAGTCACATTGTTTGGATAGGAAGAGGGTTACCACATGGGGACAAGGCAGAGAGTGTAAGAAAATGGAGCTGGTTGAAGAAAAAGAAGTTGTTTGACTAAGATAGGCTCACAGTGATTTGGGTTCAAATTCAGACCTCATGACTTAACTCGCTTACTCTTTCTGAGCCTCAGTTCCCTTACCCATGATTCAGAGTGGTAACCCCCATATTGGAAGGCTGGAAGATTAAAAGACAGAGCTTATGTATGACCTAGAACGCAGAATGCCCTCCGCTCGTGCTAGACTCCCTTCCCCATCCCCCATAATCCTGCAGAATTTCAGATTTGACGTATGAATAGTAGGGACCGGGGACTCTGGCTTTATCCTCTTCGTCAGTTCTTGCTTTCTAGTCCAAATGTAGATCATGTGGCATTTATGATGGAAAAGCAAAAGACTCCCTGTCCATCTAAATGTACAGCTGACTCAGTGGCTTCACCCTTTAAAGTTTTTTTCCCCTCAATTATGAGGAGAGAGTGGCAGTTCTCAGTGAAACTCTCTCCATATTTTGAAAGGCCTCTCAATAGTGAACATCCATTGTACCTCCAATTCTTGCATGAGAACGATGTCTCCCCTTGCAGTGGTACCAAAGGGTGTTGGAAGCAAACGATCCTCAGCCCTCTTTGTCTAAGACCCTTCCTATATATTAGTGTGGCCCAGAAATAAGTTGAGATCTAAAAAAAAATAATAATCGGAAGTTATTTTGATTTGACCAGTAAGGAAGAAAAAAGCTGGCTGCTCTTTTGAGCATCAGGGGGAATAAGAAATTATTAGCTGTGGAGCCGAGAAAGACATGAAGTCATATGGCTGATAAACTGCACAGAGCTCTCCTGAGGAACAGGAGGTCACTTACTAGAATTTCACTGAGCAATCCATTCAAGCATGTAATCAACTTTGTTTAAAGATCTGTTCTCAGTGTCACGTTCTAACTATATTCTACCTCATGGGTTTCTGCTTCCCGGCTTTTCCATTTCTGGGTTTCTGACTCCCCCTCTCCCTTTTCCATCCGTTTCTATTGCTTTTCTCCCATTTTACTGGCTCCTCTCTTGTCCCCTTTCTCCCATTGAACCCTTTTCCTGTGGCCTTGTGAGCTCATCTACTCCAATTCCTTTCCCCCGCTCTTGTTCTTCTTTCCTCTGTCTGAATCTTTGTCACTCCTCATCCATCCCACACCGTCCCTTGGTCCCTCTGTCTCTATGTACGTGACTCTCTCCTTAGATCGAATCCCGGAAGCGCCTCGCCAAGACGGTGCTGGTGTTCGTGGGCCTCTTTGCCTTTTGCTGGCTCCCCAACCACATCATCTACCTGTATCGCTCCTACCACTACTCGGAGGTGGACACCTCCATGCTCCACTTCATCGCCAGCATCTGCGCCCGCCTCCTGGCCTTCACCAACTCCTGTGTGAACCCTTTTGCCCTCTACCTGCTGAGCAAGAGTTTCAGGAAACAGTTCAACACCCAGCTCCTCTGCTGCCGGCCCGGCCTGATGACCCGCTCTCACAGCACCGGCCGAAGTACCACCTGCATGACCTCCTTCAAGAGTACCAACCCCTCCGTGGCCACCTTCAGCCTCATCAACGGAAACATCTGTCATGAAGGGTATGTCTAGGCTGCTCCTTGATCCTGTCCCCTTGGGGGTCCCCGGTTGTACTTTAGGGCTAGTAAAGAACCCCATACCTGTTGCTGTCTCTGTACCCTTCAGAAGGCTCGTGAGTGGTATAGGCAGGCTGCAGAGAGGCCCAAATGGACTGCCCTTACGTTTGAAAGGCCCATCAAGGCTTACATTTTCTGTCTCAACTTGTGAATGCCTCTTCTGACGTAGGGCAAACCTTCCCTATTTTAGAAAAGGGAATAGATAAGAAGTTGTTACTTTAAACATCAAGCCCTGATACACAGTTATAGACAATTAAGTCATAGAAACTGCATGAACAAGCAGATTTACACAGCAGAAAAATCGTATGTTAAATGCCCACTCTGTGAGAAACTTCACCTTGTCATTTCTTTAAGCGGAAACTAGTGCTTTAAAAATATGATGTGAGTGATTTTCCAGGAACGTTTATAATCACAAGCCAAGGAACTGTTTTTTACACTTGTAACATGAAAGTCAGCCCTGTGAAAAACTCCCATGTATGACGGTTCATTCCCAAATTGATAACACTGGCAGCCAGTTTAAGACGAATCCCGGAGTGTTGATTATTTTTAAAAAATGTTACTGGGGACCCAGAAGAAACACTTAACACATCATTTTAAGGCAAAAACAGCCAAACACACAGACACATATACAAAGATCCATGTGAGGCTGTGGATTGGTATCTCGTGCTCTGAATTCTAACTCAGTGGAGATTCTTTTTGCCGTTACCCCATTTCAATCATGCATGGTACACTTCTACCACAGAAGAGAAATCCTTTGGCGGGGTTGGGGGTGGGGGGAGGGAGATTGATCTTACTCTCAATTCATCATTTATAAGTGAATAAAGTATAGTGTTTATTTCTGGTATACAGGTTTTCAGCCAAATGTATTTGCTTAGATTTGGCTCTTTGCTGCATTTTTTTTCACATGAACTGACTGCTTCAATGCAGCAAAGAGCCAAATTTAAGTAAATACATTTCCTGAGTGGAAAGAGAAACATGTTTACATTTAACATATGCTTACCTAAAGTCTGTGGGAGGAAATGACTAAAATTTCAGTAATATATATTTCTGTTTGAATATGTATAAATAATTTGCAGGGGGGCTTAGCTTTAAGAATGGATTGTAAAACAGCTACCAATTCATTAACTTTCGACGTACGAGGAGTATTTATGAAACAGCCCGTGGGCATAAAAGTACTGGACTGAAATAGTTTTTATTTTCCTGAGTAGAGAGATTTGACAATCTTACTTTAGAAACACTGAATCAAGTTTTTCTTGATTCCATGATAGGCCAATTCTGCTAGACTGCAAACATGTTAACCCACTTTCAGATAAATCTAAATTCTGCAAATGTGCTGTAATGTGTATCCCTTACATTTGAAGATGATTTTTGCTCTGGTTTTCTCTGCCCAAGTGAGAAAGAACTGTCAGCTCTCTTTAGACGTGGCACATATTGAAACATTTTCATCTCTTGTTACAAGGAAGCACTCACCGTTGGCAGAGCTTTAGAAGTTAGGACCCAGACGGATGTGAAGATCTGTGTTTACAGTTATATTAGCTGGAGTGAGATCTCTTCACTTCCTTCTGTGAGCTGCATGCACTTCTTTTTCTTTTTTAATGATTATTTTTGAGAGCGAGAGAGACAGACTGTGAGTGGGAGAGGGGCAGGGAGAGAGAGGGAGACCCAGAATCTGAAGCAGGCTCCAGGTTCCGAGCTGTCAGCACAGAGCCCGATGTGGGGCTTGAACCCATGAACTGTGAGATCATGACCTGAGCCAAAGTCGGACACTCAGCTGACTGAGCCACCCAGGCGCCCCCCATGCACTTCTATACTGTCCCCACCTGCTCTCCTGGGAGTCCATAATGACACTGGACAGTTTGAAGAACAAGACAGGTAGTGTAGCAGAAAGAACCAAGATTCTCAGCCGAGCATCCCAGCTTGGTCTCTAGCTATATGAGCTTGGCTATCAATTTCCCTTCTCTAGACTCATTTTTTGTTTCTTTTTTTTTTTTTAATGTTTTATTTATTTCTAGGAGAGAGAGAGAGAGAGACAATGTGAGCAGGGGGAGTAGGGCCAGAGAGGAGAGGGAGTCACAGACTGAAACAGGCTCCAGGCTCTGAGCTGGCAGTCAGCACAGAGCCCGACGCTGGGCTCGAACCCACCAACCGCGAGATCATGACCTAAGCGAAAGTCGGATGCTTAACCGACTAAGACACCCGGGGGCCCCTCTAGACTCATTTTTTCAACTCTAGAATGAGAGGACAGTGCTAAGATCCCTTTGCTGAAATCCTCTGAGCCCCGTCATGTGCCCGATTCTGTCTCTAACGCATTTGTACTGCCAGCCCCCTCACAGGTGCCCCACTTCTGCTGCCTTTGCAACAACTCATCTGGGGAAATCTTTCAGGCAACATGCTATACTCAAGTTCACGTCAGTGGAATGGAAGGAGGCTAGTCTGTCAGGGACTCACTGGAATAATGTGTATGAATGGTGTCCCATTAGCTTGTTATGCTGTGGAATTAAAGCGGAAAAACACATAAGAAAACATATTGCTCAATCTCATTATACAAAGGGTATTTTTCCTACTCATCTCTGACCTCCATGCACCTGTTATCTCAAACTACTGTTCCACAACTTTACCCTTGGATTTCTTCAAAACTCTTGAGTATAAGTGACTTCATACCTAGTTAGGGGCTACAGTGTATAGTGTTCTGGGTACTTTTGTGACTTGTTCAAGCATCTCTGATCTACCTGCCCTCAAAGATATTTTGGGAGTAGGAGTCACTTAATGTCTCCTTCACGTAACATCATGGCAAAGGCTGTCTCAGACTCCTCCCTAGCGTCTGGGCAAACAGGAGACTGAAATCTAGGTCCAGCTGTGTGTCCTGAGGCACCTATTATCACCTCTTTGAGACTCCTAAATGGAAGGGCTGGAGAAGGCGTGTGCCAGCCAGCGGCCCAGGACTGGTAAAACTGTTCTGGGAATCAACTGATAGACGGACGCGAACCCGCTTATTGGGACGGAGGTAGTCGGGTCCTTCTCTAGGGAAGCCAACTTCTTACTCCACCTCAAGACCCTAAAATTCCGGTGAGAGAGACCCAAGCCCCCAGGTGGTATCGCCTCGCTGCTAGGGCAGCGTGCGGCAGGGGCTGGAGCTAAGACATTTCACACCCAGCGTCCAAAGATAATCACGTTTAGCGCTCATGTCTTTGGCGAGGGGGAAAAAAATCAATTTTTGCTGTGGAAAACCATCTGTGTTTATTCAATTGACAGACACTACCTTTCAACCTATCTTAAATTGAGCCTCCCTGAGGCAGGCGGCTCAACAGTGATAGATTAAGCAATAAACACGGCAGCCTGCCCACCACCGGCCGCTGCTGGCTGGGAAGGCGCAGCTGTTGTTAGGAGCGATCTTCCACAGCAGGATGGGCCTCCCTGCTTGGCGCAGGGGAGGCCCCCACACCTTCCGTGACGACTCCCCGTAAATGAGCTGACCCCTGTTCTTCTAGCTGCCCTCACTCCCCCACTGACCCTGGCCTTCTGCCTCATTAACAAGCCCTCTCGATTCCCTCTTTGCCACACAAACAGTTTGGTTACATCTTAAAGGATGGAGAAGGATGATAAATAAACAGTTTAGAGGCTGCTTCAGATGAAGCCGAACTCAGCTTGTTATGAGAGGGCTCACTGAACAGAAATAAATGAACTTGTCCAAAGGACACGGGCACACTGAAGTTGTAAAGTCTTTGTTTGTGCCAAAAGTAGCAGTTGATTGTTGGTTTCAGAGTCGATTCACGTACCAAATGTCTTCCGGTAAGAGAGATGAGCTTTGTTTGGGGACCACGAGTTGAATGACATCCTCCACCTGTGGACTAAAAGGCGACCCAGCCACTTTCCCAAAAGCCAGATGGGAATGAGCGCCCTGGAAACCTGATCACGTGAGAGGTGAGTGACTGGTACACACTTCCCTGGTGGTGAGACGTGAGAGAGGCCGACTTTCTGGCCACTGCCGCCCTTCGCATCGAGGCCCCGAAGGAGCTGCTGTTAGGGACTGTCACTGCTAAACCTGGCTTGCTGGGAAGAATAGGGCACATTTTGCCCATCTGTCTAACGGCTGGCTGAATTTTCATAAAATAGATTAACAGCTGAAAACAAAGAAATTATTCACTCTCCTGGGGCCAGACTTTGTGTGAGCTATTCAAAGAAACCAAGCCCTAATAAGCTCTAGTTTATATGTGATGGTCATTCCTCTCAGCCCCCACCCTGACAATCCTCTGGCAGTCTCTCACCCCCCCACACACACAAACACAACAACTTCAATATCCAGAAATCTCTTACCATAACTTTGCCCTTCAAAGACACCCTTTCTTTAGGTAGGGGCCAAGCATGAACTCCAGCTGAACATATCCAGAGCAATCAACAAATCA
>JAESUZ010004854.1:257500-279827 GCA_017311185.1 Proteles cristata cristata | reverse complement strand
GATCATTCCATCTGGGGGAAACCTGTTGCCATGTTTTGAGCTGCTCTGTGGGCACACCCAGATGGAAGGACAGTAGGGGAGTCCCATAGCCAATGGGGACTGAGGAGCTCAGGCCCCTAGTGCAATTGCCAGTATGCAACTGAAACATCCTCACGACCACCACCATGAAAATGACCTTGGAGGGAGAGCCTTCAGACCCAGTCCAGCTACAAGCCCCCTCCCCTCAACAGCTTGATTGCAACATCACGAATGTGCTTGGGGCAGAACAACCCAGCCGAATCTCTTCCAGGTCCCTGCCCCGAGACTGTAAGATAATAAATGTTTGTTGTTTGAAGCTGCTAAGTTTTGGGTTAATTTGTTATGCAGCAACAGATAACTAAGGCAACCTAACATTTCCTTGGTTATTTTTTAAAAAAGAGATTGTCTTAACTTCATTGTCTTAAATTTTGAAATAGTGACACAGCTAGGAGGAGTTTTCTTTTTTTTTTTTTCTTTTTTTTTTTTTACAAATAGTTTATTGTCAAATTAGTTTCCACATAACACCTAGTGCTCATCCCCACAAGTGCCCTCCTCAATGCCCACCCCTCCTCCCCCCCACATCCACCAGTCCTCAGTTTTTGTCAGCATTCAAGAGTCTCTCATGGTTTGCCTCTCCCCCTTTCCCCCACCTAGGAATTTACCCAAGGGATACAGAAATGTTGATGCATAGGAGCACATGTAGGAGGAGTTTTCTAGGAAAAAAAACATGATCCTGAATATAACTAGTAAAATATTAATACCCAATTAACATAATAGTTATGATTTCTCTGGGATTTGGGATTTTGTAATCAAAATGACAACTGCTTTAAAAATCCATGATTTAAAGAGGAAGGGTATTAATAATAACCACATTGCTGAAGATAGCATTTTGAACTTTCAAAAAATCCTCATGGGAAAACTCAGGAAGTGTTCTGTTTGATAAGTTATCACTCATAATCTTAGGTTGTCAGGAGCATGGTTGCACTTTACATGATTTAAAGAGGGACATAAAGCAAAGTTGAATTTTAACCTCTTCCCTGGTGATTTTACCTAGCTTTTCAGAGAGGGTCCTAAAAGCTCATAGGTCAAGCCATTTCTTGATTTGCTTTGCCTGACAAATTGCATTAACTCTGCTTTATGGCCACTTGCAGTTTAATAAATGACTTGGACTTTGATTAATATCTTTTAGCTTGAGACCAACCAAGAATTTGTATAAGACTTTGGGATATAGCACTATAAACTTATTTAAAGATGGTCCCTGAAAGCTGGAAGGAGATGCACTAGTCTTGATTTTAGTAGATGCATAGGTACTGAATTTGGAGGTTGTTTATTTTTTTAATGTTTATTTATTTTTGAGAGAGAGAGAGAGCACAAACAGGGAAGGGGCAGAGAGAGGAGGACTGAGGACCCAAAGGAGGCTCTGCACTCACAGTGGGCCTGTGAGCCCAGTGTGGGGCTCACACTCATGCAAGATCATGAGCAAAAGTTGGACGCTTAATCTACTGAGCCACCCAAGTGCGCCCTGAATTTGAATTTTGTAAGTTCTTACAGAAGATCCTGCTTAATTTGCCTTTAAAAATTACGTGAAAGTGATTTTTTTTCTTATATATCTACAAAGCGATTTAAGTGAGTTAAGGAATTTGTCATGAAGTAGATATGGCTAGTTCTTATTTGGTAATCAGAATGAAAGTAAGGTAGAGATGCTGGCTTTCCTTGCCTAAGCTGGAGAACACAGATCAGACTCTCCTAGTTCTTCCCGTTCAATGTTTTTCCTCCATGCAGCTTGCACCCTGAATTCTCAAAAACATTTTATATATTGAACTGGACTTGATAATATATACTTGACATTGATTCATGGGTTTGTGCTGCAGGGGGAGATAAAGAGGAATACTGATAGCCTGAATGTAAAGCTCCAGTATTACCACACTCATTCTCACCTACTAACAAGCTCATTAATTTAAACTACACTTTGCCCAGAATAGTGAACTAGGTGCTAGAATACTACGATAAGCAAGCCAGCAATAGTCTCTTTTCTACTGGAGTTCATGGTCTAGGGTGGAGACAGACATTAACCAAATATAATTAAAAAATTAAAAACTGGTGTGGGTCACCTGGGTGGCTTGATTAAGTGTCCGACTCTTGATTTTGGCTCAAGTCATGATCTCATGATCATGGGATCGAGCCCTGTGTCAGGCTCTGTGCTGAGTGTGGAGCCTGCTGGGGATTCTCTCTTCCCCTTCCTCACTTGTGCTCCCCCCTCCAATCTCTCTCTCTCTCACAAAATAAATAAATAAACATTTTTTAAAAACCTGTTCTAGTAATATGAAATAAAAGTATAAGGGGACTTGATCTGTTTGGTTGAGAAAGGCTTTCAAAAGAAGACATTTAAAATCTAAAGGAGTAGAAGTGGGATGAAGACGGAAGAGCTATCTGGGCAGAGGGAACAGGACTGAAAACAGTCTGAACCAGAGTTCAGAGCGAGGAAGGAGTATGATATACGTAGGGGCCAAAGAAGGGACTGTATCTTACATGGGGTTGCAGACTGCGTTATAGTCTTTTATTTATCATAGAGCAATAGAAAACCATAGAAGGTTTTGAAGCAAGGGTTGGGGGGTGACACAATCAGGTGAGGCCAAGGACAGAGAACAGTTTAAATGCTGATAAAGGGAAAGTGGAAGTCCTGCAAATGTCCTTTAGATTAGTAAAATGATGTCTTACAGGGCTTTGAGGAGAGCTACATTGGTGCCGTGATGGAGGCAGAGGTCAGAATGAAGTGTCATGGTGAATGGGTGGGAAGGGAAGGAGACAATGGATATAGGTAATTCAAGACATTTGACTACCAAGGGAGTCAAAAGGACAGAGCTTTAGCTGGAGAAGGAAACAATTCAGGGAGGGTTTTATAAAGGTGGGAGATTTGAGTATGTTTAAACGTTGATAGGAAAGAGCAGTTGGGTGGATAATTAATCACATAGGGTTCCTGAGAAGATAGGAGTGGTTAGATCCAGAGCACATGGGAGTAATTGGACAGGAGAAAGGGTTTGAGTCCTTCTGTCCAGGGAGGGAAGGAGGAAGAGTGTGTGCAAATGCTGAGGTGTGGTAGCTGAAAGTTAAAGACATTTCTTTTCCATGACCTCTATCTGTCCTATGGCTTCCATCCGCTTTGAAGGGTAGTCAAGTATGAGACAGGAGGGAGGTGGCATACTGGAAAAGAAAGGAGATAATTTCAGATGTTTGAAGAGGAGAAAGAAAGCAAGAACATAAAAGGGAATAAATTAATAAAGCTTGGTAGGATTGCTAGTCATTACTTGAAGGGCAGACTGAGGTTGATGACCATAAATTCATGGTAGTACCACTGTTAAAAGTATTACAAAATATGTGACCCTTTCTGGCAGTGTTCCACAGTTCACCAGGTACAGAGAAAGTGGGATCATCCAGGCCTCGGGCTTTGTCCGAGAGGTATGATGGGAAGATGACAGCAGTACAGAAGCCATGGAAATGACAAACCAGGAGTCAAAGTCAAAGTGAAAGCTGGCTACACAAAAAGTAGATAAGAGAAGGAGAAAGTAGAGGTCTGTGTGAAGGTTGTAGTCAGAGAAGCTGATTAAAGGTGGTGGAAGAACAGAAGTCAGTGATGAGAACAGGATGCTGCACCCCACACCAATTAAATCCAAATTTCGGGGGTGGGGCCTTTAGATTCTTTAAAGGTCCTCAGGCAATTCCAGTGCTTTTTACAAAAAGGGTATACAATGTCAGTGTAATTGTTATTAAGCCCATGATGGCAAAAGATACTAGCAGTGTGAAATCAAGTTGAAGACACAGAAAGAGAAAGCAAAGAATTGTACCTTTGAAATAAAACAGGGGTGCCTGGGTGGCTCGGTTGAGCTTCCGACTCTTGATTTCAGGTCAGGTCATGATCCCACTGTTGTGGGATCGAGACCCATGTTGGGCTCAGCATTGACAGTTTGGAACCTACTTGGAATTCTCTTTCTCTCTTCGCCTGTCTCTCCCCAACTTGTGCATGTGAGTGTGCATGCTCTTTCTCTAAAATAAAAAGAAAATTAATAAAAAATAAAAAGCAGCCACACATTTCCATCTTTACAAATTAAAGTTGTAAGCCTTGCCTTCTTATTCTCTGTGCTGTTAGATGTCCAAGGCAAAGCAGTAAAGATTATTATGAGGAAGAGGTTATAATTCTGGATGAATTACCTGGGAGCTAGATGCTTTGGGATGTGACTAATGGAAACTGGAATTAGAAACATGGTGACTGTGGTCTCTTTGGAGGGACAACACTTGGCTCACTTGTCATGGGATGATATCAGACCAGCTGCAGAGGTCTGAGTGTGTGGCTCAGGTCCCTGTATGGGGCATGGTCAGCCCTCAGGTAGCCCAGATCCCTGGACGTGGTGGCTGTATTATAGTCCATTCATCTTGAACTAGTGACATAATTCTGTTCATTGAAGTCACATATGAGGGTTTGTTAAGGTTTTACATGGAATTCAGTGACAAGGATCATCACTGCCAGGTGTTTCAGTTAAGGAAACAGATCTCTGTTCTTTCCATGTTAAATAGAAGGCCACTGTGTAGATCAAGGGCATTTTCTAGAGAAGACCATCCTAAAAAGATGCAGGTAGACATGGAGCACGTTGTAAAAATATCTGCATGTCTCACTAGTATATTGGTCACGGTTCTCCAGAGAAACAGAACCAATAGGGTGTGTGTGTGTGTGTAGGAAGAGATTTATTTTAAAGACTTAGCAAGTCCAAATTTTGCAGGGTGGGCTATCAGGTTGGAGACCCAGAGGGGAGCTAATGCTGCAGTTCAGGTGCTGAGGCTGTCTACTCCAAAATTCCCTCTGGCTCAGAGCAGGTCTTTTCTTCTGTTCAGGCCATCACCTGATGAGATGAGGCCCACCACATTATGGAGAGTAATCTGTTTTATTCAGAGTCTACTGATTTAATGTTAATCCCATCCCAAAACACCTCAGAGAACAGAATTAGTTTGCCCACATACAGGTTTCCCCCAATATCTGAAAGCAGAGCATTCCTATGAACACTGTTGTAAACTAACATGGCATAAAGCCAAGAAGCAGTTACCATTCATTTGTGTGGAAAACTTTTCGAGTGTCTCCAGATCCCAAAAATAACCTCTCTGAGGCTTTTGTGATGCCTTAGGACATATCTTGCTAGTAGATACACGAAATAAATCAAGATAAAGCACAGTTGTTCACAGACGCAGTTCAAAGCTGTGGTGGCTTCATGTTGAGATGCCGAGTGTAGTTCCCAGCGAAGGAGCTGGGTGGTACCACTCTTACCGTTTGGGGTGTGCACCGCCTCTGAAATGGCTTGCTGAGCACTATTTTCACTTTTTCCATTTTCATAAGAGCAAAAATCCTCTTTGGATTTCTTTCCATTCGCGAGAACAAGTACTAATGTAGGTCTTTCATAACAGTGAAGTGGTAGAACATGAACTTTTGAAAAGTGGGCGGTGCTTCTTTCTGGGCACTGTGGTCCAGTAAGGTTAGCACATAAATTAAGCATCACACCAAGGGATTCAACTAGACTGAATTCAATCCAATGTGTTATTTGTAGAGTGCTTGATGTGTGTCAGGGGCTATGTGGAATATAGACATTATACTAGAAGTTTAGTCTTCTTTGGGATATTTTATATATGTCTTTTGGCATTGTCTTCTAACACTTCAAGTAACTCTGTGCCCACAGCACACATAGTGCCCAGTGCCAGTGACAAGTGACTTCACATATGTGTTTGAAGCCAAAGCTTTGTGAAACAGGACCCCACACCAGTTAATAGATTTCAATTTGGTGGTAGCTGTAAACATTAACCAGAAGGTTCCCTGCTGTTTTCAGCTCACACACCTGGATTGGAGGAGAATGAAAAGCCCCAGCAGTCCTGATTTATCCTCCTTTAATTCTTTCTCACTGCTGCCAAAGCATCTGAAATGCTATTCTGACCACGCGCTTTCTCAAAAATCATCTTGTAGCATATGGATGGACTTTCAGATTCCTTAGCCTGTTGTTCACAGAGCTGTGATTTTACCCCAGCCTACTTATCCATCTGCATCCTCTGCTGAGCTTCAAACTGAACTGCTCCTTTGCCCTCAGAGTATCTCATGTGTGTTTGCCCAACAACTTTAGTGCATGTTGTTCCCTCCGTCATGGCCTCTCTGTGTCCCATTCCGCTGCTATGAAGCTGAGCTCAAGCACCACAAAACACAGCTCCATGGCATCAGCTCTGATCCTTCCCCTGCCTGCTGCCTTACCAGCTACAAGCTCCTTTATTCTTTCTCCCATGTCATTGGCACATTTACTTACACTCTCACATGAGTTTGTCATGGGCTTTGACTCCCCGTCTGTGGCCCGCCTCCAGTATCCATGTCTGGTAGCTTCCCTGCAGTACCTTGCACATGATGTGCTCTTCTTACCTTCTTGCTGAGAAAGTAAAGTGAGGGACCTGATGGCTAGTCTCCTATGGTTTATCAACTCCATCAAAGTGAAGGCTTTTTTGTTGTTGGCTTTTTTACGTGTCCTCCACAGTACTTAGTAATGTGTTAAGCAGTGGGCCCACAGTGGGCATTCACTAATCAGTAATTGATGGATTTATTCTGTATTTAATAAAGTTTGTTGGATGCTTTCAGGCTAAAGGAGGCTTGGTCTGATGATGTAAGTCTCAAAGGCAGCATTATTGCTGAGGCACATAGGAGGAAACTATGATATCTTTTAAAGCCCAGGAGAGAGAAAAAGGAATCAGACATGAGTCAGATTCGTTGGGAATTGTGTTACCATCAAATGCTAAAGCATTGGTGGTGATATCACTAGAAAATATGCCACTCTGAGAGCTCCCACAGCCAACTTATGTACTAAGAGAACAGCATTAGTGTGCTTTGCTAGAGAGGAGACTTGGTAGTCCAGCAATCCCTGTGATGAAAACAATTTTTTTAATTTATAACCTTGGCATGAGTGTGCTTTTCTGCTTCCTCCAATCTCTGGTGGTGCGTTTTGTGAAAGTGTTCTTCGTGTTTCCTGATTCAAGTCACAGCAAAAGAGACTTGGATAAATATCAAGAGAGACTGCCTATGGTGTCTGTCTTCTGATTTGAAAAATGTACTTCAGTTCAACAATCGCTCATATGTCATACACAGTGGTGAATAAGGAGAGACTGACTTACACTCTGTGATTCAGAGAAGGGAGCAAATTTTTGTTTCTTACTTTGTTTTAATGTATTTTAAGGTTTTTATTGAGATGTAATTGTTAAACAACATTGTATAAGCTTAAGGCATGCACTGAGATGACCTGGCATATATATATATATATATATCACACATTTAAGATATACTCTATTGGCAAATTTCAAGTGTGTAACACAGTATTGTTAACTATAGTCACCAGGTTGTACATTAGGTCCCTAGGGCTTAGTCATCTTATTGTGGAAATTTTATGCCCTTTGTCAAGTATCTCCCCCTTTCACCCACCTCCCAAGCCCTGGTAACTACCAATTTACTTATTGTGGAAATTTTATACCCTTTGACGAGTATCTCCCCCTTTCACCCACCTTCCAACCCCTGGTAACTACTAATTTACTCTCTGTTTCTATGAGTTGGACTTTTTCAGGTTGCATGTGTAAGTGAAATGTTGCAGTTTTTTTCGTTCACAAGAGACACTGAAAATGGGACCAAACAATTTATGAGATTTATAATCAAAGCCAAAGCAGAACAGCCACAAATACCAACAAAGCTCACTGTCGATAGAAGCCATAGTTGCAGAACTGCCCAGGAAACCCACCTTTGTCTGCTTTACCCACACAAGTGGGGCATCAGTGTGAACTCTGCAAACCCATGTTTCAGACGGGTGCCTGCGTGAGTCAGGCACCAGGGGTGTGATAAAGCACAGACCTGGGCTTTGGGGCACACAGCCTAGAGATATCGCCCTGCCACACTCACAGAGCCCAACAGGAGGTGGCAGAGGTGGGGGAGCAGAGACTCATTACTCCTAGAGGAGTCATGGAAGACTTCCCAGAAAAGGTGCCATTTGAGGCGATTCTTGAATTTTCTAGAAGCCATTAGGCTGAGAAAAGGGAAAAGGGTGCCCTTTAAAGAGACAACCCAGAAGCATGAAAATATAATAGAAGATGGTGTGTCAGGGTGATAAGGTTTGAAGTGGCTGATCCAGAGGATGTTTGAGGGAGCTGAAAGGAAATGAGGCTAGAAAAGGAGATAGAGTTCCTAAGCTGTGTCCAGGATCTTGGACTTTTTCTTGGGCTCCGTAGGTAGCTGTACCAAAATATCTTCTGTAGGTAAGTGACATGATCAGATTTGTTATTTTTAGAAAGACAGCTCAGTGTGAAGGAGAGAGACGCTTGCTTCGTGTTAACTGACAGGTAGGGTGGAGGTGTATTTTCAATAATAAACCAAATGAGCAATAACTTGTCTTACTCTTGCACAACGAGTAGGATTTTGCCAGCATCTTCATAAGATGAAAGGAAGCCTGGTATTCATCACCAAATCTTCTGCGATGTACCTCTAACACAAGGCTGTGTTCCATTTTCGAGGCTGTAGCCTGTGGAGAGGAGTACTTCACATGCAGACAGACAGGCACACCACAGTTCTCTGTCACAGGCAGGGCAGTGAAGCTATGGCTATTGGTATTGGCAAGGGTTCAGCTCCGGGGAAAGTAAATACACCAAGTCAGTGGTGGTGAGGGTGACATGAAGAGAGTTTTCTGTTCCTTTGTGCCATCCCTGGGAAAGGAAGCTTCGAATCCAGTGATACAGATTCCTGTGAAGAGCTTGCTGCTCTTCCATTTAACTGTTCGCAGCTCTCTATTGAGTGAGACCAGTGATCTTCCTGTTAGATTAAAGCCAAGACTTGGCAGTTTGTTTTCCCTGAATTACACCTACTTATTGACCCTTCCCTGTATGGGATGGATTTTCGAGCTTTCATGGAACATGATTCCCAGTTTGCACGGAAAGAGAATTTTGAAAATCCTGATCACATCATTCATCAACTCAGTATTTATGGGGGCGCTGACTTACCGCACAGGTGAGGGAGGGACTGACAAGCCCTCTGCTTTCATGAAGTTCATAGACCAAGTGAATGTGGCCTGAGAGTCACCGGGATTCAGGAAAAAAGAAGTCTAGCATCAAAAACTGACACTTGTGCTGGGAAACCATTTAAAATGTTTTACAGACTATGTATATCGAAGCCCAAACTCCCATTTATGGACAAAAAAGTAGCATCTGTGTTGGAGTTTTGCTAACAGCATATTGGAATGAGAGCTCGTGTTTTGCTCTCTTGCTTGCTAAAGTTCGTGTTCATCTTTGGGCCACTGTTTCCTCAGCTGTAGAATCCACAGGTCTGACCAGAGGAGTGGTTTTCTATGCTGGCTGTCCATTACGATCATCTGGACACTTACCCTTGACCAACTAAATCAGAATTGCTGTTGCAGGAGGAGGAGGCATGCATATTTTGAAAGGTCCCAGTGATTCTGTTTTTCGTTGTTTTGAAAGCCACACTAGGTTGGAGGTCCTGATTAGAAATCTACTGGGGAGTTTTCTCTGAACATGGGAATCGAGCTTAATTATTTTTTAAATTCATTGCTAACATTTCAAAAGAAGGTTCCAGTTTCTCTTAAAAAATGGAAAGATTGGGCAACAATTAAGTGTATATTTTTGAGCGGCATAAATTCCACAAAGCAAACCAGTTTCTGCTGGGCCCACTTCATCCATTTGTGTTTCTTTCCTGGCTCTTAAAAGCATTTCCATTTGTGAAACTGAACTGGATTGTCTTAAAGTCTCAAATTATTTGAATTGTTTCCCAAACCAGAAAAGTGAGGACAAACAAATGACACTTTTGCCTATAAGCTACTTGTTATATGAAATCAAAGGGAACTCACTCTTTGAAGACGGAAAAATCCTAGTGTCCAATGGAAGGGGCGATGCATCTTGTTACCAGCAGAACTGCCCATACTGCTGTGTAGACGACACCTGCTTGGGACGGGGGGCGCAGAGGATTAATTCATTTTCCGGTGACTTTTAATGAAGCTTCCTCTCCTCCTCTTTTTCATTCTTTCCTGTTTAGGAGCAGGATCATTAGTTGGGATGTGACTGGCTTTCCCTAGGGAGCAAAGAGGCAATTATCAGAGATTTTGCTCACTTCTTCCTGTGCTTGGTTGCGGAAGGCTCTTGAGGTTCTTGCCCTCCTTCGGCTTCCTTGTGGCTTCCTGCTGTGTTGGCCTGAGAGCAAGTACCTGGGTGGGAGAAAGGACTGATTTGTGTGGTTAATTGGCAGCCGCCTGGAGTGAGATTTAAGTGGGGTATATTTGAATTAATCGGATTTTACTTTTTTACAGGTTGAAAAGATGCATTTGGTTTGTGTAGGACTTTTTATCCTAAGTGAATAATCCTCTGTGCTGTGTTCTGTTAAGAAAAATGTACTTTATAATATATGTGCTGACAATAACGAAAGTAACAGTTAATGAGCGTTTTATGTGCCAACAATGTCCCAGCTGCTTTACACAAATATCGAATTTATTCCCCACAACTAACCTATTAAAAGGTGTTATTATTATCCTTATTTTATAGATGAGGAATACTGAGATTCAAAGCCAGGGTGAACCAGTAACCTGGATAACCAGACCTCTGTTAGCATTTTTTTGGTACTGTTTTTGACAAAGACAAGGCACACTTGCAGATTGTTATTTTTCCCACCAGCTACTTTACTGGATGATGTTTTTATGGTCTATTGGTATTGTTCACACGTGGTAGATTACAGAATTACAAGGAACTTCAAAAATCTTGAATTTAAGCTTCTCACCTGTATTTCCTACCTTTAATTTACAAAAAAAAAAAAAAAAAAAAAAGGTGCTGGTAATCCAAGCAAATTACTTATTAACCACATGACCCTAGGCTTCCTTGTTGGAGAAAATGAAAATGATAATACATACCTAACCCCAGTCCACAAGGATGTTTCTACGATCAGTGTGTTAGTGAATGAAAATCTATTTCATCAACCCTAGAAGATGTCCATGTTTATCTTCGATACTGAGTATTCAGTACTCAATATGATGTAGAATATAAGGTGAACATACTTGTACTTGGAGACAATACTCCATGGTGAGTTTTCCATTTTAGAGACTTAACCCCTTTCGAGGTATGTGGATTGACTGGACAAGGAGAATTTTTGTCTCTGAAACTCAGGCTGCAAGTTGACTTCATTATTGCACTTGTCCCCAGAGCAGTCTCCTTCCATACCGGCTCGAGGCCTCAGCTGACAAGCTGTTTTCAATGCAAATGGATAATGTGGTGGATTGTTTTCTCCTGTGGAAGCCATATTTACTCTTTGTCCCGAAAGGTTGCTTATATACGTGTTCAACCTTGTCATAAGTTGACACATGAAGTGAATCTCTCCTCGTATAGGTTGTGCTAACTTGTCAGGAAAAGATTTGCTGGGAATGGGGTGGGAGGCAATGGAGGCACAATGTCTCTCATCTACTAAATACTTTAAATTATGAGTTGACCCTTTCATTCATTGTGTCACACGTGTTTGTGTGCTTATCATTAATTTTTATTTTATGCTAGAGATAGCCTGTATAAGAGTAAAAAACTAAAAAGAGGGATCCATGTTCTTCTCCGGTCCCAGTGGCTATGTGTGTGTACATATGTAGGTATGTGTATGCATACCTAGACATGTATATGTAAATATGAATTTACATATATAGGTAGAATGTGTGCTTACTTACTATAATTAACACCAGATGTAATCACTGCAATGAATTCAACAATGACAACAGTTAGAAAAAGGCCAGGAAACAACTTTCTCCAGTAAATGCTTTAGCCACCTGAGAAATTCCACTTTTCATATTGTGGGATAAGATAAATATTTATTTTAAAACAACTTTCTCATAAAATCTCTGGCACATAAAAACCAATATTTGTTAATTCTTAGAGTAATCTTATAAAGATAGTGGAGGATAAATGTTCTGAACTCTCTAATCTGTCCCCTAAAGATTTATTAAAAAGAAATTTGGGAGTTTTAATTATGTAATTAGAATGTATTTTGAGGTTTTATTTGGTCTCAGAATAACTTGAAGTCTTTTAAGGGCTACCTATTAATACAAGTTATAACTCTTATTTGTTCAGACTCAGCTAATGTGAATTTCTGCTTAAAGGAGAGGATTTTTATTCCCAACCTCGTGAGTAATGTCTAACTTGAAAGAGAATGATGCCAGACTAGAGAAGCTGTAAAAATCACACTACCAAATACCTGTTTTCTGGCACTAATAAATTAGTCCTTTGATTACATTCACCATAATGAACTATCTGCTTGTTTATACTGCAGTTTCAAAGGCTAAATGTCTGTTGTTGTTACTCTGTGTTTCAGTCAAAGGTTTTTACTAAACTTTGCTCCCTGGGGTGAAATGCTTGACAGGATGGATTTGCAGAATAGTTGTGAAAATTTTCAGTCAGCTCCATTTAGGAAGAGCCTGTGAGCAAGGTAAAGAAGAAACTGAAAGACTAATGAAATGAATTAGGGCAGTGAAACGAATGAGTTCCTTCTTTATGTTGCTAGCTGCCCAGAGACTTGATCAAGAAGTCCCACTGTCTTAATACATTAATGATGTTCTAGCTTTTGGAAGCTTAAACTACTACACCTCCCACTTTGAGAGAGACAGCGTGAGAAGTGGACTGATCATGGGTGGTTTGAGGCCTCTATTCAAATCCTGCTCTTATCATTTTCTAGCCACGTGTTATATGTGGACTGCATGTTTGTGTCTCCCCAAATTCTTATGCTGAAGCCCTATGCCTCAGTGTGACTGTACTTGGAGATAGGGCCTGTGAGGAGGTGATAGATATTACTTGAGGTCATAAGGGTGGGGCTCTAGTCCAACGGGGCCAGTGGCCTTAAAGAAGAGAACAAGACCCCAGAGCGTTCTCTCTGCCATGTGAGAACACCATGTGAGACTGCTGTGTCTTCCACGGGCAAGGCAGGAAGAAGGCTCTCACCAGGAACCAAATCGGTTGGCATCTTGGTGTTGGGCTTCCAGCCTTCAGAACTGCAAGAAATAACTTTCTGTTGCTTAAGCCACCCAGCCTGTGGTATTTTGTTATGACAGCCTGAGCAGATTAATTCATCATGGGAGCAGGTTACTTGAATTTACTTCATAGGTAAGTTACTTAAAATTTCAAATCCTGGCTCTAGCATTACTAGCCATATAGGTCCACTACTTCTTCCTCAACCTGCAAAATGGTTTTGTCATGAGTTTTGAATGAAGTTGCATATGTACCTTGTTTATCATAATGTGGACCCATAGTAGCCTCTTAAAGTTAGTTTCATTTCCAAGATGTTTAGAATGGATCTTTATTGTGCAATTCTCTGCCTTTGAGAGTGCTTATTCCTCTGCAAAGCATTCACCTTCTGTTGGAATAGTCTTGTGACTGATTGCAATAATTTTTTCATGTTAAACTTACATTTTTATCCACAGGGTATTAAATCTGCACATACCATTGATCAACCCAAAAGCAATACAAAGGGTTTCTTAATAGTTGATGGACTAATAGGGAATATAAAAGAAACCAAACGTTTATAATGAAGGCTATGTTAATAGTACTCCTTTGAGGCCCTGTCAGTAAGGAATGAGTTGTCTTTCATTATTAATCAATGAAGACCAACTGGCAAAGTTAGAGTTCTAGTGCATTTTCTTCAGATGACCTTCTAGGACCTTATTCAGTATCATTTGAGAGGCATAAAAAAGCTCACACATTCCTGAATATATCCTAAGGTATGCAGCAGCCTAGCAGTCCACCATTAATCATACTTTGTGGCTGAGGAGTGGGAGATCCCTTGAGTATTTCATATCTAGGCTCTACTTCCATTCTTGGGGTGGGCATTTTCCTTCTTTGCCGATAAGGAAAACAAAGTGACACAGATGATTTCTAAGAGCCTCCCACTTCCTTGAAGGGCAGGTCCTGACCAGAGAGCACACAGCTGTGCCCCCTAAGTGCAGTGGATAGAAGGAGGCATGTGAACTTGCTTAGCAGTCAGGCTGGCTAAATTTTGTCCTCTCCCTGAACCATTGTCCACCACATTTGGTCAGAAGGACCTTTTCCTAAACTCAGTCCTCATTATTTCATTTGTTATCTGTGTACATTTCTTTAGTTGTTCCCCAGTGCTGTTAGAGTAAATCTTTACATATTTCCTTGAAAAGCCACATGGTCTGGCACCTGACTACCTCTCCAACTTTCTGTCAAAATCCTCCTTTTTGACAGGGGCCACATTTATGATAAAGGTCATGAGACTCTTTATTCCCCCACTGTATCCCCCTTACCTATTGAAGATCAGCTCAGTTGTTATTTCTTTCCTTAAGGAGGCAAGGAAACTAGAGATGTATAAGTTCCCTCGTCCCTTTTGACTGGCTGTATGTTTATCTGTACAATTCTTTGATATGTGGTCATCTTTTCCTGATAGTCTGTCAGCACCATGAGGATGGGGCTGTGTGTGACTTTGGTTCCAACTCTACCCAGCTTGGTGCTGGGTTCAACCCCAGAACTCTTTTAGTATTTATAGAAAGGAACATGAAAAGAGGAAAAGAAATGCATGAAGATTTATCTAGGGGGAGTGAGGTCTGATCTTAGAGAAGCGGGGTGCTGCTAGTGGGAAAAGCTGCTGAGAACTAGTTAAGGAACTTGGAGGGTGAAAAGCACAGAGAATGAGTGTTACCTGCTCAATCTCACCTCTGGAAGACCACCTCCAAGTCCCATACCTAAGATCTTATAGACATAATTCCTCCAGTATGTATTTTTTTCTTATCAGAGATGTGGTACCCAGGGACCAAGGGCTATACCTCATAACAGGGACCAAGGGCTACCTCATAAGAAGTGAATTCTGATGAAATTGTTCAGAGTCACATTTTTGGAAGTAAGGTCTTAAAAATGAGTGTCAAATCTAATGTTCATATTTCCAGCTCAGATATGGATGCTGACTTGAACACGAAACTGGGGATTACTCTGTTTAGGGCTTATTTGAATTACTGGTTTTCTCTTGTCAGTCTGTCATGGCTATATTTCTGCCCTTATAGCTATTTTGATGGTTTCTCAACTCAAACTCTTTGAGTCAAAGATAGGTTTTATTTTTCAACATGGCTATGGGAATTATGAAGTCATTTCTTATTAAAAATGAAGCTAAATTAAATTCAATAGTACTTGTTTGGGATTTTTTAAAAATTTTGCACCCAAAAAAGATGCAAGGTTGGGGAGGACTTTAGATTTTAATGATTTTTAAATTCAGATGTAGACTTAACCACTTTGTCATAATATGTAAGTTATTATTTCTTTATTAAAGAGGAGATGTACTTTCAAATAGATAATGAGATTATCCAGATATTTGCCATTCCTTATTACTGAAAGCAGGTTTCTTCCTCTGTTTTGGGTTTATTATGGTTATGGGCCTGAGCACTTTGTTTTAGATATTTGACAACAAAATGTGTGTGTGTGTACGTCTGAGAATATGAGAGTATATATACACACACAAATTATATATATACACACACAAATTATATATATATATATATATAGAGAGAGAGAGAGAGAGAGAGAGACCCTCAGATCCAAAGATTATGATAGAAGGTTGAAATGTCAGCATTTCCAATTGTATAAAAATGCATTACTAAACTGGAAAACTAGAATGTGTTTAAAATTGTAATATTTAAGATCTGAATGGGAATTGGCACGTCATCTAACTTAAACTTTTGAAAAAACAGGAAGTTTCCAGAAAATAATTAACAAGGACTTAGTTTCAATATTATGCTGATAAATATTTTAAGAATAAGTTATAAAGTAGCAAGTGGGAGATTTATGGTTATAAGGCTTATACTGTAATTCCTGAAAGATTATAATGTTTATTTAACCTTTTCTTTATTTAATTTAGAATAAAATTACTGTCATCTCTCTAAGCATTTATATAATAATGTTTCATTTACTTTTCCATTAAAAATTACTAAGATAAATAAGGAGCCCTGGTGCATGAGATATAATTTAATAAACATGTATTTCTTGGTAGAAAACTAATCAAGTCCTGCTACAAATGTATATTTACAGAGAGGCACAGTAGACAAGCTTAATGATTCAGTCAATGATACGACTTCAGGGAAAATGTTTTTATGCCTTATTGGCCATATCTTTTAATACTTGCATTGGAAATAAAATTACATTCCAAGATTATGAGGATTGTGGAATTTTATAATTGGATGGTTAAGCCCTAAATTGATTAACAGCAGTATAAACATAGAAATGGATTTTAGGTTAAATCTGAGAATGATTTTTTTAAACTAAAATCTCAGTGTAGATGACAATATGGAATTTACATATTTTCCTGGAAATTTTTCAAATAGGATAGTCAGTCATCTTTCTGGAAAAAAAAAAAAGGCGAGAGGTGGGAGGCTTGACCACATACCTCTTTAGACACCTTTCAACCTTTAGCTGTGATTCATGTATTTCATCATCATAGAATTTTTAAAATAGAAAATACCTTAGAAATAATTTAGTGGTAATCCATTGATTTTTACCAAGGAAAAAATTTGCTCATAGTCACATAATTTATTTTTGTCAGAGCCAATACTCGGTTCCAGGTCTCCTGACTTCTAATGTGCTTGCTTTACAATCTTCTGTCTGCTGATGACTGGTCCTTTGAGCCACGCAGTAATCTATGTGTGTATTTATTGAGCACTTACATTTGTATTTATTTATTTATTGAGCACTTACGTGGGTATTTATCAAGTACTGCTTTAGATGCTGAGGATGTAATGGTTAATGAGAGCTCACATTCTGGCTCAAAAATTAGTTTTCTCTCCTCTTGTTTTTATTGAAACTTCCCTTTTGAGGCTTGATCTGCAGTGTTCACGTTTAAGTTTATTTATACTTTTGCATTTTTGAGAGAATTGGCAGCAGGGACATTTTATCTGAAACACCTTGGTGAAAAGCTCAGATGCGCTGTGTAAATGAGGTCTCTGGAAGGTGGTAGCCAAAAGAAAGCTGTGCAGCCTGAACAAAGTGGGCCTGGTTGAGAGAAAATAGAGAGAAAGAGCCAAGTGGAAAGCAGAGGAAGGGTAGGGAGGTCATGAATCCATTCTGCAGATGTGGGCTAGTAGACTGGAAGAAGGAAGCCTCAGCCATGTTATCGCAGCTCTGTCAGGTTATAATGGGGCTCGAAGGAGCCAGGGGATCCCTGGAGTCCTCAGCAGAGTCTGTATTCTCAATTATGAATGTCTGCATTGACGCATGCACACACACAAAATGTACTGGTTAAAGTCTGTCATTATGAGCGAGTGTCTTCTCTCTTCACAAATAAAGGAAGAGAAAATAAGACTCTTTCCAGATTGCAAGTTACTAGCCTGTAGTGAACCTAGTGACAGAATTAAACTGACTGAAAACCCAGGATTTTCATATTGCTGGAATATGTTTATTTGCATGAAAATAATGAAGAAATAAATTAGGAGAAGATTCTCCTCTGTGGAATAATAATTTCCTGTTGCCCATTGACCAACTCTGTGGCCCTGAACATAGAGAATGATCATTCTGTCAAAAGTGCTTCCATTTCTGTCAAAAGTGCTTCCACTGTAGGTACCATATGACACAGACTGCAGTTCCTTGAAGTCTAAGGTATAATGAAAGGCAGTGGGATATACCAGTTAATAATGAGCATGTGGAGGCACCTGGGTGGCTCAATCAGTTAAGTGTCTGACTCTTGATTTCAGCTCAGGTCATGATCTCACAGTTGTGAGATCAAGACCCACATCATGCTTCCCATTGAGCATGGAGCCTGCTTGGGATTCATTCTCTCTCTCTCTCTCTCTCTCTCTCTCTCTCTCTCTCTCTCTCTCTCTCTTCCTCTCTCTTCCCCTCCTGCCCCTTGCTTCCTTGCTTGTGCTCACTCTCTCTTTCTCTCTCTCAAAATAAATATACATTAAAAAGATCATGAGCATCTAAATCAAGGGGAAAACAGAACAGCTGGGCCCAGAGGCTGCCATGATGTTGACAAAGCCAGAACAGTAACTTTGGATGGAGAGGGTTTTTCTCATATTGAGTATGATGATTATAAAGAATAAATTTGTTTTAAATAAGTCTGTACATGTCAAGCAAGGTAAATTTAAATATGGTTTTTTGAAGTCCATAAAACGGAGTCATATTTAATTATGAGTGTATGATAAATGGTAGTTCTAAATAACTTTATTCTGGGAAGAAGTTCTCTTATCCTGGGAAAGAGGCAATTTGAGAGTTTGAGACAAGACAGATATTGTCTATTTTATTATTTACTGCTAACAAACTGCATTTTCCCACTTTTTATTGGGAGAGATAGGTCCAGGGAACTTATGATAGCCTGATGGGAAGGGAGGAAAGAAGGAAAATTATTCCTTATATTTCTACAGTCTAAAAGTTGTTGATAGGGCACCTGGGTGGCTCAGTTGGTTAAGCATCTGACTTCGGCTCAGGTCATCATCTCACAGTTTGTGGGTTCGAGCCCGGCGTGAGGCGCTGTGCTGACAGCTAGTTCAGAGCCTGAAGCCTGTTTCAGATTCTGTATCTCCCTCTGTCTCTGACCTTCCCCTGCTCATGCTGTCTCTCTCTCTCTCTCTCTCAGAAATAAATAAAAAACATTTTAAAAATAAAAAAGTAAAAGTTGTTGATAAAGAAGGAAATATAGTAGTAGGGCAGTGTCTTAATCCATTTGGGCTTCTATAACAGAAGACTGGGTGACTTATAAACAACAGAAATTTCTCTTAGTTCTGGAGGCTGAGAAGTCCAACGTCAAAGCACCAGCAAAATCAGTCTCTGCTGAGGGTCTGCTTCTTGAGTCATGGATATCCATATTTTCACTTTGTCCTTATGTGACTGAAGTGGCTAGGGAGCTCTATAGGGTCTCTTTTCAGGGCACTAATCCTATTCATGAGGCCTTTACTTGCATGACCTACCACCTTCCAAAGGCCTCCCCTTTTAATATCGTTATATTGGGTGTCAGTTTTCAGCATATGAATTTTGGGGAAATGCAAAATATTCAGTCTATAGTAAGTGGATCATACACATTGGGATTTTGATGGCAAGTGATCCCCACTTTACAGATCAAGAGATCAGGACTTAGACCTGTTCACATCTAGTATTCCACTTTGACCAGTCCATTATCTGCTTCAGGTTATATTGGAGGAGATGCCAGAAGAGACAGAGGGGGGAAAAAGAATCTCAGTGCACCTGGGTGGCTCAGTCAATTGAGCATCCAACTTGAGCTCAGGTCATGATCTCACAGTTTGTGAGTTTGAGCCCTGCATCAGGCTCTGTGCTGACAGCTAGCTCAGAGCCTGGAGCCTGCTTCAGATTCTGTGTCTCCTTCTCTCTCTGCCCCTCCCCCACTTGCTCTCTGTGTCTCTCAAAAATAAATAAATGTAAAATAAAATAAAAGAGTCTTATGGTAGCAGGGAAAAGGTCTGCTTTCTCCGTGCCATTGCTACTCCCCATCTTTGCCCCTGCAAAGACATGTCTCAGCACCTTGCCTTAGAGTCTCATGAGACTTTCCTCCCTGGCCAGTATTCACGCATCTTCCCAGAACCCTAATGCCCATGACAATCATACCAGTACCCATGGAAGACCTGAGAGAAGGGCAGCCTTCTCATGCCTGTAGACCTCGGGCATTCCTGGACTCGGTTCTCGTGATATCTGGGTCACCTCCTCAACTAGGAAATGGAACCCTTGATCCTAGAGTAATTGTAAGCTGTGTTTAAGTTCTCAAGTTTGGACTTTACCTGGATGATTGCTTCATTTTCTGTTAGCTAGTTTTCACATTTTAAGACTTTCTTTCTGGAAAGTTCCCAGGAATACTTACTCATGGGGGGGCAAATATTCATTTTATCTTTCAGAAAAGCATGTCAAGAATTAGTCTATGTCAAAAACCTAACAGTCCTCTGTCCTAGAGAGGGTGGAAAGAATGTAGGTGTGTGTGTGTGTGTGAGTGCATGTGTGTGTGTGTGTATGTAAATGAGTCTACATATATATTGCATTATCTGCTTAAATTATCTTGCAATTTCTTGCTCTTTCTTCCTTTCATCTAACATGTCAGAAGAATATTTCAATTAGCCAAAGGTAAAAATCCAGATTCATATTTGCATTCCCAAAAGATTTCTTCCAGAATCTTGGTGGATCATTTTATCTCTGTTAGTTGAATGTAAATGTTCTATTGCTATGTCCTGCTTAATTTAACTTTAATTTAATGTGACTTTTAGTCATTCAAAAGACCATCAGTGTCTTTCTGATGATTAGAGCAGATCATCATATACTCCCTTCAGAAATAACCTTTCTGGAAAGAAAATCTGAACTTAGAGACTACTTTGCCATAGATCCTAGTCCTACATGGAAAGATCTTGTCTTCTGTGAAGTCCACTGTGAAATAGAAACATCCCCCTTAGGGTTCTGCTCTGTGCGGTGCTAGAATACTTCTTATTCAGCTGAAGGAATACTGGATTCAGTTTGTATCTAAATTTGGAGTAAAAAAGTGCCACTCAGTGGAACTGCTTCTGTGACCACTTTGCCTTCCAACTCTTCCTTTTCTCCCTATCACCACATTCTTGAGGAGTTTGTTCGTTTTATAGCTTTTATGAGCTGGCTTTAATTATTTTTTAAAAATACATTGCACTGAACCCATTGGGATAAGAGCCCTGAGAGTAGTGGGCGCCCAGGAAATATTGAACTTGAGCAAACTTGCTGACTAGGAGTGTGTGTGTGTGGACAAGCCTAGAGCAAGGTAATAAATCCTGAGAATTTTCTCATTTGTGAGGTCATAAGTCCCTATTTATGCTACCATAAACTGCCTGCAAGTATCTGAGTACCTTTCTGTTCTTACCTTCCACCAGGCCAGTGCTCTAGTGCTCAGCTCTGGAATACTCTGTGCCTTGATGTTTTTCTGAGGAAATGCGTTTTTCCTTTCCCCTCGGATTCCTGGTGCCTGGCGTAGCCCTTTTTTGATTTGCTGTTGTTCTGGCAATAGGTCAACTGGCTCTCATGGTTCTTAACGTTTCGGGTAAATACTTCCAACAGTTGTGACTGGAAGGAATCCAAATCAATTCAAAGCATTTGCATCCATTCTGTGTTCAAGGCACTGCATTTTGAGTGATTTTTCCATTGGTTGGTAACTTTAAAAAATATGACTCAAAAGAAGCTACTCTCTGAGGAACTAATGAAAAATCAATCCATTTTTTATTTTTATTTATTTATTTGTTTTAGTGTTTTCAATATTTATTATTTACCTTTGAGAGAGAGACAGAGTGCGAACTGGGGAGAGGCAGAGAGAGAGGGAGACACAGTCCAACGCAGGCTCCAGGCTCTGAGCTGTCAGCTCAGCTGATGCCCCCAATCAGTTTTTAATGTATCAGGAGATTCACTTATTATGTAAGCAAGGTGATTGATGATCTTTCATACTATCCAAGGAAGATAAATTTCTTCCTTATTTCCCAAACGTTATCCCATCAGAACATGTTGAGAGACGGGGTGGCACAGGGATTAAGTGCACACACGCAGAAGCCGGACTGCCTGGATTCAGACCCCATCTCCATCACTTGCTAGCAAAATGATCCTGGCAAAATTAGCTAAACTTTCTGTCCTGCAGTCTGGTTTGCCTGAAAATTAAATGAATTATTATTATGTCTTTCTTAAATACATGAAATGTTGGTCATTTGGGGAAATAAGGATCTTGAGAGGCTTCCACATATTTCCAAAGCAACACAGTCACTCAATGGCAGAGGCAAGAATATTATCACTGCTCAGTGCCCTAGCAGAGAACCATCGTTCCTAAGAAGGATCTGGGGAATGAAATACATTGAAAAACAATCAAGATTATTAAAGAGAGGGTGAGAGCAGAGGCACCCATTCTTCATTTATCTGATGGCTTAGCAAGTAATGATTGAATGCTTACTATAGGCTTTGGAACAATATCAACATTGTTGAGACAATCATAAAAAAATAAGAAATTTATAGAGCATTTCTCTAACCTGGGTTAGGCTAGGTGACTTTTTTAGGACTGGTGACCATTCCACTGAGGACTCTGTAATCATAAATTGCAAAACAACTTTTATGTATATAGCAGGGTACCATGCCGACACATGGCAGAATTTAAGGATGGCTTTGCTGACTTTAGGTTCCCAACTCTACAGCAGGTCAACACAGTTGGAGGAGGGGTGGTTATTATGGGATTCCCTTCTTTTAACATCATTTGGAAGATGATCATTATAAGACAGTTTTAACTCCTTCTAGAGACACATGGTCT
>JAESUZ010004854.1:0-255000 GCA_017311185.1 Proteles cristata cristata | reverse complement strand
CATACAAATTTTAGTATTATCCGTGAAAAATGTTGGTATTTTGATAGGGATTGTATTTACATCTATAGATTGCTTTGGGTAGTGATGGACCTGGAGAGTGTATTGCTAAGTAAACTAAGTCAGACAAGATAAAGACAAATATGAGAGACCATATGATTTCACTCAGAAGTGGAGTTTAAGAAAAAATAAGCAAAGAACAAAAGATAAAACAAACAATCAAACAGAAACAGACTCTTAAATACAGAGAACAAACTGGTGGTTGCCAGAGGTGATGCATGGGGTTGGGGGGGGGGGTGATAAGTGAAATAGATAAAGGGAAGTATAATTCACTTATCTTTTTTAGAGACTCTTTCTTTTAATGTTTTTATTTATTTTTGAGAGAGAGACAGAGCACGAGTTGGGAGAGGGGCGGAGAGGGAAGGAGACACAGAATCTGAAGCAGGCTCCAGGCTCTGAGCTGTCAGCACAGAGTCTGATTGTGGGACTTAAACTCATAAACAATGAGATCATGACCTGAGCTGAAGTTGGATGCTTAACTGACTGAAGCACCCAAGCGCCCCAAGAATCCACTTATCTGGATGAGTACTGAGCAAGGTATAAAATTCTTGAACCATTATACTGTATAACTGAAACTAATGTAACACTGTATATTGATTATACTTTAATAAAAAAGTAAATAACAAAACTGAAAAAAAAGTCAGTGTATGACTAAAAATTAGGTGAATTGCTATGTGGCCATCAGCGTGGTTTTTGCCATATAAGCAGCTGAGGCTGAGAATGAAGCTGATCTAAATGGGAGAGGTAGGAACGGCTCAAGAATATGATTTCTCTGTGGCTAGAAAGAATTTATTTTCTGGGTCTGTGTTGCATACATAGTAGGTCATAACCAGAACCTAATTAGGTGAATCATACAATGTGCATTCTGGAGATGAGGACTTATTCTTTGGCAAAGCTCAGGAAGGCTGGTAAATGAATTAGAATGGTCTATGACAATGTATCCGTCTGCCAATGTGCTTCTGAGAGGCCCCTCTGCTGACTGTGGGAGTGCCTGGTTCAGGAAGGCCATGAGCTCTAGCTTCTGTCTGGGGAGCCAATTACCTGATGGAGCACAGTCAGGACTGGACTTTTATAAAACCCCTCTGTGAGAGTCATCACAAATAGCATGTAGAAGTCTTTGGCAATTTTTTTATGAATAACACATGTCTTTCTGACCTGAGCCTAGAATCACAGTGGAAGATCCTGTTGGAACTTTAAAGAAAAGGGAGTAGGGTATGGAATATAAGAGAGAAATAAATTTGGTCACTAAATATAACATTCCATCAGGAGGAACATTACGATAATGTGCATCCTATGAAAACAGGATGCTCAGATGAGATGATCAAGGAGGTATGGGTAGTATTTTGAGGATCAGAAACCTGTATAGTTAGGAACAATATTTTAATTTTCTACAATATTATTTTGCTTTTTTACCTTTAATTCTTGAACTTTTTAAAATTAAATAGATGTTCAATTGAAGCATAGCTAATATATATTAATCTCAGGTGTATTCAGCACTGATTTGGCGATTACTTAACATTCCTATATGCTCTCCATGACAAGTTTAGTTACCATCTGTCACTACACAAAGTTATAAGATTATTGACCATATTTCCCATGCTGTACTTTTCATCCCTGTGGCTTATTTTTAACTGGAAGGATGTACCGCTTAATCCCCTTCACCTGTTTTGCCTATCCTTCTATTGCCCCCCCGCCCCACCCTGGCAACCACAAGTTTGTTCTCTATATTTAGGAGTCTGTTTTGTTGTTTGTTTTGTTGTTTTTTGTAATTTTGTATAAGTGAAATCATTTGGTATTGGTCTCTCTCTGTCTTATTTCACTTAACATAATACACTCTAGGTGAATCCATGCTTCACAAATGGCGAGATCTCTCATTCTTTTTATGGCTAAGTTATATTCCATATAGAGAATATAGAGACTCTTTTTAAACATTTTTTAATGTTTTTATGTATATATATATATATACACACACACACATATATATATATATATACACACACACCACATCTTGATCTATGCGTCTATCAGTGGACCAGTCAGAATGGCTAGTATCAAAAAGACAAGAAATATCAGGTATTAGTGAGGATGTGGAAAAAGGAAACCCTTGTACCCTATAGGTCGGGATGTAAATTGGTGGAGCCACTATGGAAAGCAGTATGGAGGTATCTCAAGAAACTAAAAATAGAAGTACCCTGTGACCTAGTAATTCCACTTCTGGGTATTTACCTAAAGAAAATGAAAACACTAATTTGAACTATGGTCTCTTTTGAGAGCTTGGTCTTTCTCTGGGTTAAGGGAAACCAGTAAAAAGGGATAAGACTTATTCTTGAGCTGGAGTCCCCCCCGTTTGGCTGTAATGGTGGCAGTGGAGATTTGTGCCAGAACAGAGGCAGGGGTCATTGTCATGAAATTTAGAAGATAAAGCCTCAGGGCTCTTCACTTGCACAGGCCCCTTGCAGCATCCTGGGAGCGGCTCTAGTGATGAAGTGTCAGGGTGGGTTTTTGTAAAAACACTAAATACAATGTATTTCAACTGTAATTGTTAAAAATCACTGTCACTTTCCAGTTCAACGTCCCTCCTTTCTGCTTCCCCTTCACAAGTGATCACGGGCATTTTGTATTTGTTATTTGATATATTTTTCTTAAAAAGGATCCCTCAAATTGCATGAGTCTCAAGCACTATAAAGTAGGATCTTCCTCTGGGCATTGGAATGGAATGGCTAGTGAATGAGAAATTGCCTGTGAATCAGAGTCAAAATGCTAGAGTCAGAAATAAAAACAGGGAGATGCCATGAGGGAGGGCAAATGGAAATTCATATCCCAACCAGCATTTGACAATAGGGAAACAGGGCTTTTTATCCTGGTCTTTGGGGTGTGTTTTGAGCAGACTACCCTCTGCATGGAACAATTTCATGTTATGGTTAAGAAAAATACATCAGATTAAGTAATTTTTAAAGTCATGAATTTTAAAAAATAATACAAGTTGAGTTAATTGTGAAAATCATAGTGAGAAAACTGACTGAAGAGAAAGATTGTTTGAAAACTGTATTCCCCTTTCCCCAGCCTCTTTACATAATTATAATGCCTTTTCTCAGACTTCCCTTCTGAGGGAGAAATAATGGCCAACAGAAATTCAGCAGAAATTGGAGACTTCTGAGGTTCTAACGATTTACAGAGCTTCAGGTTATTACTGCCTCTACTGGGCTTTCAGTGAAATCCTGGTAGGCAGTGGTTTGTCTTCTGTGTTGGCCACCCCGTCTCCCCTCGCACACACACTTGTGGTTCTTGTTGGCATTCACACTGCCTCTCTTTTAAATGGCAGTGTACGTGGCTTGCAAATGAGAAATCTGCCCAAAGAGCCTATGCTTAATGAAGAACATTTCCTTTCAGCCTCATCTGTAAGTTTATGGTTCTGGAAGATCTCCGAAGTTCGTTTTATTTGGACATGTAAAAACAAAACAAAAACCTGTTTCTTTACAGTATCCAAAATCTTTTTATTGACAATGATAAGGGTTATTAAGGAAATGGGTGATCATTCATGATATCAACTGTTTCCTGAATGATACCTAGTTAACATGTTAGGGGAGGGAATCAAATCGAAAAGTGATGCCCATTTGATGAGGGCAAGTGCTGTACCAAGAGCTGAGAAAAACTGACAACGTGAAGGTTTGGCCCATGTTCAAAACACTGTCATTAACAGAGAGAGGGTAGTTGACCCATTCACCCAGATCTGAAGTCTCAAAATTCACTGTCATTCTGTCAGAACACTGTCAGAAGAGGATTAAAAACCAACAACTGTATCATTCTGGGCTATATTTCAGGAACAGGATTTAACTCAGATTTTTTGTGTTTCGAACCAACACTCTAGTCTCTGCTCAGCACAAAGGAGGTGCTTCATGATGCTTACCGGTCAGCATGCAGACCGATAATGGTGTGAGTGTGTACCCTAAATGCTTTGTTCTGGAGAGATGGTTTCCCTTTGGAGGTTCCATACTGTGGACAGCCTTAAAAAGCCCAGAAAAATCATCTTGATAGGTGTGTGATTCACTCCATGTGAACCTAGAACTTCGTGAAATAATGTTCTTTGAACTAAATGTTCGAGTCTCAAGTGCCTGGTATAGAATTCATGACCTGAAAAAATGATTCATTCTTTCAAGCACAACCTAGGTGTCCCTTGTGAGGATACCCTTTCCGCCTGGCAGCTGGGAAGATTTTCAGAAGTTGTAAAAAGTAACTGATCAGAAAAATTTTCCAGAAGAGGGAGGTATGATATTGTGATTGATCAGTCTGCTGCTTTGTCCTGGAATCATGAAATGCGATCAAACGGAATAAGACGCTTTTCTTCTGTGTGCTCTCTTCCAGAAATTTAGTCTGCTGCTCCTTTGTCTTAAGTGTTACTTGGCCACCCTAGGAGACCTCAGAACTGCTTTTAAATTCAAGACGACAACTGCTTTCTGCTCATTCAGGTCTCCTGAGGCTTGACCCAAGACAAGAAAAGGGTGCTTAACAAGGGCTCTTTGCCAGAGATTCAATATATGAATTTTACTATGAGAATAAAAAGTTGGCCCACTTATAAAAAGGTAATTGAAAGTTCATTGCAGTGTGTTCTTCCTTTTCCTATGATGGAATCAATTTTAATCTGGCCTCTGAGCAGCAGTAGTTTTCAGAGGCAAGTAACCGTTCTGCCAAGTGGCCCCAGAATACCTGTGATCCCCAATCCAGGAGTATGGAAGTATAAGGGCTGGATGTCCTTTGACAGTTTACGCCCTTGGTTCTTTTACTTTAAAACCAGCCAGGAAGAATTCTGAGAGGCTTTTACCTAAAGCTCAGTATTTAGTAACTGTTTAAAAATTTAAAAACTGCCCTAACACTGGCTTAGTGGATAAAAGTACAATATCAGTTTTGCCCATTATTTTCAGGCTGCTGAAAAATGTTTGAAAAATCATCCATGGAGCTAGAACAGACCTTCTCCCTCCCTCAGAATAGTCTCATGCCTATAAATCCGTGCTGGCCTATTTCCATTCCCTCTGCTTGCCCTGCATTCTCTTACACTCTACCTGTGTGGTCTTCCATCTGTTGAATTTTCTCTCATTCTTCGTAGTCTAGCTCCGTGGCCTCTTCAGGGTGAAGGCCTCCTTGTTTTCCTTATTTAGAATTAATTGTAATTCCTCACTGTTCTCTAAGCATTCAGTAAATATCCATAAGTTCTCCCTTCATAACCTTTCTCTGTGCTATAGTTAATAATGGACTTGTTCCCCTCACCCCCGCTTTGCTTGAATAAATGAATGCTAGATTCAACTTTACAGATGAGACTTAATGATTTTCCCCGGGCCATACAGAAGAGTTATGGGCTTCATACTGAGTCTCTGGTGCCAGTGTATTTTCTCTTCTAGGCATCTGCAGATTTTCTTCATTTTGCTTAATTCGATCCATTCTGTACACATACACACACACATATGTACACACACACACAGACACACACACCCCATATGTATATATATATATATACATATGTGCCATAGATAGCAGTCCCTAAATCATAATCAAGCTATCTTTCCAGATTCTTAGTCAGTTAGTTATATGATAATCTGAATGCAGTTTTATATAGGCTCATTATTACTACTCGGAAGACAGATCCTGAAGCCATCTCACAAGATTTTTCAATTCAGAAGGACATGCTCACTAGCTTCCTACAGGCCTTTCATTAACTTCTCACCTCCATCCTACATTCCTCCCTGCAGCTGTTCAAAATCTCCGCCCTGAAGTCTGGACCCCACCCTCTTGTTCTCAGAGGAGGATCTGCTTTAACTGAGATGATTTACGTCACTGGTTCTCAAACTTGAGCGTGTATACAGTCACATGGCAGGCTTGCTGCAGCCCAGTCCCCCGGCCCCCATCCTCAGGGATTCTGATTCACTAGGTTGGGGGTGGTGCTCGCAGAGGATGCCAGTGCAGCTCGCCAGAGGACCACGCTTTAAAAGCCACTGACTTAGGCCATTCTGTGTGATGGGTATTTCCTCCAATACAAAACCTCTGTCCACTGTTAGCCTGCCTGTCTGTTTTGTGAGTGAGAATTCAGACAAGCCTGAGTCTCTTCCAAAGCCAAACCCTCTAACCCGCAGTTTTTATCCCAGCTCCTTTTGTCTGGTTCAGGACCTTGTAGTCCATCAGTCTCTCTACAGCTTTTATATCACCCATTCTATTAACTTTATTTCTGTCTTACTAACAAAATTGCTTTAATTTCTTCTCTCAGGGATAGCATTTAAGATACATAGATACATCTAATGATTGCAAACAAAATGATTTCTGTAAGAATACATGCCAATTTCAGATTCCTTTCCATTGGTTAGGAACTGAGATACTGTAATCTGGGAATTGGCTTGAAGACAGCAGAATTAAGCCATGTTTTTTTGTTTTGTTTTGTTTTTGTTTTTTTTTTTAATGGAGGTGGATGGAAGAGACTGATGAAACATCACTGAAGAGTTAACTTGTACATTTTTATATTCTAATAAGGATGGTGCCTCTAGGAACCATACTGGAATAGCGGACTTGGTTCACTGACATGAATTTGTTCCCCTCTGGGGCATTATAGTACTGCCTCCAGCCTTGCATTAAGCAGTTGGAGGTGAGAGAAGGAGGGCAAGTGTACCTTGAAACATTTCACAATGAACTCCTTCGCATTCCAATGATTATTCTCCTTCCTTAAGGACTTTGCTGCATAGGGATGCTTTGTCCGTTTTTCTAACAGTCACTTACCTTCTCATTTGCATTCACTTCGCTCCATTAATCTTGATTACTTATACTGAATCACAATCTTATCTAAACAAACTTTGCAACTCATTCCTACCGTGTTTTTACCATTAACTCTTTTCCTAATTCAATACTGGTATTGATTAGAATACATGGGAATTAGGTAAAACATGTAGGCAATGCATATAAAAGAAATGGAAACTTCCCTGCTTTATTCATTTTCTAAAAATTGGTTATATTCCTATAACATGTACAACTTATTTTTATCCATATATAACTCTAGATATTAAATTGTCCAGAGGGAACCTAATGAAACATTGTCTCCTGTCTAAGGTGTATATTCTATGAGATCAAAGACCATATCTTTTATTCCTTTTGAACCCTTAATAACATTTTGATAGAGGGCTCTGAGCTTCACCAGTGCCAATTGAATAAATGAGTGGTAGTCAGGAGTGAAAGAGTATAAGCCTCTAACTTTATCCTTTAAAAGTCTCACTTGTTTGAATTCAAATGATGCTCTTTAAATAAATGTTTAATGCTGTGAGATTGTTCAGAATTTCCCTCTTCTTCTTCTCTCTCTGCATGATTTATAAAAATACCTGGTTATCATTGTTTAATATTTTTTTTAATTTTTAATCCAGAAGATGGGTTCCGAATCATCACCTTTTAAAATTTGTATATAAGAGTCTTTTACATAATGATATCCTTAACAGGCTCAGTATTTCAGGGTTCACTTTTTCTTCGTCTTTCAACATGCTATTACTATTATGATATTGATTTTTCTCTAGAAAATTTCATACAATTTGACCATAATTTTTCATGGTGAATCTCACTCAGTCCAACTCTGATAACTGAACCTTTCTCATATTAAGGGGCCAAAGTGGTTCTAGACTTTAAGCTGTGGAAGGTTTTCTCCTAGCTAGAGCAGGACAGTATCATCAAATAGAATATCATCATGAATGTTTTTTAGTGTATCAGTTTTTGGTATGGGAAACATTTTTCTTTGACTAATAACTAACTGGCAATTCACTGCCTTTTTTACATAAGCTTTAACAAATAGATTTAGGGTGAAAAACTCTATCTTCCATGGTTATTTTGGACACTAATTTAACTTCCTTGTGCCTCAGTTTCCAAATTTGCTAAATAAAGATTATGCTACAACATTGTTCATCAGTAGGATTAAAATGAATAGAGATCATGAAATACAGCACTAATAAAAATACCATTGTGGAACAGATTGCAGAATTGCTATAAATCCAACACAGGTGACCTACCATAATGCCAGACTCTTAGATGTGGTTTCTCAAGATAGTAGGCCTTATTTGTTCCTCTTTCTTCTTCCAGGACACCTACTGAAACTATATTTCAAATAAGAGGCAAATGCCATTTGTCCTCTAGAGTAGAAGACCCTACTGAGAGAGTTATTTATTCCATCCATCAGCCTGCAGGCAAAATTATATTTAAAAACACTAGTAAAGATTACTGCCTATATATCTTAAAAACCCTCCAAAAGAAAGGGTGTCTGGGTAGGTCAGTCAGTTAAGTGTCCGACTTGGGCTCAGGTCATGGTCTCACATTTTGGGAGTTAAGAGCATGCAGCACAGAGCCTGCTTCGGATCCTCTGTCTCCCTCTGTCTCTGCCCCTTCCCAATCACTCTCTCTCTCAAAAATAAATAAACATTTTAAAAAAATCCTCCAAAAGAAGCTTATACTGTTGAGGATCTTTGTCGTGGCTCTGAACATTTGGGTATCATGAACTTTTCTGCCAACATTTAACTTAAAACTCTTTCTGGCTTATCTTGGACACATCAGAAAGAGAATAACTGCTTATCTTTCTTGATACAGCTCTTAATGTGCTTATACTTCTGCCTTCCACCGCCCACCATGACATGCCTAGGCTACCTACTCCTTGTGCCCTGCATCTGGCTCCGTCATCTTTTCTGTAAGCTTAGTGAGCCTAGCTGTATTTGGTTTTCTCAGATAAAGTAGTCTCAAAATCTGTGATGAACTCTAACTATACTACTAAATCCTAATAACGTAATAATGACATCGCCTTTATCATAACACTGTGTTAAATTTATATATTTCCTCATTTAATCCACATAACAATCTTACAAGATGGGGATTTATATTCTCCTTTTATAGATGCATAAACAGAAGTCCAGAACAAGTAACATGTTCAAAGTTAGTAAATGAGTAAGCTAGACCCAGGTCCGTGGAGTTCTAAAGCCCACTCTTTTAACTACTATGTACACAATTGCCATATCCCTTTTTGCTAACTATGATGCAAAACCTTATTCACATCTCACCTGCTCTCTATTTTAACTTCCCATTTTTTTTTCACTTGGAAGAGTTTCAGTGTATTAATGTTCTGAGGTGGGTTTTTTTTTTGTTTGTTTGTTTTTTGTGCATGTGTTAATATTGAAGACCCATCAACTATTTCTTATTTTACGTAATAGTGATTCTTTTGTCTACATGTTTATCTTCCTTTCTAATGTAAGTTTCTGGTGAAGAGTAATTGTAAATTGCTAATTTAGGGACTCTCCATTGAGCCAAGCACATATGTACTTGACCCAAAATAGTCCTCCTCCTCTTCATCAGCACAGCTGACATCTAGGCAGTGTTTACCATGTATCAGACATTTGCATGGCTTATTTTGATTAATCTTCACAATCCCCCTGTCAAGTGGATTATATTGGTATCCTCAAGGTTAAGAGACTTGCCCAAGTTCATTCAGTTACTACATGGTAGAGCCTGAGTCTGTCCAATACCAATTCCACATGCTTAACTACCCATCTGCCATGTTTCCTTCAGTGGGATCTAGGGTTCTACATACTGCCTGTTGCTTCCATTCTTTACCATCTGTTCTCTCTACTCCTCACTTTCCTCCCTACCTATTCCCTCCTGCCCACTCAGTCTTCTCTGTCTTCCTCTTCCTGAACTTGGTTCTCTTTTGGTCCTATCCTACCTCCCAGTGCCCTCCCACCTCATTTGTCTGGCCCTCTTTTCACTTTTTTAACCTTTTACCTATCTTAAAACAAAACACCTTCATGCCTAACAATAGACCCTCTAACTTTCTTGGCAATGTCTACTCATTACCATATAGGATAATAATTAGCTAGGTGAAAACAGAAATAGAATATAGAATTGAAAGAAAGAATTTATTTTTTCTATTAGAAACATAAATAATGAGTGGCTATAATGTGAACTCCATAATTTCTAAGTATCCAAATAAGGCACTATTTAGAAACACACAATATTGTTTTCTGCATTGATGGCCATTTTATTGAGCAGCATATTTTTAGCAGTGCCACAACAACTACAGAACAATTTGAGTTATCATACAGAAGGAGATAGGCTCCTCATTTGGCCTTTTTTTTTTTTATGTGTTCTGTTGTCCAGAGAGTTGCTTTGGAGATCATTGTACATTGATATGAATTACCACTGGAGTCTCATTTGGATGTCTGGGCTTAGGCATTCTGTTTTTCTCTCCAAATTCTGAAGTCATGGCCATTCATCTTTTAAATAAGACTCTTAAAGTAGGACAAAACCATAAAATAAACATTTGAGAAATAGCATTGGATATGCCCAGCTAAACAAACTGCCCTTCTATTTAGCTTTGAACTCTAAATCTCATTTAAACACCCTCCCCCTCTTTTTTTTCTCTAAAGAAGAGAAGACAAAAAAAACCCTAATGTTTGCAGTATATTCTAAAGAAAAATATAGCAAGAATATTTTGGTAAGAGAGATTCCCACATGGAAAAGTACAAAAATTGGGCAAGTACTTACAGCTGACCAGTAGAACTTGGAAGAAGAAACATGGAATGAACTTCTGAGCTTGTGGAATAGTGTGGATAAGTTTTGATTATTGAAATGTTCCCAGAGATTCAGTACTTACTCACTGAAACAGTGGAATGGCTTATATGGTCCCCCGTGGCTTCTACCTTATTTCTTATAGAAAGATTAGGCTGTGTACTGCCTAAGACCACATTTACTATCAGTAATGGTATCACCACATGAATTATATTGTGAATACTGTGTACTGTTGCATAGAAGGATCACAAAAATATTTCAAAATTGCACAAACTGATTATACCCCTGGCCTAGGAATCTGAATTATCTTGGCAGAGCTATGTTGTCAAATTTGCCTGATTATACAGCATTTGTGACAGCTGGGATGGCCTTCATTGGCATATGCCCCTTTGCTGTGCCCAGGCCATTAATGCAAAATAAAAGATCAGCAAAATGTGGTCAGGAGACCCATGCTCCTTAGATATGGCTGCCCTTGTAAATAGTGTTTCAGCCTTAGCCTGGCCCCCAGTATCCTGCCTAGTCTTTCCAGACTGAGGATTCCATGACCAATTTTCAGAAAGAAAGAAAAACAAGCAAACAAACAAATAAAGAAACTGAGCCATTTTTCTTTTTTTTCCTTCCTTCTTTCTTTTTTAAAAAAAAAACTACTCTCCATCCCCTACAAAAAGCACTATGGTGAAATCCATTGTATCACACTTTTTACTTGCACAGATTCGGAAATCATCATCAAAAACATGTTTCTAAGAAACACAACTTTGGATGTAAAACATGACTATATCACAGCCTGTATAACACGGGGGCTAGTTTGATGTTAGAAAGTCATTTTTCTTTGTTTCAAATCATCAGAAAATCCAACTGTTGAAGAGAAAGTGAATATTTTCATTTTGAAGTAAGCCTGGTACTTGAAGAGAAACACATAAATCTTCCTTGGGGAGAAAAGAAATGGAAGTTCCATTTTGGACACTGCAAATGACAGTGCCAGCTGTTGTCATAATATTTCTAACATCTACCAAGGATTAATTCCAGGCCCAGCAAGTTCATTGGATGAGCAGAAACGGCCATGAAAGTACATGCTGGTGCTTATGCTCTGACATTGTGAAGTGAAGCAGGAAACCTCTGTGGAATTGGATATGTAGCCAACACTGGATTATCATGCCTGTGGATCATTCACTTGGTGGATTATCTGCGGAAATTTTAATCCCGCACTTGCTCTCTTCTGCCTCTTGGCCCTTTCCCTCGATAGTGGTATACTGGGGAAATACGACCTCATTTGAATATAAGCTTTCATGAGTATTCATTAAGTGCTCACAGCCTACAAGCTGAAGACACTGAGAGATGTAAGACACAGGTTTGGTGGTAAAGCACTTACTTTCGCTATAGCAGTAGAGGCAATTATCATAGTGAAACAGACAAGGGTTTCAGAGGCACATAGGGCCCTGGGCTCATCACTTAAATTTTCTGAGGCTCATTTTCCTTCTTTTCTTTCTTTCTTTTTTTAATGTTTATTTATTTTTGAGAGATAGAGACAGAGCACGAGTGGGAGGGGTGGGGGGCAGAGAGACAAAAGGAGCCACAGAATCTGAAACAGGCTCCAGGCTCTGAGCTGTCAGCACAGAGCCTGATGTGGGGCTCGAACTCAGGAGCAGTGAGATCTTGACCTATGCTGAAGTCTACGCTTAACCAACTGAGCCACTCAGGCGCCCCTCCTTTTCTATAAAATATAGGTCTTAATGCCACGTTATGGAGTATTTTTTTTGAGAATATGAAATGTTTATACAATTCCTAGATCTCTCCCCAGTAGCTATTTTTCCAGGACACATTCTACGAGGAGAATATGGAAAGTGCTACATGAATATAGTCAGAGAATGCCTTAGGCATCAAGGAGGCAGGAAGTGTGAATGAGGGGGGGTCTGCTGTCCAAGGGGTGGGCTGGAGCTGAGGCTGGACATATGGGTGGGACGTCGCTAAGCAGGTGGAGGGAGAGGGCATTCCTGACAGCAGGTGTGGGTCACACCAAGGCATGAAGACAGGAATGCATGTGGCATTTACAGGGCAAAAGATTAGGAAATTTTAGATAAGCCTGGATGTAAAGATCTTAAACAACAAACAGACCAGGAGTTCACGGAAGAGTGACCACTAGCTGGAGTAAAAGAAAAATCACAGACCTCCTTTCCCTTTCTACTTCCCCTCTTGCCTGCGTCATGTTCAGCAATTCTAGCTGTTCCTTGCTCTCTGTTTCTGTAAACAATTGTGAGAAGTCAAAGCTGCAGAAAGGGATCTCTTTTTGTGTGCACTTGTGTGATTCCTAGATGGTGACTCTAATGATCAGTCAAAAGGCCGGTTGAGTTTATAAGACTAGCAAATCCCTATAGTGGAGAGTGGTGGGAAAACCAATGGGTGGCTAATGTTGAGGAATACGAGGATTAGGATAGAGAAAAGTAAAATATAGTGGGAATAAGTAAGAAGTAAAGTGAAATATGGGGAAAGGACTAATGATTCAGGTTGAAGCCCTATAGAAACTGACTGATGGAGCAATGTCTCTGACTGCTATGTGTCACTAAAACCTGGAATCTGTTCCTGTTGTTGGTTTGAGAACAGGAAGGCATGTTCAGGATGATGCTGAAGAGTTTTTCTGCTGCGGGCAGAAGTAGTTGAGGTGACCCAGTGGGGTGGAGAACGCTGTGGTTCCACTTGGCTTAAGGTTTTGTTTATATGTAGAGGAAAGAGTGATTTTTCAACATAGTGAACTAATGCTAAGTCATAAACTAACACTTGCTAATGTTGGTTATAATCCAGATTTTCTTTTTGCTGCTGATCTAGAAAAAAAACCTGTGAGAAATATATTTAGAAAGTTTAAATATTTTTTTTTATGGAGCGCACTTTCATATCACAGCTTAAAGTTACTCCTAAGAGAGAGCTTTTTACAAATGGGACATCCTTAAAGGACACATTTTATGTGCATTTAATAATTCAAGGTAAGGGAACCAAAAGCTGTGTTGCCTGGGTAAAGATTTTGAGAGTTAAATGGGAATTTGGCAAACAGTGGGCAAAAGTTGACTTAAAACACAGATAAGGCTGCAAGTGTGTAAAGGGTGGAGGCATCAAAGGATGTCAGAAGCAGTTTAGATCACCACAAACAAAATAATGGAACGTAATGGGAAATTGGAATCCATGCTGTCAGGAAGGTCTTATTAGTATGTAGAAACTCCATTATTTGGTGCATTTAAGATAAAATGGAAATGGTGTTTTCAAAGGGCTAATGCTCCCCTCTCCCCACAAGTGATTGGGGCGTTTTCCAGTGTTAGTGATTTTGTAGGCAGAAAACAGGTTTTGGTGCCAAATGTGTTCCTGGAGGTGGGAAGATAGAGGACGTAAATGTGTTTAATGAAAGCTGTTGCTTCAAATAAAGCCAGCCTTTCTTTAGAAAGGAAAAGGAATTTGGTACATCCTGTTAGGGAAAATGTTCTTTTAATGCTGGAATTTAAAAATTTCTTCAAGTTATCAAGTTTGATTTTTTAAAACTGCCGAAATACCTAAGCACTTCCAGGCTTCAAGTTTAAAAAAAAGAAAAAGAAGGGAAGCCTGTTTCTATGGAGGGTTGTGAACCTAAAAATTATTTGTTTGCAGTTACAGGAACACACAAGATACAGAGTCTCAGACCTGTGTATGTGACTTTCTGGGAGGAGGTTGGTATCCAATTGTAAATGGTTTTTATGGAGGGATCTAACACATAATTTAGAAGGATCATACATTGTCTGTTTCTTATTAATGGGAGGTGGGATAGCAGAATTAATGAGATAGCAGAAAAGAAGGTACACTTTTAGAGTCTCTTAATGCTTACAAATTTAGAGCAAAAGAAATCTTTCTAGAAGTACTGCTTTTGTATCCATCTACCCAGTTATTACCAGTTGCATACACATTTTATACAGGTATTCGGTTTGAACGATTTCTTCCAGCTTTCATTTGCCAGGACAGACTATGGTAACATTAGTAAGATACAAGTGGGTGGATTAATCTTCCTTATCTTGCTTACATTATGGTCATGCTGCACACCCTCCATCGTGGTTTTTTTGGCTGATGTAGGTCTAGCTATCTAGAGGTCAACTAACATGGTTTTACATAATCAACACAGAGAAGCTTTTTAAGAAACTGACACAGAGCACTTGGAGGACAGAAAGTGAATCTTACAGTTTCCTAGGAATATTGCTCACTGCAGTAGAGAATAATAAGTGCTCTAAATTCTAAATAATAAGTGCCCAGAAAATACTTGAGAATATAAGTCCCATAGGGCAGCATATACTTTATTCTACCTCTCATGACCAAATTCTCCATAAGCCCTATTGCTGAACTCATTGATTTTTAGGAACTCAGAAGCAACAATAGGAACTAAAGGGAACATCATCACCAAGACTGGACTTTAACGCTCTGTGGCTGACCTAACACTTCTCTTCCTATTGGAAATATTGGCAACCATATCCTGGCTGATTGGAAGTGGTGGGATGGTCATTGTTAGGGGTCATTTTTATCTTCATTGTTGGGTACTAGTAACGTAGCTCAAGATGTAATAGAGCCCTATTTAAATTTCTAATATTTAGAAACTGACTCTAGTTATTCAAGACTTGTTAGAGGGAATAAGAGAGCCAGATGTTGTCTTCTGCCTAAAACTCCTAAGCATCATCAAGTATGGATGGATGGATATGAAAGCGACCGTATCCAAGAGACATGTTACTAATCCTGCAAAACCTCAGTGTTAATTCAGCACTCTGTCTTCTGGAAATTTGCTATGAGGAAGTCAGTCATTTATGTGTCCCTTCAAACATAGCCTAGCATGCATGGGAGGATAAGGGAGGAAACATACTTCCTTAAATCAGCTTATGTATAGCAAACCGATCCTTAGACGGATGGATGGCATCCTTAGCCAGAATTGAAAAGTCCAGTAGTTTTCGTGTAATGTTAGATTATTATTTCTGATCATTGTTTTTCATAGATAACTGCAAAGAAGGTATAACCTTGTGCTATAAGAATGGATTAATTCTTTCATAGTGCTTGACTATCAGAGGCAAACTTGTAAGTGGTTGGAATTAAGGTTCCAACAGCATCCCCTTTAGATAGGTGATGAAGGCTACCATGTCTTTGCTGTTTCTGTGTGTTTCTTGGTGTTTCTGAATCTCTGAATTTCTAAATCTTGCCTCACTGAGGCAATAGGCCAGCATCTACATTTTATTGTATGGAACTAAATAACATATATCCCAATTGCTTGCTTGCTTTCCCTTCCTTCCTTCCTTCCTTCCTTCCTTCCTTCCTTCCTTCCTTCCTTCCTTCCTTTCTATCCATCCATCCATCCATTCATTCATCTAAGGAGGAGGAGGATAGATTATATTTATAAGGTGCAGGTGTTGCTTGAGGGTACTTGCTACTTTTATAGGCAAGCAAAAAAGAGAAGAGAAAATAATGGATAGAAGGAAGGTATTCCCATGCCACATTCAGGTCACTCTGTCTAATAAGTACTTAGAGATGGTCAAATAAGTACTTCCAGTCACCTTGTGTGTACTGGGAGATTTACACACAGAAAAAGTATACAGCAGTGGGCTTCTTTGAGAGTGATATAGTATGGCTACAGAGTAAATATGATTTTTTCCCGTTCACCCCCCCTGAGACTTATGAATTATTTATTAGCTAATTTTTCCACCAAGATTATAATCATCTCACCTGTTGCTTGCCAGCTTGGTAGATTATTAATATTGGTTACTCGATTTATTTGCATATTTTCCTTATGTAAGCTATTCATCCTGTTTGTATTACACACACACACACCAGTTACCATCTCTTATTTTTCTTCTGGATAGCTTTTTGTTACTGCCCCATTCCTGTGAGATCAGAAAAAAAAATGAACGAGTTTTAAAATTAGCCCAACCTAGACATATGGGATAGTGGTTCATTTAGGTTGGAGGAGAGTTGTTCATGCAGATAACTGAAGCTTGTATATACGTATATATATCTTTAAATTACAAGAAGTGGGGCACCTGGGTGGCTCAGTCAGTTAGGCGTCCGACTTCGGCTCAGGTCATAATCTCATGGTTTGTGGGTTCGAGCTCCACATCAGGCTCTCTGCTGACAGCTAGCTCAGAGCCTGGAGCCTGTTTCAGATTCTGTATCTCCCTCTGTTTCTGACCCTCCTCTGCTCATTCTGTCTCTCTCTTTCTCAGAAATAAATGAAAAACATTAAAAAAATTTTTTTTAAAGTAAAATAAGCTACAAGAAGAAACATTTGCAGTAGGGGAAGCCTAAAAGCCTTAGCTTGTAGTGGTCTAATGGAGGTGATATTCAGAAATCTTAGAGGTATTTAGCGCTCTCTCTCTCTCTCTCTCTCTCTCTCTCGCTCTCTCTCTCGCTCTCTCTCTCTCTCTCTCTCTCTGTCATCTTTATATAGGAGTTTATGTTGACTTTTCTATTTCTTGCTACAGATTAGTTTGGGGGCCATCAACAAGCTTTCCTGAAGATCGGGTTAACCTGTCTGTGCTTGCCTTTACTGTATACATAGATCCACTCTTGACAGCAGTTCTATCCACTAATTCACTGGCAATTCTACTAGTTATGTCAAGTAGGAGCAATCCTTGGTGAATGCCCCTCTTTTTATTAAAAGAAGGAAGGAAAGAAAGGAGGGAGAAAGGAAGAGCTCTCAGTGTCCTGCCTGCTATAATTTAGCCCTTGGTAAAGAGTTATTACAAATGGAGATTGTGCCAGGCTGCTCCTGTGACTCATCTCCTTTCATCAAGACCAGTTGAAGCAACTCAGTCAGGAACTTCCCTGCTTTGTGAAGAGGTACTTTATGTCAGAAGGGGAAGCATAAGCACAAAAATAATTAGGCTTTCTGAGTAGAGAGAATTAGTTCTTGATTAGTGAACAGTTCCTGCAATTTAAGGTCAAAAAGTATTGTCAGTTAATTCCATATGCGGGACTGCCTCATCATTTCCAAGGACTTTTTCTCTCCTTGAAGGTCATTTAGCAAACTGGTATGATTATTTTCTTAAAATCTTGTTTCAGGGCTAGTGGCATGCAGAGAGTTTAAGGGCAGGTGTGTTGGGTGCATCGATATCGAAATGCAGGTCTGGAACTGTGCCCAATCTTGAGGGCCAAGTGGAAACCCATGCGCTGTGTTGTGGGAGCCTAGTTTCTGGAAGCTGAGCCAGTATTATTTGGCCTGGGAAGTTTGTGTCAGGTATGCCTTGTCTAACAGACTATTGATCGCAGCTGTTGAAGGACAGATTGCCTTCAGGACAGTTGGTACCCACGGTGGTTGAATTCCCAGAGTTAACAGTTAACAGAAAACTCATTTACTCTCATCAGTCGTTTTCACCCCTAATTTATTCCCTTGGTTGAAACACTGACCGCAGTGTAGGGCATATTGTTCTCCAGTATGGTCTCCTCCGAACTTTACTAATTTTACCTTGTTTCTTTGCCTTGACAAAAACCCAGGGCCGTGTGTCTCAGTGTTAACATTGCAGAGCACCTCTCACTAGACTAGCAGTAGGTAATGTGTCAGGGCTAGTGTTTTCTGACTGGCTTTCAGGAGCATAAATCCTGAGTGTTTTTGGTTTTTGTGTTTTGTTTTTTTTTTTAATCTCCTTAGACTATGGATCTTTCTGGGAATTTTAATCCAGATGCTTCAATTTCTAAATAAAATAGTTGAGGATCACAGTGGTAGAGTGACCACCTAAGATTGCTCAGCCAATTGGTTGTAGGACTGAAATTGAAACTTAGGTCTCTTGGGACAGTGTTTTGACTGAGAACCCCATGATCTTTCACTCTGTCAAATGTGAAGATGTTTCGTAATCTTCTCTACTCAGTGTTTCCTTTTCATCCTCCAAACCTGAGGCCTCTGGATATGATTTTCTTCCTCCTCATACTTTCGATGAGCTTGTCAGCTGCATGATAAAGTATTGGCCAGGGGGTTACAGAGGGTTATGTTTCATTGCTGTGAGAGCACTTTCGTGCCATTCAAGAATTCACTCATTAAGAAATTAAGTTGCAGGTTATCCCAGCATCTCCAAGGCCTATCTTTCAGGAACAAGAACAGTTTCCTCCTATGCTTATATTCTCTCTAAACTCTTCCTTTAAGCTTTAAAATACCCATTGAGAGAAAAAAAAAACTATTCATGTGCATACAGATGAAATACCGATAAATCAAGATCTCCTCTTGGATTAAAGTCTAATTTTAAACTCTAGTGTGTTTTTCCTTCAAACTTTTATAAAGCTCTTGTTATATTTAAAATTTTAAGGTTTGCAAAAGTAGACAGAATAGCATAATGAACCCTCAAATATCTGTTACCCAACTTCAGTCATTAGCAATTCATGGCCAGACTCGCTTCATCTCTGCCCACACAATTTTCCCCCTGTATTATTTGGAAGCAAATCCCAGATAGCATTTCATTTTATTCATTAGTATTTCAGTATAAACCTCTAAAATATGAGTATTTTTCCCTCTTTTTGACCAGCTTTATTGGGGAAATATAATTGATATATAAAATTGTAAGATATTTAAAGTGTACTTTCTAATGACATGATATGCATGTACATTGTGAAGGGACTCCCCCATCTAGTTAATTAACATATCTGCCACCCCACCTATAAAAAGATAAACATTTTTATTTTATTTTTTAAAAAGTTTTAATGTTTATTTATTTATTTATTTATTTATTTATTTATTGAGAGAGGGAGACAGAGCACAAGCAGGGGAGGGGCAGAGAGAGAGAGACAGAATCCAAAGCAGGCTCCAGGCTCTGAACTGTCAACGCAGAGCCTGCCGTGGGGCTCGAACTTGTGGAGACTGAGGTCATGACCTGAGCTGAAGTCAGACACTTAATTGACTGAGCCACCCAGGTGCCCCAAAAGATAAACATTTTTAAATTATTGAATATACACATAGCCTTCAAATTACAATTGCCTCAAATGTCATAATTTGTTTTTCATAGTCTGAATCAGGCCCCAAATAATTTCCATATACTACAATTGGTTTTAAGTCTGTAAGTCCATTTTAATCTATAGGTTCAAAATATTTCTCTTTCTATCTGCAATTTATTTGTTAAAGAAACTGAGTTGTTCGGAGAATTGGTACCGTCTGCATTTTGCTGAATGTTTCCCCATGGTATTCTTTGCCATGTTTTTTTCTGTCCTCTCTATAGTCTGTAAGTTGGTAATTGTATCTGAAAGTTGTGTTACATTACTTTCACGAGAAAACGTAAAAACAAGTACTGATAGCACTGAAGGTAGAGTGGAGTCATTGGTGTGAGGTGCCCAGTCAGCGCTGGCTGTTGGAATGTGGAAGAGGAAGACTGTGAACTCAGGGTAAAGTGACAGTGGAAGCATGGACGCAGGAGTCAGTCTGTCTGGGTTCCAGGTTCCGTTCTGTCACTTCTTAGCTGGGTGGCCCTGGGAAAATTACTTGACCTCTCTGTGCTTCAGTTGTCTCATCTGTTCAGTGAGAACAATAATAACACCTACCTCACAGGCTTATAAGGATCAAGAGGATCAACATCTGTGTATATAATGTGCTCAGAACATTGGCATGGTGTTAGCACTTTACAAGTGTTGGCTATTATTTATGAAAGAAGGCAAAGGGGAGCTCAGAGCAAGAAGAATAATAGAATCAAAAGTACATGGCCAGCAGCGCCTGGGTGGCTCAGTTGGTTAAACATTCAACTCTTGATTTCAACTCAAGTCATGATCTTGCAGTTCATGAGATCGATCCCCACACTGGGCTGTGCACAGAGCCTGCTTAGGATTCTCTCTCTCCATCTCTCTCTGCCCCTCCCCTGCTTGCTTTCTCTCTCTCTCTCTCAAAATAAATAAATAAACATTAAAACAGAAGAAGTACATGACCACAGAACAGCCAAAAGACCAGCCTTCCTGAAAGCTGTGCCAGACCTGATGATCCTCCTCTAACTAATTTTTTTCATGGGATTCTTTTTCTCATCTCGCTCCAACTTCCATTCCGTGTAAGTTATTTTCACTATATGAACATTTTGTGTGTGAGTAGAAAAGAAAGCAGAGTGGTGTCACCAGTACTGAATGGTGTTGGGGCCAGAAATCCGGGGCCGCAGATGTTTGGAGGGCACCAGTTTGGGCCCTGTGTTCTGCTACTGCCTCTAGCCCTTGCTTCACATGTGCCTCGTGTCCTACTTTTGTGCTTAAATAGTCAAAGACTAAAATTCTTAATGGTGTTTCCCATTCCTTCATTCCTTCGTATGGAGCCCCCATGCTGTAGTCCACAGATTGTTTTCTTCACTTGAATATTTATCTCAACCTGTTTATGCAATCAAGTTGCCTTCTCTGCCCTTCCTTATCACAATGTGCAATAAATAATCTTGGGACATTTGAGTCTTTGGCTTTGCGTGATAGGCACCATTTCTCATGTTGTAGGAATGCCTGACTCTCCCATTTCCTTTCCTTTCTCTTTCCTTTGAGCTCTCTGATGTGTTTCATGGTAGTGCTTATTGGTGAGAGAGTCTTCTCTGTTATTGAATGTTTCTTATTTAGTTTTGCATGGTTTCAGTGTCCTTTAAAGCAGAGAGTGCCAAGCTATAGGCCACCTGTTTTGTAAATGGGACTTAGTTGGAACACAGCCATATCCATTCCTTCATGTATTAGTGGTGGCTGCTGTCTCACTGAACAGCAGAGATGAGAATAGTTGCAACAGACACACTATGGCCTACAAAGCCCAAAGTATATCTGGCCCTTTACAGTTAAAGTTTGCTTATGACTGCTTTAAAGACAAAGAGGTTATCAGATTTATATGATGCCAAAGAACTGGCTAAAAAAGAGAAATTGTGGGGTTCTAGAATTTCTTTTAAAAAGTGGAAACCATTGGAAAAGTCACTTGTTCACAGGAGACTTGCATGCACATAGGTATCAAAATAATGTGTGTGCTTGTACTTGGGGGAAGGAATGACAGGCCTTCTCTTTGTATGAAGGTCTCCAGGCTTGAGGTCATTCAGAGAATTTCTCTCCCTCTTTACTTTTCCATTTTGGCATAATTTCCTTGAGGGATGAATGTGTTGGACTCTAAGGGGATTTGGATACTTCCTAATGGTTGCTTTATCTCAGATATTCTTAGGTTGTCTTCTGAGCAAGACCACACATTCTCTCTGCTTCAGTCTGGCAAGGCTCAATCTGCTACTTACCTTGGGTTCCTCCTGCTCACCTTGAAGAGAATCTCTTTTCCTTGCCTAGGGCCTTGTTTACTCAGGAGTACTGGTGCCAACTGACACCAAGTCAAAAAAAACACTTTATACAGAGGCATACTTTCACAGTGTCAGCTGGTAGCAAGTAAGTCTGGCTGAACTTTTCCTTGAGTCTGGAGATCTAATGGGAAGGGGGAAAAGAGTGATTTGTTGACTGTATTGGCTTTTATATCAGTCATTGTGAGGCAGTGTGACATATATTATCTCATTTAAATACTCATTTAAAAAAAAAACCCTGCAAGGAAGATAATATACTTCAGGAAACTGACACTCAGAAAAACTAAGTAAATTGCCCAGTTCCCATGATAATTTCTATCAGCAAATGCCACAAGCTTCTTCTAGCTTTCTGTTCCATAATCCTTACCATGTTGGCCTCTTCCCCATGTTCATGAAATGGCTACTAGAGATTCCAGCATTGTGTTTCAAGGCAAAAAGAAGGTGAAGGATAAAGGACAAAAGGTAGACAAGCTAGCCACATCTGTTCTTTCCTCGATGTCCTACTTGGTGACTTCAACTTACCTCTCACCAGTCACCATCATAGGCCTCCTTCTCTGCAGGGAAACATGACAATATGCAGTTTGTTTTGTTCTGCTCATTTTAAGCTGTGCACATTGCCACTCCCATAAAAATATGTTCCGCAGGTACAGTGGTGGGAGGGAGAAATGTTAATAAATAGGCCATGTGCAATCTTTTTTCAAGAGGTCATTCTAATACATGGACTGATTAAACATTTCTGGTCTACACTCTCATGGATCTTGTTTTTCCTCAGTTCAAATGAATTTGATAGAATGGAGGTTATTATCCCTCTCTAATCCCCTGGTGCGGGATAGAGATCCAAAAGGTAGAATTAATTCCTTCTGGCTTCCACACTGAAACAAGACACATGCCAGTGAGGAGTGGCGACCGCTTGATGTCCTCAGCCAAACGTGGGGAGGTGTGATGAAATTCCAAGTCCTCTAGCTGTGTACGAACAACAGGTGTCTCTTGGGCTGGCCAGCAGCCCCCTTGGAGAGGGCATGGGGAGGCCACTTGGAACTGCCAGACCGCATCACTTGCAGAGACAAATGTGGCCCTCTGGGAGCTCCGGTGGGCAAGGAAAGTATCTGGCACCCTCCAGGTGACTACTGTTCAGTCAGCAGCTAACCTTCATCTTCCAGTCGCCGATCCCCTGTGGCTCTTTGCTGATTGCTCACATGCCCCGGACCTGGGTGAGACGTGTTCTGGTCTAAGGAGAAGAAATAGTGATGCCTCCAAAATGTAAACACTCATGTGGGTAGTTTCACGTTCACGTTCATAAGGAAGTGCTTTAAGGGAGTAGTTATCAAATACATAAGTCTTTCTCTCATTCCTAGCTGCCCACAACAAAGTTCTTTCTGTGTTTTAGAGGGTAGGGTTTTTTTTTTGGGGGGGGGGTTGTGTTTTTTGTGTTTTTTGTTTTTTTTTTCTCCTGTCAGGCATAGAGCCTCAAGAGAACAGTGTGTCCTAAAAACAAGAATTGCAGCCTGGGAAGGAAAACAGAATCCGCCCTGCCTGGTCACCTGCAGGAGTCAGTCAGCCCGGGAGAGCTGGATGTTTCTGGTAGTCTGTGGGGTGGGGGTGGGGGGCGGCAGGGGGCGGGGGCTGACACAGTTGAAGCACTAGGACTGGGTCCTTGTTCAGAAGGAGATGGAAGAGGATCTTAAAACAAAATGCCAGAAGGCCAATATAGTACAGAGGTTACGAACTTGGAAAGTCTGGGGCGTCTTGGCAGGTAGCATAAAGGTGTGAAATGAGCCAGTTGCACACAGGCAAGCATGTGTCCCTTCTGGAGAACTGGTTGCTACAGAAGAATGCTCGTTCTAAATCCATCCTTCCTTTCTGTTTTCCTTCCTTCCCCTTCCCTGCCCTGAGAAGCCCTAAATGTAGAGTTGTGTGTCATCATCCAGTTTGTTAAGAATTGTCGACCAGGCTTGCCACTAGCTTATCTGGCTCTTTCATACAAATCAGGAAATGGCACCCCTTCCTTCATACCGGGACCTAAGGCTGTGCAAGTAAAGTGTGGGCTGAATACCAACCCTCGCCTGCCTCTTGGCAGAGCCTTTGTGCCAGGCACGAGTTGACTGACTTTAAGATTTTATTTTATTATTTTTGTAAGTAAATTCTTCCCCTAACATGTGGTTCGAACTCACAACCCTGAGACCAAAACTCACATGCTCTACCAACTGAGCTAGCTAGGTGCCCTACCAGCTGCACATCCTTAGACATGGCCCCAAAAGTTATATTTTGTTTGGCTCACATAACATTAATAGTGTGGTCCACATTTATCCCGCAGACTATCATTTTGCAGCCCCCTGGGTTGTGGTTTAAATGAAGCTTCAGTGTCAGACAACCCAGCTTCAAATCTATTTAGGATTTAGGCAGATTATTTGGTTTTTCTCTGCTTCCACCTCCTGTATCTGTAAAATGGGTATAAATACTTGGACTTACCTCACAGGGTTATTATGAGGTTGAAATTAAATGATGCATGGAATGCACTTAGCCATTCAGAATATGGCTAACACCATTGGTAAGTGTTGGTTAACATCAAAACTCATGTGAAAAACAGACTTTGTACATTCTTCAGCCTAGTCCTGCAAGTTTTGTTGGAGAATTCACAGCACCTGAAATGGATGAGAGAGTGCATTTCAGACCTTCAGGATTTCTTCCTATTTCTACAGAAAATGCTTACGCTCTGTCTCTGGTAACTTTGTGAGGGCAGAGAGCTCAAAATAGCATTACTTACCAGTGGGCCTACTAGGGCCACAAGAACCTTCCTGAAGTAAAACGCTTGGACCACTCTCTGTCTCCCTGCATAAAGCAGTTACAGGGGTTCACAGCTGACATCCGTAACATGACTCCTTAAAACCATTAAGAAAAGATTAGATTTCGCATCATCTGTTGCAAAAGGCATGGGTGTGTGGGATACATTTTAGAATAATTTACAATTTAAAAGTATTGGGAGTTTTAAGACACTCATGCTCAATTACTTGAGTTCATTTTCTATCCTTCTCTTGGAAGTGGGAGCAGAGAGATACTCTATTGTTAAAAACCTTGAGAGTTGTTTGCATCTGACATGCATCAGGCTCTCCGTAAAAGCTCAGCTCCCATCAGTGAGACTGTACTGAAAAGACAGGAACCCTGGACTGACTCTGCAAGGATTTGGGTTGAAATGAGGCGAAATGTTGCTCTGGGAGATCCAATCATATCGAAGTGTTCAATAATATTTTTTAAAGAAAAGGCAGCCTGTCAACCTACTCTATAACATGACCAGAAAAGGGCATCCAAGAAACAATGTATTTAGTTCTACCTACATCCGAGTTAACTTTTCTTTCAATTCGTTAATATCGAAACCTCCCCTAAATACTTAATAAGCCCTAAACGGATATGAAGACTGTCCATGAGACTTGAGAAGATAAGGATTGCCCCAGGAATTCTTATTTCCATCACATAGACTCGGCTGAGCTGCCATCAGCCTTAAAGCTCTTCTCTCTAGACCGGGGTTTCTCAGTCTTGCCACTGTCCACATTTTGGGCAGACAGTTCTCTGTTGCGAGGCTGTGCTGCACATGGTAGACTATTCAGCATCCTTTATCTGTACTTGTTGGCTTCCAGTAATGTGCCCCTCTCTCCCCTCCCCCCAACTTGTGACAATCAGCAAAGCCCCTGGCACTCCCACATGCCACCTTGAGGAGATCTTCCTGGTTGAGAACAACTGCTCTTGGCTAAAAGTGTTGAGATTTGTAAACACAACAGGTTTTGGGGTGTGTGTGTGTGTGTGTGTGTGTGTGTGTGTGTGTGTGTGTGTGTGTGACCAAAAGGCCCTAGAATTGGAAAAGTTTCTAAAAGAAGCTGATCTGGAAACTATATGGCAAAATGCTTAGAGAAAATGACTGTAAGGACCATGTTTGGCAGATGGGTGACTTTGCTAAGCCTTATAACAGCTTTTCCATGTGTTGTGTTAATTGCTATCACACTAGGTAAGTTGCTAACCATTCTAGAAGGATGAGTCATCATCCAAATTGTCCATATCACCCTTAAAGTATTTATCCAGACTTCTAAACAAGGGCATTGCTTGTCCATTGGCACTTGCATCAAAAAACTCATTGGGTGTGGGGCGCCCGGGTGGCTTAGTCGGTTAAGCGTCCGACTTTCGCTCAGGTCATGATCTCGCGGTTCATGGGTTCGAGCCCCGCGTCGGGCTCTGTGCTGACTGCCAGCTCAGAGCCTGGAGCCTGTTTCAGATTCTGTCACTCCCTCTCTCTCTCTGACCCTCCCGTGTTCATGCTGTCTCTCTCTCTCTCCTAGAAATAAATAAATAAAAACATTAAAAAAAAAAAAACTCATTGGGTGCGAGTAAGAGGTTCATAAAACAGAGAGGGACCTCAGAGATCCAATCCACTTCTTATGGTTTATAGGACAAGGCACTGAGGCCCAAAGAATAGTTTGCAGCATAATTTGTTACGATAAACTTTAGTGATTCAGACACTAGCCTGAAATTTTCAACAATACAGGTATAGAAGAGTATAGGCACAGAATTACTGAGTAAAATGTTAAAAAATATATACTCAAGCCAATTATCAAGGTTTTAGGTAAGAGAAACCAGAGACAAAATTAAAAATGTTTTTCAAATTCAAAAAATTAAAGATACTATTCAGTGTACCTTTCGCTTCAGGATCCCAAGGTTTATAATTACTTTCTCTTTGTAACACATGATTGCATAGTATCAACCAATTGGAAATGGTAGATTTCCATTAATGTGCCTTATTATACTTATAAAATAGGTCTACTAAATAAATTATTTGGAACTTAAGAGGAATTGTGTTTTAAAATTTGTTTTATTTAAAATTTATTAAGACAGACCAAATATTCTCACTCTCTCCCCACCTCCATGCAGCATTATCTACTTCACCCAGATTATAATTCTAAAATAAGGTGATGTGAATGAATTCATCACATTGGTACAGGATACCCATCCCTGTATCCAAATTTCTTTCACAAATTGGAGGAATATACAAGGAATATATGGAGAAGACATAGTATTCATGTCTCCACGTGGTCTGTTCCTGATCTAGAGGAGAAAAGTAAGACAGGAAGGTGATCAGATTCAGATGATGTTCAAAAGGAATATGAGAACATCACCAAAGGAAAGGTACGACATGTTCTGGTATATGTGCAACTTTTGATTACAAGGTGTACTCTTGCTGCCTGGTGTGGTGCCCCAGCCTCTGTCTAACTTTAGTTTATGATTACCAGGGTCTCTGAAACAATTCTCCAAGGTCAGATGTGGATCCAATTTTTCTCCTGCCATGGTCCAGATATCTTCCTGTGCCCAAGCAATAAAAAGAAAGCTTCCTCTTATAGTGCAAGTTGTCAAAAAGACTTCAGGAAATGTCTTTGACCTTTTTTGTATTTCAAGGATGATCTCATTCAGAAATAGGTACAGTGTCAGAATACAAAATGTGCTAGTAAAATAAGCACATGTTTCACTAAAAAGAATAATGCTTCTTTGGAGAGTGGAGATACAATCTCTTCCAGATTTTAAGGTGAGAGGTGGTCGAAGAGATGTGGTATTTTTACCAAGACTGAGCTGTCTCCATTTGGCAGTGATGTGAAATGAAGACTCCCTTTGAAGAGTGTTAATGCATTTAACAAACATTGAGAGACTGTTATGAGCTCGTCACTCTTATAGGTGGTAGAGATTACACAGTGGACAAAACAAAGTTGTTTGTACATTTAATGAAGGGAGACCGTCAATAAACAAATATGTGACCTGTCACAGAGATAAGTGCTCTGGGGAACACCAAAACATGGTAAGAGGATAGGTGGAACAGATTGACCAAGAACTTAGTATTTTATATGGGATCATCAGAGAATGTCTCTAGTAATGTGACATTTGCTCAGGGAACTGAAGGAAATAAAACAGAGAGCCTTAGTATGGATATCTGAAGGACTATATTAGAAACCATTATAAATGTTCCAATAGAAAATTTGTTAGGACTCAGAATAGCAGGCCTATCTGTGTTTAAAGAGGAGAATAAAAGGGGAGCTTAGGGAAAGCAATAGAGATACACTGAACGTGTTCACTGAATTTATACACTGAGTAGACAAACCGTAAAGTTGAATGATATGTTTGCCAATCTTTTACATGGTTTTTAAAGATGAGACCCATAGCTCTGTTAAGCATCATGGTCTTTTGTATAAACTGAGTTATAATGAAGATGGGATTGTCTTTTTGAGCTGTCCTGCAAAGCTTAGGCTAACTCAGAAAGCAACAGTTCATTGACATTGCCCAGGCTAGATGATGTTATTCACCTGAGCTGGGAAGTGATACAACCAGATTGGGCCTCACTGTGGGCCCTAGTCCATTTCATCAGATTTTGTGCCCAGTTTTTTTCTTTTTAATATAATTTATTGCCAAATTGGTTTCCATATAACACCCAGCACTCACCCCTACAAGTGCCTTCCTCCATGCCCATCACCCACTTTCCCCTCTCACCCACCCCCATCAGCCCTCAGTTTGTTCTTGCTATTTAAGAGTCTCTTACGGTTTGCCTCCCTCCCTCTCTGTAACATTTTCCCCCCTCCCTTCCCCCATGGTCTTCTGTTAAGTTTCTCAAGATCCACATACCAGTGAAACTATATGGTATCTGTCTTTCTCTGATGAACTTATTTCACTTAGCATAATACCCTCCAGTTTCATCCATGTTGCTGCAAGTGGCCAGATTTCATTCTTTCTCATTGCCAACTAGTATTCCATTGTATAGATAAACCACATCTTCTTTTTTTTTTTTTTTTTTTTTTTATTTTTTACAAATAGTTTATTGTCAAATTAGTTTCCACATAACACCCAGTGCTCATCCCCACAAGTGTGTGCCCAGTTTTTAATGGAAAGAGACCTTGCTGAGCAGGAGAGTTTCAAGGAGGGAAAACAGAAGAGTATAGGTAAGGATCCCATGTTACCTGGCTTCACATTGCCTTTACATCCCTCAAGTCTGGTCTCATAGGAGCGAAATGTTCTTCTAAATGATGTGACATCTACTCCAGGCCAGAGGAAGAATGCTGAGGACTTCAGTCATAGCACCTTTCCAAGAGTCTTTCAGGAAATTCTTACCTTCTATCCTATATCTCCTTATTATCTCAAGAGGGGCTTTATTCTCCTTAAACATGTCAAGAAAAGAGGCATCAGCTAACCCTGCCCTTTTCAGCTAACAATTGCTCTAGGTTTTTTAATGCCTAATATTGAATAGGGTCACATGTGCTCGTTTGGAAGTGGTTTCCCTGTTCGCAAGGACAGCCAGATTTCACCTGCATTCCTCTCGGGCTTGCCCTGCCTTCGGGGCTGTTGAGCATGCGTGCTGGGAGTTGTTGACTGTTAAGGAAAGCAGGACTGGCATTGGACCAACAGGAGAATATGCTCGAATTCTACTTCTTAGAGTAGAGCTGAAGATAATGTCTGTTCAGGCCCAATCCTGGGCCTGATGAATCAAGAGTGATTAAAGAAGCAAGGAAGTACTTCCTGAAAAGGGATGGCATTCAGACACAAGTCATTACTTGAGCAATTTTGTCCACAGTTTGCAAGTTTCAAGTGCTTCAGTGTTTATGGTTTTTTGCTTTTACAAGTCCTAATTTAAAAAAAAAAAAAAAATCTTGTTTCTTTGCACTCAGAAAACCTTTCCTGAGCACCTACGCAGGGTCTAGTCCTGTGCCATATATGTTCAAAAGATTAAGTAACATTTTCCTTGAACTTGTGGAGTTAGTAGTTTTGTTAAAAGATGAGAAGCCAAGCAGGAGTTATTAGCTCAGTGGAAAGAGTCCAGACTTTAGAATCTGGTACACCTGGATGTGGATCAGTGCTCTGACTCTGACCAAGAGCATGCCTGGTGAGATCCACTTATCCTGTGTGGGCCTCAGCTTTTTCTTCTGTAAAATGCAGTAATACCTACTGATGTCACATTGGATTGCTGTGGTGACACAATAATATTATACATAAAGCAATTAATATAAAGCAAAAAGTACACATGAGAAGCACTTATTATTGTTATTTACTTAGACAAATAGGGGATCTGGGTTCTAGTTTTGATTCTACAATTTTAGATAACTTTGATGAGTCACATAAAGTGAAAGGGGAAAAATCTCTGAACAATGCGTTTTACTTCCAAAATTCCACGTTCTTTTGAACTGAAATGTATTGAGCAAAAATCTCAGTGGATGCCTCCCCTTTGGAATACTAATGCTAACAATAAATCATCAGTATTTACTGAGGACTTGCTCTAGAGCCAGGAGCCATATGGGTTCTTTACTTCCTTTGTGATTTATTCCATGTGACACACTCAGTAAAATGGATAATCTTGTCCTGTTTCCTACCTTCTAAGCCATAATTTATCCAGTTGAATATTTATTAAGTTGGGGTTCATTATATAATTAGTAGATTTTATGTAATAATTTTCCCCCCAAAGCCATTTCTAAATGAGATAGGACATCTCATAATTGATGTGAAGCAAAGGAAATTAATATATTTTTTTAAAATTGTTAATGTTTATTTTGGAGGACTGAGAGAGAAAGAGAGAGTGAGCATGAGCAGGAGAGGGGCATAGAGAGAGGGGCACACAGAATCCGAAGCAAGCTACAGGCTCTGAGCTGCCAGCATAGAGTCAGACATGGAACTCGAACTCACAAACCGCAAGACCATGACCTGAGCCGAAGTCAGACGCTTAGTTGACTGAGCCACCCAGGTGCCCTGGAAATTAATATTTTTTTCCTGTAGTTTGGATGATAAAGCTGGGTCTTAGAGATGTAAATTTACGTGCCCAAGATGAATGAAGTAACAAAGGCAAAGCCAGAATTTGAACTGAGATTTGTCTGGTTTTGCTCATTTTACCATACTTCTTAGTAGCAAAGTATATAAAAAGTTGTCAATATATCATCTTCATTCACTTCCTTTTCCATAGCAAAGCAGTTCTGATCCATCATTAGGTCGAACTGTAGGTTTCCTATTTATTAATTCTTAATAGAAATACATTTCTGGTCTTCCTAGCCAGGCTTTATAGACTATGTATCCTGTGCAATGAAACGTTCACACCTATTTGATGTTGACATGAAAGGTGACATTGGTCAGTCTGAAAAGTTATTTTCCTTAAGATAAGAAACCATTGGACTCATAGATCTCCTTTAGAAATTTTACCCTGACCTGAGTTCAGCTGAGCAATAGCAAATTTTTCCCTAGACTTTCAGGATCCTGGGTCCTTACAAGGAAACAGGGATGTAGTCATTAACAGTTGATTATTAAGCAAAATCATTGAAAATTAACAGAAGTATTCTTTGACCTCAGTCTTTACAGCCAAACTGCTAATCTTGGATACATAAAGATTGTGTTACTAATCTATTGACATTTAGCACAAATTAGCTATCCAATGGGCCAGTTGTTACTGTTGAAGACTTTTTTGAGGTATATTAAAGTTCCTTTTTAAAAAGTTTATTTATTTACTTTGAAAGAGAGAGAAAGTGCATGCATGTGGGGGGAGAAGGAACAGAGAGAGAGGGAGAGAGAATCCCAAGCAATTTCCACACTGTCGACACAGGGCTTAAATTCACCAACCCTGAGATCATGTTCTGAGCCAAAATCAAGAGGTGATACTTAACCAACTGGGCCACCCAGGTGCCCTGAGGTATATTAAAATTCTTATCCCCTGTGTTTCTTTCTCTGAAACATAAACTTAGGGGCTTTTATTAGGAGAACCTCTCAAATAATCTAATAACCAGCTATCTATGGTGTCAAATCAGCTCTGCTGTCAAAATGATTATAGTTTCAAGGTTAATGTAAAAAGATTTTAACAAAGGTGACCAATAGCCTTTGTAAGTGTCCTTTGATTCAAGAAGTGAAACTTTTATTGAAAAAAAAAAAAAAGGTATATGTAGAGCTGCTTCCCTGTTAAGTGATTGTGAAGTTCTTAAAGTGTTGTGTCTCTACTTTTAATAGGACATGGGTGTTAGCATATTCGCCTAGACTCACTGAATGAATGAATGAATGAATGAATGAATGAATGAACATTTTACACGTGTTTGGGGTTTGCTTTTCCTGCCTTTGATCTAGCAGCTTTGGGACTGATGTGCAATTGTAAAATTACACATGGAATTTGAAGTGGTAGATCAGTCCGGGTCCTGTCAATAAACAGTCTAACTTAGAAGTTTCAAGAGACTTTAATGAAGGGGAGATTGATAGAAGTGTGGGTAGGGTTGAAGTCACCAGCAAGGTGTGTTGGGGCACTCTGACCTTCGCCATGAGGTGGGGGCTGTTACCACCCCTATATGTGAAGCAGCAGTGGGAGAAGATGCTGTTACTCTAGTTCTGGAAGAGCAGGTGCCACAGAGGGGGGACAGGTGACAGAAACTGGAATCCTGTCAGAACTTAGGCTCTGTCAGAATACTGGAGCTGTGGAGAAGTCCTCTCTGACCTCTCTTTCAAATCTACATTGTTCAAACCTAGTAGGAAGTCAGCCAGCTCACACCAGGCAAGTCTCCTGAGGTGGAGGAGGAGAGAAAGAATGGATCTGCTAGGGGAGTAAGGCCAAATAGAATAACCAGCCCAAATGGGAAATGCTATTTTAGAGTCCACAAGCTGCCAAAAAAAATAGTATATTCAAAGAATTCAGGGCCCTGACCTCATTTGATCTTGGACTAGTGTTCACTTTCTGATACTTTCTTGCAAAGACCCTTGTATATGCCTCACAGCAGCCAGAATCACTGGTCAGTTCTTCACTCAAGACTGTATGTGGTTGTTGGACTAAGAGAGCTCGTTCTATAGGCCACTGATGGGTGAAGATCCAAAGGTGGAAAAAAAAATACAAGAGAAACTGAGAATCTCTCCAGAAATGTAATAATTAGGGATGGAATAAGAGCAGTGGGGAAGCCTGGAGGAGGCATGTGCGTGAAAATGACTTGCAAATGAGTTCACAGCAATATGATACTGTTCTGTCCCGCACTCCTGCTACCGGTCCCGTCCACTATCTTCTAGAGCCCTTATTTGAGGGCCCGGTTGGTATTGAACCTTGGGGCGCCTGGGTGGCTCAGTGGTTAAGTGTCTGACTTTAGCTCAGGTAATGATCTCACAGTTTGTGGGTTTGAGCCCTGCGATGGGCTCTCTGCTGACAGCTAACTCAGTCTGTAGCCTGTCTTTGGATTCTGTGTCTCCCTGTCTCTCAGATCCTCCCCTGCTCTCTCTGTCTCTCTCTGCCTCTCAAATATAAATAAAAAACATTAAAAAAAATTTAAGTAGTGAACCTTGAGGGATGTGTACTCATAGTATGAATGGTGATATTACACATCTGACCAGTCTCCCTGGGTAACGAGTTACCCAGGTTACTGTTATTCCACCAACCTGAAGGGGAAAAGGAACATTTTAAATGGAAGGAGGAAAATGTGTATGTGATGAAATGTGTATCTATGATGGTCATTTGATATGTGACAACTGCTTAAAGCCTACACAGGCTAACTCTCCACTTGCCGCTGACAAGAAATAAACATCCTTACCACATACCACATTCCATGGTTCATGTCTTAGTCCATTCAGACTGCCATAGTAACATACTGGAGATTGGGTAGCTTAAAAGCAATAGAAATTTATTTCTATAGTTGTGGACGCTGGAAATCTGAGATCAGAGCCTCCGCATGGTCAGGTGAGGACCCTCTTCCAGGTCACAGACTTCTTGTGTCTTCACGTGGTGGAAGGGAGTTCTGTGGATCTCTTATAAGAGCACTAATCTCATTCATGACAACTCTACCCTCATGATCTAATTATCTCCCAAAGCCCCCACCTCCTAACACCATCACCTTTGGGTATTAGGATTTCAACATATTAATTTTGGAGGAGACACAAACATTCAAACCATAGATGGAAGTTCATTATCATAATCTTTTTCACTTCTCTTGCCTCATCATACTTCTTTCTGTCTGGCAGAATTCCACCCTAGGTTATATCAGCTCTCCACCTATACCCTGTATGTACCTGAGGGCTCAGTAACACTGGAGAAAATGCACACCGTGCTGACTTGGTTTCTCTTTAAATGCACAGCCACTAGCCTCATGGAGCCCATAGTAATGTGTGGCAATGCCCCTTATTTCCCTTGTCCATTTACTTTTTCCACTTCTAGACAACTCTTTCACACCTTCTCATTTATCATCAAGCCTCTAACACATCCTTCCCACATCCTACCTCTGTGCAGATAATAGGGCTTCCTATTTTACTGCAAAATAAAACAGAACCCAGAGGCAATCAGAAGAGAATCTACAAGCCACCACCCCCCTCCACCACCACCACCACCATATCTACTATCTCTCAGAATCAGTGTCCATATGCTCTGCCTAGCTCCTGTTAACAAAGAGCTAAGACAGACCTCTCCTCTTGACACTTGCTTTCCCCCCTGGCCTTCTACTCAGGGTAGATGTTACCCCAGCAATTCTCCCCTTTCTTTCTTGTGTTCTCTATTTTCTCTCTTCACTGGATCATTCCAGTCACCATAGAAACATGCTGTAATGTCCCAATACTATTAAAAAAAAAAAAAAAGCATAACAGCTGCTGATCCTGTGTATTTAGCCACTGCTCCATTTTTTTAAATCCCTTTTTTCAGCAGAACTCCCTGGGAAAGTTGTCTATACTGCACTGATTATGGTGAGATGGCAGATGGAAACTGAAACTGTGCTTGGCCACTGGGACATTTGCTCATCATATCCTGGTTGCTCAGTTCAGTAGCAAATCCTTCATCTTCCTTTTCTTTGACTTGTTCGATCACCACCCCTCTCCTTCTTTACTTGGTGTCCTGGACACAAGACACTTTCCTGATACTCCTCATGTCTCACAGGTCTTCCTTATAAGCTTTCTTTGCTGTTTTTGCTCATTACCCCAACCTCTGTTAGAATGACTCAGGAACCAGGCCTTAGACCTTTTTCTTTTGGAGGAGTGGGTACTCCTCTCCTACCATAAACATTTCCTGCTGCTATTCCAGACATCCAAGCCTTTGTACTAAGAATTAAAACTAAGTCCATAGGCTTTGCAGATATTAGCATGTCTAGCTGTCAGTGGGTTGCTGGAAAGTCAATGTTTGATAGAAATTGAATATGTTTACTCTTGTTGCTTAAAATAATATCTGTAACTGAAAAGTTCCAGATTAATTTCCCCTGAGCTCTGGACATGCTGAAATCTCCATTTGAATGCTTTATAGGCACATAAAATTGACTTTACCCAAACTGAACTGATCACCCTTAATTGTATTCACCTTTGACCAGCCCCATCTCCGCTGGGGACACCTCCATCCTTGAGTTGCTTAGGCCGGAACTTATTGGGGAGTCTTGCTAACCATTTCACACCATTTTTTTCACTCCTATCTTCCTGGTCCAACCCACCATCCTCTCTCACCTGGATTATTACAAAGGCTCCTATCTGGTCTACCTGCTTCTGTACTTGTTTATCCTCTCTCCTCTGATCCCCTCTCCCCCCCCACCAGTTTGTTTTCAGCACATGGCGTCATCTCCTGCCTCTGCTCAAAGCTCTCCCATGCCCACCATTTCATAGTGGCCTATCAAGCCTATAGTGGCCTATAAGGCCCACTGTGGTCTGGTTCTCTGTAATCCTTGATTTCACTTGAGCAGATGTTTCTGCTGTAGTACTCCATGTGTTCTGAAAAACTTTGTGTTCTGCAAAACATACTCTAAAAATAACAAGGCTTATGGGAAAATTTGGATTGGAGCAGACCTCTCCTATCTTACATAACTTAAAAGCTCAGCACTAATGAAAGCAATAAAGGATACTTTGGGAGAACTGTTCAGGTGCGAGGGAGCACACATTTCTGGGGGACATAGCGCTAGTGCAGGTGCTCTTTTTTAATTCTCTTTAACGGAGCTGAAATCACTCCATCCTGTGCAGTAGCCAAGCTGAGGGCTTTCCCCTTTCCTGCTGAGATTAGAATTCTGCTCCTCTTCTGGCTCCTTCTGCCTAAGGAAAATCTTGTTGCCATCTTATACCAACATCATCCTACTATTTACCAATAGTCTATGAGCTAATTGCCGTTACAGAAACACATGTTGTAACATCACGGCCTGTTCTCACCTACTGTCATCTTGGATCTTTCTCAGATGTGTCAGGTGAGCACCTACCTTGAGGCTCTTGCACTTGCTCTTCTCTCCACCTGGAGTGCTGTCCCTCCAGGAATCTGCCTGGATTTCTTCATCTCTTGCAGATCTCTATTCAGATTTTTTCCTTCATAGTGTCAGCTTCCCTGACAGCTCATTTAAAAGTTCTACACTCTCACCCCTCCAGACATTCTTCCCTGCATGCCCTTGTTTATTTTTCTCCATAGTACTCATCATCTGATATGTATTACTCATTTATTGCCTGACCCACAATTATAAGCACTGTGAAGGCAAGAACTGTGTGGTTTTTATTTGCTTCCCTTGTTTTTCTGTGCTCTATTTTCAGTGCTTAGAACATGGCCAGCATGTGCAAGGCAGTTCATAAATCTTTGTTGAATTCATGAAATTCAAATTCCTTTAGAATTCACCTGCATTTCCTTCTTACCTAGAGAATAGTCCATCTGCCTTTCTATCTTTTCTGATTTTGTTTTTGTTTGTAAAGACATTTCATGAATATATATGTGTATATTTATACTTCCATATATTCATTTACATGTGTATATATGTGTGTACATATATACGTAAATATATGTATGTGTGTGATATATATATGCACATACTTATATATGTCTTGATGACCTAGCAATATTCATTTCTGCATGTTTTTCTACAGCAAAAATTACTTTGTATCTAATCCTTTAGGGTCCTGTACTTGAATGGCAGGCAACTAGCTAAGACTATTAATTAATAAACGTAACAGAACAGTAAACTGTCCAATACTCTTTTTGACTTGAGTTAAAAGCTTTGACACAGCATCTTCCCCAGGTCTCTCTGCCACTTCTGATTCATCTCTCAACTGGTGGTGCTATTACTGCCACGTCCCCCCCCCCAACCATCCTAAACATTTAACACCTTAAGGTTCTTACTTCTGTATCCTGGACTCATGGTTCTGGGAGAAAACATTTTATTTAATGGTCAGGGAAATAAGGTTGAATTAGAGAGATCCTTCGTGAGGTTCCCGAGGGAAACAGTGCCCTGCTGTAAGCCATTCCTTGGCTCTGCCATTGACAGGTTGTGTATCACCGACAACTATTGCACACTTCTGCATCAGTAGACTAATGTAGCAAATTGGGTAATCAGATAATTACCAGAGACCTAATGCTTTAAATAACAACAACAAAAGTACCTCTTTCATGAGATTTTAACTGTGTAGGGGCAGTTATGTTGGAGAAAAATGCCCGCTTAGCCTCTGCAGTCCTACTTCCGGGGGCTGGAATAACAAGCTTCTTGCGTGGTATCCACCTGACTTTGTGGATTATCCAGCTTGTAGTCTTCTCCCTCCTGTTGGAGGGCAGCTATCTTTGGCCACTTCACAGCTCATTAGCAGCCCAAGTAGAAGTCACGGAGAGGAAACAGACAATGAAGCTTAAATATGTTGCATTGGTTATTTCTTAGCAGCTCTGATAAAAAAGCAGGATGAGATTAAAACTCAACTAAAGAGGTCTGAGGATTATCTGTGGCTTTAATTTATGTATGTTACCTTCCTCCTATCCCTGCCTCCTTTTTTCTAGGGGTTAAGGGTGAGTTAGTTACCAACATTAATGAGGCCAGTATGGAAAATTATTTTCCATCCCATAGGTCTTTTAAAAACTTATGTTATCATTTATAGGGAAATCAAAATGAAATAAAACTTATTATGCTCAGGATGTTATTTTTCCTAGTCAACATTGAGCAAGTTTTTGAGGACAAGTGGTTTATTATCGTAAAAGATTTTCTAAAGTCAGTGGATGCATCTTAACACTGATGCTCTGGATTATGCACGTGGGAATTTGACTGCTTGCAAGTGGCTTCTGGGTTCAGGTCCCCAGTCCAGATTTGTTCTGCAAATCCACCATGAGCAAGCCCCTCTCCCCCTTGGATAGGAAGGCCCAGAGATTCTGCACTGAGAAGATAAAATCACTGTACTTCTTGGTAGGATCTTTCCCGCCTAGCTTCTCTAATAACCAGACCTCTTTTACCTCTAGTTTAAATGTATCCTCAAAAAGCATGTTTTTTCTCGGTTCATGCAAACTCCCAGCTAGCTCAGATCCTGGACACAAATGGTTCTAGATGCAAGAAAAAAGAAAAGATTCAGAGATATAAAGATACCCTGAGACCAATTACAGAGTCTCAGGGTACAGAGTTAGCAGAACCAGGTGTGGGTTTGAGAAATAGAAATGGAAAATTGGAGCAGGGCCTAAGTGCGAGAAGCAGCTAGGACAGTAAATAGACTGGGATCTCTGGTGAGGTAATACCCAGGGCAGTCTCTGGAACTCTGCCATGGTGAGAACATTGGTGAAGGTCGTGGTCATTACAGAATGAGGGAGGAAGATGGAAAAAAGACTGTGGGTGGGACAGTGGAGAGGTCTCTCTAAGTAGTATGTTCCCAGCCCTATTGGATAAAGGAGCTATGTAAGATTTCCTGGGTTTAGTCTTTGTCATCTGAAAATGGATTAGCCCTTTAAAGACCAGTGGGACACTCCATTTCACTGGGAGTTTGTGACATCTCAAAGGAGGAAGAGCAATGAGGGCAGGTGATGGGAACAGTCTTAAAACAATCTCATAAAAGATGGCCAGTCATCTTTTATCAAGAACACCTACTGAAATTGCAGAGTACTTTGGCCACAAGGTCATAAAGCATGATGCAGGCTTTACCAAAATGCAACATCTTACACACAGTAGGCACTTAATATATGTTTGCTAAGTACTTACCAGCTACTATTTTTTCCCCTAATGTCATCAGAATTCCATATAGACCCTCAATTTGGTCTCTTTCAGAAAACCTAAGAATGACTCTAAAGGAAAATGATTACAAATCCAGAAAGCAGCTTTGCCTTACTGGTAAACAGTTTTCTTCTCCTCGTAGTTTACTTTGGCATAGGCTAGTGTCTCTCTCATGCAGACAGCCACTGTTTACAACTGTTGTCATGTTTTTCCTTCTTCATCCCCTGGTATACGGTGTCTCTGTTGTTAAGTACTGTCAGTTTACTAATGGAACTTATTTTATAACTGCTCCATTTTTCTCTTTTCCATGGAATCAGTGTTATAATGATCTGTTTGATCTAAGTAACATTGGTTTCTGTGAGCCAGGCAGTTGTTCAATGGAAAGAAGAGTGATGGTAGACACAGGTTGAGGACCTCTGTCTGATGCATGAAATAATGATTTCATGCATTTGGCGGCAAGGTTTAATTAAGATCCCAGTTTCATTCTGTTGAGATTTGTCTATTACCTGCTGGAACTCAGACTTGAATGAACACTGGGTGGATCTGAAAACAGTAAGCCCAGAAGTTTGCACTTCTCTCAGCTGTAACTGTTTATTTAGCTGGAGAAAATTTAGTGGGTGGTCCAGTCTTCATAACCAGTAAGAAGGGAGTTGAGCTGTAAAAGCTTTGGTAGGGAGGCCAGTGGGAATCCTTCCATGTCATCTGTTTTACAGGCCTGTAAATGAGTTTGTTAGGTATGTTGGTCTTGTGGGAGCCAGCCGTTATTTCAGCTTTCTCTCCATCAAGTTTCTTAGTATAAATCTAAAAACTATGCCCGTCAAAGGCTCTTCTGGACCCATGAAATGAACAACGATAGTAAATGCTAATAGAAACAAAGACTTCATTTGGCTTACTTTTGGAGGGGGTTACAGAGCATAACTGTGATATTATAGGGTAGATTTTTGTTATTTACTTACGTGTTCATGTGGGTCATTGTAACCTCTAATTGGTATTTGCTCCTGACTTTTGTCAATGTGCTCCCACATGGGACAGGCAAAAGGCTTGAAGTTGGGATTAACATCACCAATGTGACATAGGCTGTTCCCCCCCAGAAGAAAAACAAATAACAACTATTCAAGAATAGGACACTATTGAGAGAGTCCTAAAACATGGGGTGCAGCTGAAGAACCACCCTACACCCCAGAGGCCAAGACAGATTATAAGGGGAAGAGAAGCAGCTGCACACTGACCGCATTTCCCCTCCACCAGCACAGCACCAAATGAAGAGGTCTCCCTTGAGCCTCTAGTTCCTACGTTGGGAAGAGAACCCCAGAGGGACAATTAGCACCACCCCCAGCGTTGTAGGTTTCTTTGCAGGAGTCGCTAGTCTAATCTTGCACCACAGGGATTCAGGGAATCTCAGCCACCAGGAATCTGACCATGACAGAGAAAAGGAGAGGGCCTTGCAACAATCAGGACATGGATCTTGGCAGACCAGGTTCATACCAGCGCTACCCTTGTAGTAACCCCAGCTGGAGGATTTGCTCATCAGGGAACCAAATCGAGGTGTACCCTGATGAGAGAACTCCATGGAATACAAGTCTGCCTGATTTGGATCCTCGAATGAGGAGTTTTGCTGGCCCTGAGCAAAGAGCTGAATCATAGTCCGACTCACTGTGGGGAATGTCTTCTGGCCCCATCTGACCAGAAGGCCTAGCAACAGCTCCTAAAAGCAGTGTGGCCTAGAAGCATTAGAGCTGAGAAGCGAGCAGGCAGAGTTGATCACCCCCAGAGCAAAGCCAGTACCAGGCATGGAACATTCCCATGCTATGCGTAGGCAGGGAGATTAATTCACGGCCAAGGCTGAGGGAAGCTCCCAGCCCCTCCCAATCAGAGAGACTGTTTGGGAAACTAGAGCAGTCTGGAGCAGCCCCTACCCCTCATGCTCAGGCAGGGGAGCTGAGACAGCCCCACCTACCATGGAGAGTATCTTCCAACCCCATCTGACCAGAGAGCTGGAGATAACTACCAGACATTGTGCTGTTCAGTGGCACTTGAGCCCAGAGGTAGGCAGAACTGGTACTTTGCAGGGCAAAGCCAGTGGCCCTGTTTGGTCAGAAAACTTGGGGTGCAGGTTGGCTTAAGTTAAGAGAAGTGCTGGCATGCTTTACCAACTCTAGAGCTGCTTCTCCTGCTATGCTCAGGCAGAGAAGCTAATTCCTAGCCCCACCCATGGCTGAATACAGATTTCAGCCTGTCAAACCAGGGAACCAGGGAACCAGGGAACCTGAGTACATAGGAAGCTGCGTAGCCCATTCAGCAGCCCTGTGTATGTTGGCACTTGAACAGAGAGCACAACCCATGGTTTTGTCTGTCTGCAGAGCAAAACCTGTGGTCTCACCAGACCAGGAAATTGAATGCACAATCTGGACTGATTTGGGTCCTCAAACAACAGGTTGCATAGGGCTGTCTTCATAGGGCAGGGAAGCTAATTCATAGCCCCATCTACTACTAAATATAATACCCAGTCCTGACCATGTAGGAAGCCTGACCAGACAATCCAGGCAACGGTGGATCTCATCCTACAGCTTCACTTAGGTAGGAAACCAAGCCAGCAATCCTCCCCACCTGTTCGGAGCCAGTGGCAAACCACCCCTACCACCATCCCCATCCTCAGAGCTTGAACAATTGCCTTGCTCAAAAATAGATCAGAAAAGCAGGCCCCACCTGCCCAAGGACATTACCAGCAAACACACACAGAAGCCCAAAGTGAGCTGACTGGTGAAAAACTGTCTCTGCCAAAGCAAACCTGTAAAGTCTGGGAGAGGCTCCTGATTGCTCACATGAGGAGACAACAATGTAAGGAGTCAAGAATCATAAAAAAGTAAATGTGACACCGCCAAAGGCAAATAATAAAGCTCCAATAATAGGACGCTAATAAAATGGAGATCTATGAACTGCCAAAGAATTAATAATTAAATTAAATTAATTAAATAAACTTCTCTTAAGGAAGTTTAGTGAGCAACAAGAAAACACAGACAACTAAATAAAATTGGGAAAACAATGCATGAACAAAACAAGAAGTCTGACCAAAAAAATAACAGCCATCAAAAAAACAAATAGAATGGTGCCTAGGTGGCTCAGTTGGTTAAGCGTCTGACGTCGGCTAAGGTCATGATCTCACGGTTCGTGGGTTTGAGCCCTGCATCGGGCTCTGTGCTGACAGCTAGCTCAGAGCCCAGAGCCTGTCTTCAGATTCTGTGTCTCGCTCTCTGTCTCTGACCCTGCCGTGCTCATGCTGTCTCTATCTCTCTCTCAAAAATAAAAAAAATTAAAAAAAAAACTAAAAACAAAAAAGAAATCCTAGAGTTGAAAAATACAATAACTGAACTGAAGAATTTAATACAGAGTTTCAAAAGTAGACTTGACCATACAGAAGAATCAGAGATCTAGAAGATAGGACACTAGAAATTACCCAATCAGAGGAGCACAAAGAATGAATGAGTGAGGAAAGCCTATGTGTATTATGGGACACAATGAAAAGAAATAATATTTGCATTATGGGAAATCCAGGAGAAGAGAAAGGGTCAGAAAGTATATTTAAAGCAATCATGGCTGAAAACTTCTCAAACCTGGGGAGATGGATATCCAGATTCATAGAGCCCAATGTTTATAATGTAATGATAAAGAGGGCAATACATCAAGAAGATATAACAATTGTAAATACTTATGCACCCAACATTGAGGCACCTAAATATATAAAACAAAAACTAACAGAGCCAGAAGGAGTAGTATAATACTAGTTGGGTATGTTAATTCCCTGTTCTCAGCAGTGGATAGACCATCTAGACAGAGAATCAATAAGGAAACAGCAGATTTGAACAGCACTGCAGACCAAATGGGCCTAACAGACAAATACAGAGCATTGAGTTCAACAAGAGCAGAATGCACATTCTTAAGCACACATGGAACATTTTCTTGGAGAGAGTATTTGGTAGGCTACAAAACAACTCTTAGCCAATTCAAGAAGATTGAAATCATACCGGTATCTCCTGTGAGCACAATGGCATTAAACTAGAAATCAATAATGAGAGGAAAACTGAAAAATTCATGAACACATGGAAATTAAACAGCAGTCTGCTCAACAATCAGTGACCAAAGAAGAATTTAAAGGAAATAAAATAGCTTCTTGATATAAATGAAAATACAAACACAGCCTACCACAGTGTAGGATGCAGCAAAACAATCTAAGAGGAAGGTTCATAGCAATAAATGCCTAGATTAAGAAGCAAGAAAGATCCCAAATAAACTATCTAACTCTATGCCCTAAGGAACTAGGAAAAGAAGAGCAACCAAGCTCAAAATTAGCAGAAGAAAGGAAATAATAGATTAGAGCAGAAATAGAGAACAGAAAACCTGTAGAAAAGATTAGCCCAACTAAGAGTTTGTTCTTTGAAAAGATAAACAAAATTGACAACCCCCTAGCTAGACTATCCAAGGAAAAAGAAAAAGAACCCAAATCAATGAAATTATAAATAAGAAAGGAGACATTGTATCTGACAAAAACATTCAAAGGATTGTAGGCAGCTCTATGAATAACTGTATGCCAACAAATTGGACAACCTAGAAGAAATGGAAAGATTCTTAGGAACACACAACATAACAAGGCTGAATCAGGAAGATATAGAAAATCTGAGACCAATTACTAGTTAAGGAGATTGAATCAGTAATCAAAGTTCTCCCAACAAATAAAAGCTCAGGACCAGATAACTTCATTGGCAATTTTACTAGAAATTCAAAGGAGAATTAACACCTGGGGCACCTGGGTTGGTCAGTCAGTTAAGCATCTGACTCTTGATTTTGGTTCAGGTCATGATCTCATGGTTCGTGATCTCTGTGCTGACAACATGGAGCCTGCTTGATATTCTCTCTCTGACTCTCTCTCTCTGTCTCTCTCTCTCAAAATAAATAAATAAGCTTAAAAAAATAAGAATTAACACCAATCTTTCTCAAAGTTTTCAAAAAATAGAGAACCCTCCCAAATCTATTTTATAAGGCCAGCATTATCCTGATGTCAAACTCAGAAAAGGACACTACTAGCAAAGAAAACTACAGACCATTATCTCTGATGAATATAGATGCAAATATTCTATATTTGTAAGTATACTAGCAAACCAAATTCAGCAGCAAGTTAAAAGGATTACTTATTATGATCAAGTGGAATTTATCCCTGAGATGCAGAATGGTACAACAAATGCAAATCAATGTTATACATCACATTAATAGGATGAAAGAAAAGAATCATATGATCATCTCAATAGATGCAGAAAAAAACATTTCACAAAATTCGACATCCATTTGTGATAAAAATTTATAAAAACTTAGGCATAGAAGGAATGTATCTCAACATTATAAGACCATATAGGACAAGCCCACAACTAACATCATACTCCATGGTGAAAGGTTAAAAGCTTTTTCTTTAAAATCAGGAATAAGACAAGGTGTCCACTGTCACTACTCCTACTTAACATAGTACTAGAAGTCCTAGCTAGAGTAATAGGGAAGATATGTAGATGATTTGTAGATCAATCAATAGGGAGGGAGGGAGGAAGGAAGGAAGGAAGGAAGGATCAGAATTGGAAAGGAAGAAGTAAAATTATCTCTGATTGCAGATGGCAGGATTTTATATAGAGAAAATCTTAAAGATTCAATCAAACTGTTGGATCTAATCAATACATTCAGTACGGTTTCAGGACCCAAAATTAACATATAAAAATCAGTAGCATTTCTACACACTAACAATGAATTTTTTAAAAAAAGAAATAAATCCCATTTACAATAGTATAAAAATAATAAAATACTTGGGGATAAATTTAATGAGGCGAAAGAGCTCTGCTCTGAAAACAAGATATTGATAAAAGAAATCAAAGAAATACAAATAATGGAAATATATCCTGTATTCATAGATTAGAAAACTTAATATTATTAAAATGTCACTACTGCTAAAATGCCATCTACAGATGTAATGCAATCCCAAACAAGATTTCAGTGACATTTTCTTTACAAAACTAGGGGAAAAAATACTCCTAAAATTTATATGCAACCATGAAAGCCAAAGGAATCCTGAGAAAGGACAACAAAGCAAGAGGCATCACACTTCCTGATTTCAAGCTATGCTGTAAAACTACGGTAATCAAAACACTATGGCACTGGCATAAAAACAGACAAATAGACCAATGGAACAGAATTGAGAGCCCAGAAATAAACCCAAGCATATAGAGTAAACTAATATTTGACAAGAAAACCAAGAACACTCAATGGAGAAGATAGCCTTTTCAATAAATGATGCTGAAATAATTGTATATTCACATGGAAAGGAACAAAATGGGGCCCATATATTTTTTTAAATTTCTTAATGTTTATTCATTCAACAACCTACAGAATGGGAAAAAATATTTGCAAACCATATACTTGATTAGGGGTTAATATTCAAAATATATAAAGTACTCCTATAACTCAAAAACAAATGAACAAGGGATCTGAGTCCACAGAAGATGCCCAAAGGCCAACAGGTACATGAAACGATGTTCAACATCGCTAGTCATTAGGAAAATGCAAATTAAGCCACGATGCTATATCACCTCATGCCTATGAGGATAGTCATCATCAAAAAAGAGATAACACATGCTGTCAAGGGATGCGGAGGAAGGGGAGCCTTGCTACACTGTTGGTGGGATTGTAATTTGGTGCAGCCACTCTGGAAAACAGGATGGAGGATTCTCAAAAAATTAAAAATAGAACTACCATATGATCAGCAATTCCATTTCTGGGAATATATCCAAAACAAACAAAAATACTAATTGGAGAAGATGTGTACACAGCCATGTTTACAGCAACATTATTTACAATAGCCAAGACCTAGAAACAATCTAAGTGTCCAGCAGTGGATAAATGGATAAAGAAATTATGATATGCATTATTCAACCATTTTAAAAAATCCTACCATTTGGGACAATATGGTTGGACATTGAAGGCATGATGCTAACTAAGTGAAAGAAGTCAGAGAAAGACAAATACTGTATGATTTCGCTTATATTTGGAATCTAAAACAAAAGAAGAACACTCGTAGAAAAAGAGATGAAGGATAGAGGAGGGGAAAGAGGAGGAAGGTGGTCAAAGGATACAAACTTGCAGTTGTAAAATAAATAAGGACCTCATTTAATGTACAACATAATACATATAAGCTAACACTACTGTTTGATACACAGTAGAGTTATTAAGAGTGTAAATCCAAAAGTTCTCATCACAAGGAGGACTTTTTAAAATTGTATCTGTATGAGAAGATGGCTGTTAATGGAACCCCTTATGATCATTATTTCACAGTATATATAAATCAAACCATCACACTGAGTGCTTTAAGCTTATATAGTGTCATACGTCAATTATTTCTCAATAAAACTGGAGGTAAAAAGGACTGAAACTGGGGCAATTGAAATGTAAAACCATAATAAATTATCCCCTTAATTACCTCCTGTAAAGCACTTCAGTGAATTTGTTAGATTTTTCTCAAGTGTTGCAGAGATTAACATTAATTTCTTGTGTTTTACTGCTACTCTTAATGCCTAGAATCAGTACATCCTTATCATAAAGACTGAAAGCCAAAAATACCTAAAGAGGCAGTATGGTCCAGGAGTTGAGGACTCTGAAATCAGATGCACTACTTGGAATCCTTGTTTCGCTACTTCCCCACTGTGTGACCTTGGTCTTCACAATTCTGACAACATACGATGTTTGCAGAGCTTCACAAAATGTAATGAGCTTCTAACAGCGTTTCACCCTGTTGCCAGGGAAGTAGGAGAGAAATGATAAGGGGACAGGAGGCAAGCTGGGGGGGGGTGGGGCGGGGGGCAGTGAGAGAAAGCTAAAGAAGTTAGGTAGAAGAATCTCAAATATAAAATGGCTATTTGTTTTGTTTTGTTTTGTTTTCTGAGACCTATAGGTGTGCTCATGTAGCTCTGAAACACCTTAGCGCTCACCAGGAAAAGATGAAGGAAACTCATGCCAAAGCAGAAGGGTGCGCCTCTGTGACTTACGTCCTAGCCAGTTGCCTGGCATCCCCTGTGGTCGGATTGAGCCCTGTTGGCACAAAGGATCTTGTGGACAAGTTTAGGGCAAACTGAACCTGGCTGTTTGCACTGGATTGCCAGAATGTGTCATTTCTTACCGGCGCTTGCTTAGGATATCGATACAGTTAGGGTTTTTGGCCCAGAAAGCTTACATTTGCTATTTGGAGGCATCTTTTTCAGTCAGCATGTCCAGGCTTTTGTGACAGTTCTTAGTTTGACATGTAACAACTGAACCTACTGGTTAACTCATTGAACACCTATAATTTAGGAACTCATCTTCTCAAAGGAAAAAGAACCCTTATTTATGTCCTAGTTCTTTCTTCTAAGAATGACCGTACTTGGGAGTTTAATATCAATGGACTAATTGGAGGGCTGAGAAAATATCTTTTGGAAAGACAGTGATAACTTCAGAATTGTCCTTAGAAGAAGGTTTCCTTTTGAAAACCTGAACTGAGCTTTATCAAAACAATAACTGAACTTTGAAATAAGAGTGAACTACAGGGTCTCCTGGGTGGCTCAGTCAGTTAAGCATCCAACTTAAGCTCAGGTCATGGTCTCTCTCACTGTTTGTGGGTTCGAGCCCCGCGTCGGGCTCTGTGCTGACGGCTCAGAGCCTGTTCCGGATTCTGTGTCTCCCTCTCTCTCTGCCCCTTCCCCACTCATTCTCTGTCTCTCAAAAAAAACCTGAATAAATGTTAAAAAAAAAAAAATGAGTGAACTACAGAGTTAGAAGGCCCAGAAGGGCAAGGAGGTGTCTGTGTTATTTATGACTATAACCTTAGGGCCTAAATCAGTACCCAGGTCCTAGGCATGCAACAAATGCCAAATGAATGAGGACAATAAATTTAGTATTGTGGCTATCCCTTGGAGTAATAATAAGTCAAAGGGGAATAGAAGGTGTATGTAAGCCAAAACCGAAGTCCTTATGCTTGCAATGCCATCACGTCTTTCTGGTCAGAAATTATTCCGTCTGTTCCAATTAAGAGAAACTTGTGATGTAAAGGAAACAAAGCGAGATGTTCTATTCATATTGTGCTCGACATCTGCATGAAGTTTTGAGTAAAAATCCCCCAACTCCTGTTGTGTTGAAATTGTCAGATGTTTCTTAGTGGTATTGTTTGTTCCAACTTGGAGTGAAATTAGGTTGCTGCCATAGAGTGAACATATGTTTTACTTTATTAAAATGGCATGCCTTCTGGGCATCGTTGTAGACTCCAAAAGCTTACAAGGTTTCTCTTGATGCTGTGTATTGCAGAATCTGATAACCTTATTAGGCCTTATTCCCTTCCTGATAATCTTTTGATCATTTTACAATATGTCAAGTTCCTGCGCACGGCTAACTGGCTCAGCTCTCTAATCTTCTCAGATTACATTATGCACAAGCTAAAAGTTTAGACACTAAAAGGAATGGAGATAATATTTTTCCTTCAATGCCCTCCCCTCCCTTTCTTTCCCTAAAAATGATTTTTTGATTTCACGAAACTGAGAATAATAGTAATAATTAATAGTATTATACTGATACCATTAGGGGATGTGTGTGCCGTTAAGTGGATCCAGGCCTCTAGTCATTGAGCAAGCAGTCAAGAAAGATGACAACTGATGTAGTTGAAGTTGCTTCTTAGAATAATTGAGTACCACACTGGGTATTATACTAATGCTGAAACTTCTTATTAAACGTATTTTGTGTGTTTGTGTGTGTTGTTGTTGCTTGTTTGTTCCCTTACAGTAGTCTTCTTGGGATGTGAGAAGCACATATGCTTAGGAAAGAGAGCCTCCTTTCCTCCTGTTGGTATGGAAGACATATGCAGAAGGAGTTCAGGGATGTGTTTTCTATTGCCAGGACTCTGTGGGAAATAACACTGGTAGAGAAAAAGACTCACAGAGAAGTCAAAGCTTATGACACTTTCTCCTGGAAGATTAACCTCACCTTCATCAGCGTTTCCCCTGCCTCAAAGAGGCACTTTTGGAACAACCAAAGCAAAATGACCAGCTTCTCTGCTCAAGAGTTAGCCAGCCTTTCGATCTCCATCTTCCCCTTCCCAGTGTGAGTGGAACACTGCATGACCATTTCTGACTTTTCCTGCCATTAGCACATTCAGCCTAGGTGAATAATTCCTAGTTGAGGAGGGTGGGGAATTTTGGCATTCATAGGGAACTAAGCTGATATCTGATCTGTCCACCGGAGAAAAGGGAAAAAGAATGATTCTTTGGGACTCTGAAAATGTAAACACAAATAGAAAATTAAAGCCGACGAATCCACTTGGAGTCAATAAAAAGCGTTAAACTCTCCATTTGTCACGTGACTTATTCTTGGCATTCAAGGAGTCAGAGGCTCTTGTGGTCTAATCTGGGAGAGTCACTAACTCTCTGCGTCACCTTGGCCAATTGGTTGATCTCCTTGTGCTATAGTGCTCAGTCCAGCTGCTGGACGGGATGAAAAAGCAAGACGTCGCTGAAACCAGATGCTGCCTCTCTGAAAAGCTTTCAGCAATAAATAAGATCGTATATACTTTGTTCCTGGCAGCAAGTACTGAACTGTTATAACCCCCTGTTTTCACTTGCTTCTAAATTTCTCCTTTGGGCTTGAATTTTTCCATGCTTGTCCTCAGCCCAAAGCTTTTTGGAAAGTTTGACCAGAATTTCACTTAGCTGTTTTTCCTGAATGATGGGAGAACAAGGGCAATGCATTGTTTTTTTGCTCAGAAAATAAGTTTCATTTTTTTCCTGGTATGCTCAGAAAAATAGCTGAGCTGCTATATTTAAAGCATTTAGTAAAGGAATCATGGTGCAATGAAGAATGCCTGCAAAAGACAAGTTTAGGTTGCTTAGTGTATTCTGTCTTTAAACAAGACCACACACAATCAGGACACATAAAAAGTTTGAGTTTAATTTTAAAGATGGCCAAAAGGGAAGATTCCACATATTTTCTCAGTAACCCATCCCTGGTTACCAGAGGCAGCTTGAGCTACTATCAGTTGTCATCTTTCTTGAACACTGCTCTATGTCTACAGGCCTGGTTCCTAAAGAGACTTCATGATTATGTGGTGGCATTGACACTTTGAATAAACTTGACCATGTCATCCTGGTAGCCTTCCAAGAAGCTTCTCTGATCATCATCCTTTCATAGCACTTATAATTACATACATGCGTGATGTCTTCAATATGTTTCCCTACCATACTGATAGCTCCATTGTGCAGGACCATGTGTCTTACTCACCGTTGTCTCTGCAGCACTTACCTTACTGCTGAACATATAGTAGAACCCATTGCTGATTGAATAAAGTGGCCCTGCATGCAGTTATTCTTGCTGGAATTTGTTCATAGATTTGCCCACTCAGACATGCTACATACATTCAACAGGCATCGTTATCTACTTTATGCCAAAGCATTACCGGGAATCCATCTGTACTTCGGCAGATAGCACAGAAGTTCTTAAGGATTTCTTACTTATACAGCAAAACAAAAACAATTACATTATTTGTATACCACTGTCCCTATAATTAGGATATTGGGCTAATAAAGTCAAAGCCAATCCTGGGGGATTTATAATTTATTGAGCATCTCTTATAGTCTGGCACTATATTCAGTACTGAAAAGAGAACAATAGGTAAGACCATCTCTGCCACAGGTTAACAATGACAAGAAGACAATACTGAAAAACTGTTATACAAGGCAGAATAAAAAAAGTCAAAAGCAAGAGAGAGATTGCTGTACCATAAGATACCTTGTGATAGTGTTTCCTTTCTGGTCAGAGGTCCCAGGAGATAAACAGAATGGTTCCTCTCCTAGCTACACCCTGCACTCCTCAATCCTGCTGGCCTTGCATGCTCTCTCTATGCCTTCAACTGTGAGAAACTGGTCAAACCTATCAATACTGGAAAACAAACTGGAATTAAGCTCAAGCTCTTGACATCAGGGTCCTTAGGGTCATTATTGTGGCCAGAAGATCCTAAGACCTCTTCATGCTTTTACCAGCATTAGTATGTTTTTTTGTAGGTTTCCTTGTTCTGCCCCAAGTTTGAAGAACATGTTACAGTGACATAAGTGTGCACAATTATAGGTGATTGAATTGAGGACTAAGCTCTAGCCACACTGATTTTCCTTCTGTTCCCGCATCCACCAGGCTGCTTATCCCCTTGCCTGGAAGGCTTTGTGCTCAGATTTTGGCATAGCTGGCTCCTCTTGTCTTCCTATTTCAGATCCTCAAAGATCTTCTGTGACCCCAGTTACATGAGTAAGTCCCTCGCCCCCATTTCCATCACCCTGTTATGCCTTCTTTATAGCATTTATTCCATCAAGTAATTCTTTTCTCACTTACCTGTTTGTTTTTTATTGTCAATTTTCTTTCCCTAGAATGTCACTTCCATGAGACAGGAGACCTTTATCACTGATTTGGAGTGCCCTGGAAAGTGTGTGGCATATGATAGGCACTTAGACATATTTATTAATTGAATATGTGAGTGGCTAAGTGTTGGGGGAAATGGCCTGCAGTCTTCTTATGCTCTTTGCCTGAAGAAGACCTCTTGCAAGAATATCAGCTGTTCTTGAGGTGCCTTTGGCTTAGCTCTAGCCCATACTTCTCTACTTGTGCAACAGTGGGCACGAGGAACAGACATATGCATGCTTTTCAGATTAAAGGATGGCATCTTGGATACAAGTTCCCTTTAGGCTATATCGTTGTTGAGGCCAGTATCTTTCAAGATTTAATTCATATTTCTTATCCTAGGCCAACTGATGTACCAGGTGTAATTTAGAATGTTGCTTCGGGTTTATAAAGCTATTTATGCTGTAGATCTTCTCTGAAACTTTTCCAGCACATTTTAAAAGCTCTACAGTTTTGCTTGCTAATGATTTTCATCTGCCAGAGAGCTTGTCTGGTTAAAAAACAGATCACTGAAGACACTTTTGGCACATATATTTCATATTACTTAAGTTAATTATATTTTAATTTTTTTTCCTTTTTTTGCTTTCCTTTGCTGGGAAAACCTGTTAATAAAGGAAGAGAAAGCTGATTTCTCTTTTTAAAAGTGAAGATGTTCCTTGGGCTGAGAGTTGTCGTTACATTAAATGTACTTCTCTAATTCTTAACTGAATCAAAAATGGGACAAGCAGACAATTTTGGGAAATAGTTTGGGTTGAGAAGGTTTTGGCATATTCATTGGTTCTCTCAGCTGCTTAAAAATAATTTTGAAAGTCTTATTTGAATTCTCCAATTTAAAGATTTTGGCCAAAAGGAAATGCTAAAGTCATGGTTTTTCTCAGCTTGACTTTTTGGGTGTTAGGAATTTATAAGCAGGATTTTTTGAAGGTGGATGGGACCTTTGTACAAAGTCACTGGGCCAAAATAAACACTCCATTGTTCCTTAGTTTTGTCTTGCAAATAGGAAAACATCCCTATCATTATTCTATTAAGGGGACCCAGATTACCAGATTTGTAAGAAAAGGCCAGTGGTTGATTGAGCCACTTTCTGTGTCAAGGGTGGTGCATAGTAACTGCCAAATTTCTGTCAACACAAGAAGAAAACATTCATATATCAAAAAATTTTTTTTCTCATCTATTATGTAAGAAACTTATGCATGTTAGTACTTACCAGAAGAAACTTTCTGTTTTCAGCAATCTGTTGAAAATTTTTGATCAAAGGCATTTTCTAGTTAGAGCTTAAAAGTGACAGTGTAAATACAGATAAATTCAGTCTTAGCTTCTCTTTACCATGTTTTCACTCTGGCAGTAATATTAGCTATGGTGATTAAAATAAAGCTGCTAAATATAAAAACATTTTTTTCAGGGAGCATCTAGGTGGCTCAGTTGGTTAGGCATCCAATTCAGTTCAGGTCACTATCTCACAATTCGTGAATTCAAGCTCCATGTAGGGCCCTGTGCTGACAGCTCAGAGCCTGGAGCCTGCTTCTTACTCTGTGTCTCCCTCTCTCTGCCCTTCCCCTGTTCATGCTTTGTCTCACTCTCTCAAAAATAAATAAACATTTAAAATTTTTTTCTTTGATCTTGAAATAACAAGTCAAAAAAAAAAAGAAAAAAAGAAAAAAAAGCCCACCCACTACTCCCAGCTCATCCTACAGAAGAAATTGGTGTCTAATTATCACTCTCTTCTGCTGCCAAGGTGGGTTATCATTGTGGTTGCTGGCTGAGCAACTTTTCTGACTCGCAAGGTTATTTGTCCCTTCATAAGAAAGAGGATCAAAACCCAAAGATGTGCCACATTGTGGTGAGATTGGCTCTGCCCCGTAGGACATATATACATCAGTACACATTTTCCTTGCTAAAATTCTGGCCACCTTCTTCTTATCTGCAACTGAAGACTAGAAGCCTGTGTGTCTTTGTCAACAGTTAAGGCAGCTCTCTCTCTACAACTATAAGATGTCGGAGTCCTGAAGCTGAATCTGCCTTGCAAATTTTGAATTTGACAGCCTTCAAGAGAGTGGATATTCCACTGTGTTTAACTGAAGCCCACTGTCACAGGCACAACCTAACTCGTGGTAGGTCAGTCTGTTCCTGCTCCATTTGAGGCCTCAGCCAGTTTCAGATTCATGGTAGAAATATCCCCCTTGCCCAAGCTGAGTTTATCATTCCTCTTATCATTCCTTCCATCCCTGAGATATAAGATCTATGATTTTTGGGGGGATCTATGATTTTAAAATATCCCATTACTAACTAAAAATGGAGCCAAAATTCATTCTCAGGACCAAAAGAGAAATGAACAAAGATTCCTCAGCCCACCTTCCTCACCTGAAACAAGTTAAATGTAGAATTAGTACCGAACAGGCTAAAACTTACAATACAATTAAAATTGTGATTGAAGAGGACAAATTGTCTTGTGGATATTCAGTTTCAGAAATGATAATGAGGAAGACTCAGACAGTCAAACATTTGTGACTGAGTGGGGGCACTTACCTCTGAAATGACTGACATGGAAGGAAATGTCCACACTGTCTTAGAGAATAACAGATGTTGCCAGTTTAGTTAAAAAGGCAAGACAGAGTCATGATGGAGCTCAGAGTGACGCCCACCGTGTTATCTACTGCATACTTTGTCTTTTTGCTTTAAACCGGGGACCACATTGAGACTTGATAGTTAAAGTCTCTTTAGACTGGGGAAAAAATTAGATGTAAAATCACAGACCTTTAAATTTTCTGAATACTGATGCAACTCAGTTGGGGCTATAGAAATTACTACCAGTACCGAATCTTTGATTAACATCTAAGGAGTGTCTGTTTTGCACAAGCTCTGTCATATTCAGAGATAGATTGTTGGCACAAACTAAGTCAGTCATCTATCCTCTTGGTTTTTCGTCTCTTTTAATGAGAGGAATAGCTGGGGTGTTTTCTGGGGAAGCAGTTGAAGCTGCCCTGGTCAAATCTGTGGGAAATGTTTGTGAAGGACACTGTTAAAGGACATGCAGAATAAATATGTAAGGACAATACTTCTGCATACTGAAATCTAAATGGAAGCCTATTTGGAATCATTGTATCTTTTAAGAGTAAAATCCTTTTATTTAAGCCACTGATTCTCTTCCTAAAGAATTCTCAGCAGGAGCTTCTGAGTTTACTCTCAGTGGTTACTGCAGCAGGAAAAAAAGACGAATTATGGCCTTTCTCCCGATACTTTCTGCCATCACTTGAGACCATAAACGTGGCATTCTGGTGCTTTTGCACTCAGGCTGACATGACCGCAGGTGTGTGAAGCTCTCTACAGGGCTTCTGCCTGTGCTGTCCTGTTATTGTTACTCTGTTATTCATTTTGATATTTCTCAACCGACTGAAACACACTGTAGCCTGTGAGATGTTTTGGTTCTTGTTTTAATAGGTATTTGCTGGCAAGTTTCACAGTGGTCCACTTGAGTAAAATGAACCAGCCCTGGCACACCCATTTGTTGTGATTCACCGTGACTACACAGGACCCCCAGGTCCAGCTTACCTCGGGCTGGTGCATGTGTTGTGACTTCCAGGGACAGGGATTGAGGACCACTTGTTAATCATCGTGCCCCAAATTAGTTTTTCATTGGAGTGCTGAAGTGCTTAAATTCACTTGCTTTTTGAAGCTCGTGAAAAATACTTTTTTTTTTTTTTATGTTAATCCGACACAGCTGGCACCAGAACTCTGGGAAGCCTTGTGACAGGACCTAGCCTGTGCAATCTCCCATGTGATTTGCTGTCCTTCCTGGAAGGTACACTCTGTGGCTTTTCTCTGGAATCTGTGAAGAAAATGTTCCTTAGCCTAGCCTCGAAACAGGGATTGAGAAAGCTCCCCTTCCCTGTCCTATAACACAGTCTCTGGCGAGGGTCAACTGTTGAGTCATGAGGGTGGGTAGGGTGCCTATGGGGCTGGCAGTCATGGATTCAGTGACCAGAACTCAGCTGGGTAACTATTCCATCCTCCCCATCAGTGCTGTCCAGGAGAAGGTGCCCTACACGAACTCCTCTTTATCGGAACCTCTTTTTATCTTTCTCTCTGCACGGACTTTTGCAGGCTTGTTATTTTTGACTCTGGGAAGGGATGTAGATTTAGACCTCTCCAATACTCTTATTTTTTTAATGTACTAAGGATTCTATGGTAAGTGTCCATGCACCTGTCACCCAGATGAATACATCAAATGTAAACGTTTTTCCCATGTGTGCTTTCTAGCTGCTGTTTGTTAAAGGAACAAAGTACACAGATAAATCTGAGGTTCCCTGTTTTGCCTTTCTGAGCATCACCCTACTCTCTGCTACCCGAGAGGAACAACTGTCATGTGTTGACATTTCTACAGTCCTGTTTTCATACTTGTAAATTTTACTGCATATATAAACCATGCTTATTGTATGCATGAAATACAAATTATTTGTGTTTTTTTCAATACTCACGGGACACCAGGGTGGCTCAGTCAGTTAAGCATCTGACTCTTGGTTTCAGCTCGGCTCATGATCTGACAGTCATGAGACTGAGCCCCACATCAGGCTGTGGACTGGGCATGGACACTGCTTGGGCTTCTCTCTCTTCCTTCCTCTCTGTTTTATACACATGTATTCACACACTCTATAAATTAATTAATTAATTAATTAATTAACTGTTCATATATTTTGCTTTATTATTTCTTATATATTTATCTATTTTAGGAGCATGCAGGTGGGGGGAGGGACAGAGATAAAGGAACACAGGATCTGAAGCAGGCTCTGCACTGACAGGCTGACAGCAGTGAGCCGATGTGGGGTTTCAACTCACAAACCCAGAGATCATGACCTGAGCTGAAGTCTGACATTCAGCTGACTGAGTTGAACACCCAAGTACCCCCACATATTTTACTTTAAATGTGGAATGCGGTATTCTGGCAATTGCTACTTTTACTATCAAACATTTCGTTTTCAGAATTTATGGTTTTATAGTCCCCTTGTTCATTCTTTTAAACATTACTGTATATTACTCCATCTTATGAAAATATTACAACTTATCCATTCCTATACTGATCAAAATTTAAAATGATTCAATTGTTTTACAAAAAGAAATTATACTGAAATAAATATCCTTATACAATTTCTTTAGGATACATGTAATAGAATTTTTCTGGAGTCTATATTAGTGGACTTGCCACGTCATAGGATATGTGTGCATTTTCGTATTTGGCAGACACAGCCAAATTGCCCTCCATAGTGCTCTCGTACCAATTTACACCCACCAAGTCCTTGCTCACACTTATCATCAGATTTAATTATTTGTGGGTTGATGGATTCAAATCGCTATCTCATTGTTTCAATTTTCATTACTCTGATTATTCATAAAATTGAACATCATTTATATAGGACCATTAGGATTTCCTCCTTTCTGACTTATCTATTTCTACTCTTTATTGACTCTTTGATTGTCTCTTCTCTTTATTGATTTACAGAAACATGTGTAAATGTGTATGATCCTAAGGTATATGTATCTTAATGTATGTGTTTATATTTCATATATATAACTACTACTTTTTTCATATATTGGAAATTTCATTGTTGAAAATTTTGCCTCCCATCCATTGATGGCATTTTAGTTTTTTTATGACCTCTTTTAACACAGATAATTTTTAAATTTTGATATAGTTAAATTTCTTTTATGATTCTGCATTTTGTGCCTTGTTTCAGCAATCACTTTCTCCTCCATGGTTATATTATATATAAATCTCTCCTGTACTCTGAATTGCTTTAATTTACTTCTCAAATTTTGTTTTCCATGTGTAGACTTTGAATTTACGTGGAGCTAATTTGTGTCTGTGGTGTACAGCATGGATCTAGTTTTATTCCATAAGAAAAACAAGTTGTCTCAGTACCGTTTACTGAACTCTTCTTTCTCCTTTATTTGTAGTGCCTTCTCTGTTGTGTCCTAAGATCTCATCTATGCTTTGGACTTTTTTAGGCTTTTTTTCCCCCTGTTGTTCTCCACTCTCCTATCCTTACAAGGTACTATGCCATGTAAATAGTATGCCTTTATAATAAGCATTTTTTTTCTTGTGCTGCTTAATTGTGAGAATGCTTGAAAAGTTTCATTTTAGGTATACTTTTAGGTACAGGTTTTTGGGTGACGTATTTTTGTCTGATTCAAAAAACTCTGGATTTCTAGTTTATTAAGAGCTTATTGTGTTAAATTATAAACACTAGTTTTCCGCATGGTAGAATAACCATTTGACTACCTCTTTAATACATTAATGCAGGAGATTATATTGCTAGATCTTTCTGATATTGAACTGTCCTTGCATTCCTGGTCTAAATGTTACTTGAACAGGATATTTATGTTTTTATTGTATTATCTTATGGGCCTTTTTTTCCCCCCAGAAAGTCTTAAAGCATATTCTGGCAGACTTGCCTTTTTAGGTATTTATTTAAACAACTACTTTTCATAAATGTTTCTTTTCAAAGCTAAACATATGTTTTTTCTTTCATTTTTTTTCAAATACATATAGTTATTACCTGGGAATAATGATCCTCCATTTCTGCTCATTGAGAAAAAACATCCACAGAATATGAGTCTATAATTAATCCCCTCTTTCTGTTCCTAAACTATGTGACACCTGCTACTTTTCCAAGAATGTGATTATGCTCACCTCTCTTTCCCTTCTTAGAGTCTGGGGTGGAGTGTGACCTTCCCAGTCTTCCCTGATGTTGGTCCTCCCACAACTGTGCTGATTCTTAAGGCAGCAGAAGCCTACAACAGCCACATTGTCCATGCTCACCTTATACCCATGTACTCATGCACCCCTCAGTGGGGCTGCTCACTCCCACATCAAGCAATGTAAGTGTTCCCATTTCACACAGAGTATCTATCCTTCTCCCAAACAAAGCAGAAAATCTAACACGTTTTAATCTTTGAGGTAAGCTTACCTATTTTCCTTGTTTTTATTGTCTAAAATTTCTTTCACCTTTTTTGATCAATAGAAAATGCGGCCCCTATTGTTTTTATAAACAATATTTGGTTGAATGGGCTATCGTGTTTTACCTCTGTTTTTCCTCACCACTTATTTAGTCATATAATAAATCCTTATTATATGGCTTCTATTGGCTTGCTGTAGTTATTGGTGCTTGGAAATACAGCAGTGAACAGAACAGACAAAAATCCCTGAACTCTTATAATTGACATTCTAGTAAGAGGATATAAAGAAAAATCAGTAAGCAAGTAAATATATAGTATATCAATTAAAGATAACTGTTATGGAAAAAAATAAGGATTAAGAGTTATTATTGATCTGGGTTTTTAGGAAAGAGCTCAAAGATGAAGTGAAGACCCATCTGAGGGTCTTGAACACGAAACTGACATGTTCTTATTTTAGCAAGATCTTGATGGGTGTCTTACATATTTGGGGATAAGGGTGCTCAAGACCAGAAGCATGTAGACTAATTAAGAAATAATTATAATAATCCAGATAAGAAATATTGGTGACTTGGGTGAAGGTGATAAAGACAGAAAGAAATGATCACATTCTGGATATAATGTGAAGGTATATCTGAGAGAATTAGTTGATGGATTGGTTTTTTGTAAGGTATGACTGAAAAGGCTGAGACTATGGAAGGATGACGGTGATATTGATTGAAATGACCAACACTGTGGAATGAAAACGTTAGAAGGGTAAAATCAAACATTTGTTTATAGATTTATAAATATGAGATTCATATCAAACACCCAAGGGAATTATTAGTCAATTGGATGTATAAGCCTGTAGTTCGAGGAAAAGTTTTGGATTAAAGTTATAAATTTGGAGACCATAATCATATAGATGCTACTAATGACATATTCTGGAATGAAATTACCTAAGAATATTGTATGTAGAGAAGAGTGGATGATAAGGACTAAGAGTAGTTCAATATTACATGGCTCAGCAAATGAAGACAACACAGCAAAGTACACCAAGATGAAGTGTTCAGTGAGGTTGGAGAATCAATGGGAAATAGTGTCCAAATACCAAATTATGATAGTATTTCAAAGAGTGATCCATTATGTTGTATGTTAATAAGTCAAATGAGATGATTAAGAAGTAACCACTAGATTTAGCAATGTAGAAGTCATTAGTGTCAAGAACAAATCATGTCATTGTAGTAGTAGAGTTTAAGGCCTGCTTTTAATAGGTTTAGGAAAGTGGACAAATATGAATTGAGAATAAGAGTCTAATGTTGTTTCTTCAAGAAGTTTGGATTTAAATGGGGGGGGGCAGAGAAATGGATCAATAACTACAGGGATAATAACTGGAATAGTTGGGAGAGAACTTATTTAAAAAGACTTTCAGCATATACTTAAAGTGATTCGTGCCTTCTTGCAAAAGTAGTTCCTTTAATCATTATTTAAATTCTAACGTGTAGGGGGTGCCTGGGTGGCTCATTTGGTTGAGCATCTGACTTCAGCTCAGGTCATGATCTCACAGTTCGTGGGTTTGAGCCCCGCATTGGGCTCTGTACTGACAGCTAGCTCAGAGCCTGGAGTCTGTTTCAGATTCTGTGTCTCCCTCTCTCTCTGACCCTCCCCTGCTCACGCTGTCTCTCTCTTTCTCAGAAATAAATAAAACACTAAAAAAATTTATAAATTATAATTTGTAGGTAGAAAACTGTTTTCATATGCTCTTCACCACCTGCCCAACGTAAGACTTGATGACAGTTTAGCTAGGTATCAAATTCTAAATGGATGGTTATTTCTCTGACACTAAAAAGTTTTCATTTGTGTTTTAACATTTGTTGTTGTGCTAAGGAAAAATCTTCTACTGTTATGTTTCAGTTTGTTAGTGGATAATCTATCTCTTATTTAAAGTCCCTCTAAAGAATATTTCTTGGGGCGCCTGGGTGGCTTAGTCGGTTAAGCGTCCGACTTTCGCTTAGGTCATGATCTCGCGGTTCGTGGGTTCAGGCCCCGCGTTGGGCTCTGTGCTGACTGCCAGCTCAGAGCCTGGAACCTGTTTCAGTCTGTGACTCCCTCTCTCTCTTACCCTCCCCTGCTCGCGCTGTCTCTCTCTCTCTCTCCTAGAAATAAAAAAAATTAAAAAAAAAAAGAATATTTCTTTATCATGATGCCCTATTGTCGATTTACTTTTTACTTATAATCCTCAGTGATTACTGTGGGTTTTTAATCTGAAAACTCATCCCATTCTTTTAATTTTATAAAATTAATAATAACCTTTTCCAAAAATGATTCTTGCAGTTGAATTAAATTCTCACCTGGAACTCCCACCATATGTGGGTTGGAGCTCCTCAATCTGCCTTCCATGGCTTGTTATTGCTCTTTAACATTTTCCAGTACTACTGTCTTAGTTAAAAATAAATAAATAAATAAACCTACCATTGCAGTAGTTGGCACAGAGGAGGAAGTTCAAAGTGTAAACTTGCAGTGCCATGTTGGCCAGCATAAAGTCCCATGTGAAGAAACTGTCTTATTCCCTTCCCCTCTCCTCTCCATTTGTCTTCATCTGTTCTGACTGCTGTAACAGAAATACCATAGACTGAGTGGCTTATTAAACAACAGAAATTTATTTCTCACAGTTCTGGAGATTGAGAAGTCTAAGACCAAGGTGCTGGCAGATGCCATGTTTGGTGAAGGCCTACTTCCTGGCTCATAGACAGCTGTTTTCAGTATATTCTCAGATAGTGGAAGAGTACAGGGAATTCTCTGGGACCACTTTTATAAGGGCACTAATCCCATTCATTACCTAATCCCCTCCTGAGAGGCTCCACCTCCAAATATCACATTTAGGATAAAGTTTCAATATATGAACTGGGGCAGGGGGTATGAACATTCAGCCTTGTAGCACCATTTTATTTGTTTAAATGGGCCAGCAAACAAAGCAGGGTTTGGCCCACTAGACCAACTAGTCTTAACTGACTAGTCTTAACTGTGACTCACAGTTAAGAAAGCACTGAGTTGAAGGGCTAGTAATAGGAATATGGGGGAATATTAATTGGTGCAGCCATTAAATTTTATGTTCACAGTTTTTGTATTTTGAGGTGGTGGTGATGGGTGGAAAGGTATTATGCTTCTTTAGCCAGCAAGGAAAAGGATGCTTCCATGTAATTCCATGTAATGGGGATTTACTATAATGACATCAGATCTCTGCTGCTGTGCATAGCCATTCTCCTGTATCTCTCTCTCAATATATCTTGAGTCCTTCATGGATTCTTTTATAATGTCTTCAAGCTCTCTATCCTCTCACTTGAAATTTCTCCAAGCTGATAGGATCTGCTTGGGTCATCCAACATTTAATGTCAAGTACTTACTATGGGTCAGCTGTTGGTATTAGGACTTCATTCTCAATCTAATCAGTTCATATTAGCTGAGTCGGTTGATTTCATTGGAGTCAACAAAAGATTGCTAAAAGCAGCACTTCCTAGAAAAAGTGGCAATCTAATTGGCAGGTACTTAAGAGACACTAATGTTAAATGGAAAAAGAAAAAGGAAAAACATGAGACAGCTTTTTGTCTGTTTTCAGCTTTCTTTAGAAATTTTATTGGAAAGAGAATGACAGAAAAGGAATTCATAATTTGTTTTACATTGTATTAATATTGATCAAACTTCTACATAAGTATTGTACATGCATAATCAGAGGAATAAAATAAAAATTGGCTTCAGGGAAAACAGTCATTTTGCAAATAGCATCACATACTCCTAATCTTGATTTACCTCGTCTCCTTGGTACAAATAGGAAGCATCTGTGAATCAAATGGTGTTGGAAGCAGAGAGCCACATCCTTGGCCCACCGGCACCATTTCAGAATATGTTACTCAGTATACAGTTTGGTTTAGGGAAGCTGGATGCCCAAAGCTGGAAAAATACAACCCACTACACTAATAGACCAGGCTCCTTTTCCTAATTTCCTATACTTCCCTGCTCTTCTTTGTATAACTGGTATTTATTAACTGTTTTTACTAACTTGAGGTTTGGAAGTTTCATTTGGGACAGAATGGGATTGATTGTCCCCTGTCTTCTTATTAGACCAAAATATTTCTATCTGACTATGGTGGTCATTTCTGTGGCCTTAATAATTCCACAAATAAAACTATTCACAGGTTCTAAAGTAAAAAATGCTTCTGGTTCTAGCACACTAATAGGATTCATAACTCTCGTAAAAAGAAAATAAAAAACTCAAAAAATAGCCCTATCAGAATGTTATACATTCAGGTACATTTTCTTTCTTTATAGGTATTAAGGGTAAAATTTCAGCCTCTGTTGTAATGCAAGTCCTGTGTGATTACTTTCTCCCACTACCCTCACAGCTGAGCCTAAAAAATGAGATGAAAATGAACTTTTTCTTTCAAGGATAAGCTAGAAAGATCTGTGCTGGCTGGTCAGAAAACCACTGGACAGTTAGTCCTTTGCCAGTGTTTAAACCCACTTTTTCTGTGATCCTTCTGCTGAGTAAGTTCCAGAAATGTTCCCCAGGTCTAGGTAGCTCTCATCTGTGTATTTGGTGATCAAGCGCATCAACATCCAAGCCAACAGAAGTGGAGAAGGGGAAGTAGAGATGTGTATTTCCCTGAAAGGTGCACTTGCCACTTCTGCTTACATCCTCCTACCCAAAACTGAGTCACATGACCATAGTTCACTGCAAGGTTGGCTTGGAAATGTCTTATTGCACGGGATTCCATTACTAAGTGAAAGTAGAGTGAGTGACTGTTGAGCACAACTGGCATATATGAGATCACCTTAATGGAGTGTGGTAATAATCCTGTGGAGAAGGAAAGTCATTTGAGTGTTTTATTCATATGGGTATCATAATCATAATTGTGTTTTGAAACATAATTTTTGTGTAAAAAATGGGTTGGAGGTAGTCTTAGTGCGTGTTAAGAGGGCATCCCTGAAGTCCAAGTGAGACAGAGTGTCTGGGACTTGGTGATGGCAGTACAGAGGATAAAGGGGGCGAAATGAAGTGAAGATGCTGAAGAGGTGATGTTGACAGATGAAATGGGGGCAGAGGAGGTAAAGAAGATGGCCAGGTAACTCCTCAGTTTCTAACCTGTGTTGCAAATACTACAAGAACACCAAGTGGAAGGGGTTGCTAGACCCCTCAATTCAACTTTGGAAATGTGCTTTAGAGACCTCTGTCACGCAGACGTCTGTGCCTCTACATATCAAAATATGATTTTAAAATAAATTAACCTCCAATTCACAGTTAGTGAGACTCCTATCTAGTCATTGTTAATTAACCTATTCAAGTGAATGTTCCCCTGTGAGGGTTTCTTACATTATAGGACTTTGTATGGATGACATATCACAGAATGGTTTATCGCATACAAATTTAGGAAAGCCAGCCAGGCAGAAAGGAGTCTTAACCAACAAAAGGCCTTGCTGATTCTGTCTGTGATCACAAATCATGAACAGTCTTCTCATATTAATAGTATGGATGGGATTGTGAATACACAGGAATGTTAGTAACATAGCCTTGCATTACTAACGCAATCAGCCCACATTCGGTGATGGAAATCAATCACCGTGATAGTTCTAACCATGTGAAGAGCAAAAAGAAATATGGTGAAGCTCCAGAGCTAGAAAGCAATTATTTTGTCTCTTCTGAGGCTTGTGTACGTTATTCACTAAATGTTTAGTACCTTTTGACTTGTGATTTTTTTTCATAGACCAATTTCCCTTTATTACAAGTTAATTAAAAAGAGAAACCCACATAGTTTAAGTGCTATGTCCTCCTGCCCAATCAACCAAAATGTCCAATTAATGGGATAAATATCTAGTTAATATGTAGGTAGTACTAACAATTTTCTAGTCTACTACTTTGCAACACTGATACTGTGGTTAAACATTTAACAGTTAAGTATGTTAACATTTCCAATGGGCACTAACATTTTGGAACTCATTCATTTATCCTTCATTTAACAAATATTCAAAGTGCTACACTCTGGGCACTTGGGATACGTCAATGAAATACCAGTGAATACAGCAGATGGATGCCTCTGCCCTCTGACAGCTTTCCTTTTTGCACTCCTTAGGCCATGGGATTAGAGTTGGTTATGCCTATCACTGTCTTCAGCCTGTCCAACTCATAGTCTTTGTTGAATTTTAACACTTGGCTGCCTTCTCCTCTGGTCTGGCTGGCTCTACTGTGATGGTGTGATGGATCTCATGAGGCTCCAGCCCAGGCCTGGCCTTCACTTTAGTTGGCAGAACCCAAAGAAGTTCTGGGCAAAGGTCAATGGGGGTGGAGAAGTTGTTATATGAGGCAATGGTCATGTGCTTTCATCTACTCTTGTGGTACCAAAGGCATGTGTGTGTGTGTGTGTGTGTGTGTGTGTGTGTGTGTGTGTGTGTGTGTATGTGAGAGAGAGAGAGAAAGAGAGCACTTATGAGAGGGAATATAATTGATTTGGGGAGGATTATGCCGCTATATATAAGTGAAAGCAGCAAGCCCAAGAAACTAATAATTAAGACGTGCCAAGCAGTGACCAAGAAATGCACCATATTCCACCTTCAACCCTACTCTTTCTGAAAGATTTTAACCAAGTTTGTGTAATATGGTCTGCTTGCACACATAACTGACTGAATGAAAAAGGAAATCTGAAAAGTTCTTGCCATAAAGCCCAAAGGAAACCTATGAAAATCCATCTTCTATTTCAGGAATATCTGCCATGCTATTGGTTAGTGTGCCCTTCTTGTTAACTTTGATTAAAAGGCTGAGAGTCAGGTCTCTCTTTTTAACTTGCTTTTGCATTTTTTTCGATGTAAATTGATGGCTTAGCCAGTTGTTTTCTTTCTTCTCCCTCCTCACTCTTTCCTCTAACTGCCCTAATTTCCCTTCTTCCCTCTTTCCTCTACTTTTCGGCTCTTCTCATTTCTACTCTAAACAAAACCCCCTTTCCTTATCCTGGAGTTCATAAAATATTATCAGACTGCCTCCCTCCTTGTCTGAACACCCATAAGATATAATTTGGGTTTCCAAACTTTGTTCTTTGTTCTTTGAATGAAAGGCTAGTTTTCTGATTATTTAAGGCACTCGTACATTTTGAGAACATCAATAGAGATTTTAATTTGCATTCAGGAAACACTTCATAGTTTTGATTCTGGTCCATGTATGTTCTCCATTTCTTCTAGGTTTTCTAAAGTTTTAGAAAAGGTCAGCACTTTTTTGTGTATATTTATATCTATATGATTAGCATACAGTGTCATATTCGTGTGAGGTATATAATATAATGTTTCAACATTTCTATACATTATTCAGTGCTCATCATGATAAGTATAGCCTTAATCTCTTTATCTATTTCACCTATCCACCTCATGTCCTTTCTGGTAACTACCAGTTTGTTCTCTGTATTTAAGAGTATGAATTTTGGTGTCCTTTTTTCTTTGTTATGTTCCTTAAATTCCACATATGAGTAAAATCGTACAGTATTTATCTTTCTCTGATTTATTTAATTTAGCATAATACCTTACAGATCCATCCATGTTGTTGCAAGTGGTAAGATCTCATTCCTTTTTTATGGCTAAGGAATATTTCATTGTATATATCGCATATTCTTTATCCATCCATTTGTTGACGGACACTTGGGTTGTTTCCATATCTTGGCTCTTGTTAATAATGCAATAAACATGAGGATGCATATATCTTTTTAAATTAGTTGTTGTTGTTGTTTTTACTCTCCTTGGGTAGATGCCCATTAATGGAATTACTGGATCATAGGGTAATTCTGGTTTTTTAAAGGAACCTCCATACTGTTTTCCACAGTGGCTGCACCAGTTTGCATTTCCACCAAAAGTCCATGAGGGTTCCTTTTTCCTTATATCTTTGCCAACACTTGTTACATCCTGTCTATTTTATTCTAGCCATTCTGACATGTATAAGAAGAAAAGGTCAATGCATTAAAGAAAAAGAAAACATGACTGTTTTTTTGAGCTTCTAGCCACACCATACTATCCTTTGGGTTCCTTACTGCATGCCTGAATCAAGCTATCCCACCATGTCTGATATGACGGAAACACTGCTTTAACTCATTAAAACGCATTCAGATGAGCTTTCCACAGAAGGACGTGCTCCCACCCCCTTAAAATATCCATCTTTAAAACAGTGTCAGGTGTCTCTGTTCATTCCTTCAAAATTCATTTTAAGCAGAGTGTGCTAGGCACTGTGTGAACTAGCAGGGATATAAAGATGACCCTCAGGAGAGAGATGGGAAGATCATGGATATCTTACATTGCTCTGATAGGTGTTTGTCAAGGCTGTATGGAAGTAGATAAGAGGGACACCTAATTTCACCTGGTAGGTGAAGAAATATGTCTTAGTTTAAGTGACCTTGATATGAGGGTTGGGGGGTGAGTAGCTGAGATGGGTGAAGTCAGAAGAAGACAGGTGGCAGAGAGGCCAAAGAGGTGAAGAGTCTATAAACTTCAGAGAAGTTTTCTCTCATAGACAAAGGAAAGGGGAGATTTGGGAAATTGGTGGAAGTTAGGAATGGAAGGGTAGAAAGAGGCCAGGTCAGGGGTGCCTGGGTGGCCCAATCAGTTGGTTAAGTGTCCAACTTTGGCTCGGATCAGGCTCTTGTGATTCGTGAGTTCGAGCCCTGTGTTGGGCTCTGTGTAGACAGTTCAGAGCCTGGAGCCTGCTTCTGATTCTGTCTCTCCCTCTCTCTCTGCCCCTCCCCTGATCACACTCTCTCTCTCTCTCTCTTAAAAATAAATAAACATTAAAAAAAAGAGAGAGGCCAGGTCAGACTACACAGGGCTGGATGTACCTTTCTAGGTGTTTATCATTTTGTAATGAGGAGTCTGAATCAGAGGCTGTTTATCGACAATTTAGGAAATCACTGTGGCATCAGTGTAGAGAATAGATTTTTGCAAGGTTCTATCCAGGATTATTTTCAGAAAGTTCAGTTCAGTTTGATCCAGACTATCAGGGTGGTTGTGAGTAAACTCCCTTTCTCAATTAGTCAAGGTCTCTTTTCCTACCCTAAAGAAGCTGGCAAAGGGAAATCAGCTCCTGTTGAAGATGGGTAGTGGCCAGCCCTCTGGGGCGGCCAGAAGAGCAGGGTGGCTGTGTGCCCATACTTGTTATCATTTGCTTGTCCTGAATGCCTAATGATAAATGATATTGTGTGTGACAGTGAGCTGAAGTTAAGTGTGGCTTTTTGCTCCTTGAAGTGCTTCTTGAAACCACGTGACAGGTTGAAGACAATGTGGAGTTGTAAAAAAAACAACAACAACAAAAAATCAACATTGGACAAGGGTCAGGAGACCTGGGTGCTGCACCCAGCTCAGCTGTAACTAGCAGTGATGTCTCACCCACCTCACTTCATCTCTCTGGGCTTCGCTTACCTCAGCTATGAAGTGAAACCTTTATACTAACATAGTCCTTAGAGCTCCAGCTGACTCTCGGATTCTCACTGTGCTTCTCACTTCCCCTTTGGCTTCCCTTCCCTTCATCAGCACTAATCTGGGACTTCCAGAATTCTGATTAATAGAAGAACTAGGAAAATCACTTATGTTTAAACTAGTTGTAGTTTAAGGAACATAACATAGTGATCATGGGAAATAACTTGCAGGAAAATAATTACGATTCATGCTCTGTGCTGTGCTGATGATAAAAGGGAAGCAGAAAGTCACCTGGACACATCTTTTTCTCTTGACTTTTCCTGCTTCCCCCTCCTGCAAAGGTAGAGAGGAGATTGGCTGGGGAATCTGAGGGTCCTGAGGGTGAGGTCACTGAGGGGAGGCTGACGTGTGGAAGCTGAGTTCTGCCATCTTTCAAACAAGTGGGGCCTTTACTCAGCATACCTAGCCATTCAGGTGGGTCCTAGGCAGAATTTTAAACTGTGACCCTCTGTCCCTTTGTGAAATTCTCTTGTACCTATACCCGGCACCCTCAGGCTATATTCTGGCCACCCAAAGTTCAGCCCTGGGCCCATCTTCTAACCCAAAAATTACCCTGTGTTCTCTTTTACCCAAACTAACTTCTAAAGATCCACTGCTTCTGATTCTGTCTCTCTCTCTCTCTCTCTCTCTCTGACCCTCCCCTTCTCATGCTGCTGCCCACCAGTCTCAGAAATAAATAAAACATTTTTTAAAAATCCAGAAAACTATAGGTAGGTTATGATGTGGATATTCCTGGGTGGAGGGGAAAACTTCTAGTGCTTCTGGCCCACCTTATATCCACCAACACTCACCAGCAAAACCAACACATACATCTGTCCACTCATCAAATCCTGCAAGACACTTTGGTAGTGGGGTAGAGTAATAAATAGCAGAAGCAGGGTCTTTTTCTGCCCTAAAGAGTATTAGATAGCAACACAGACCCTGAGAACTCATTTATTCCACAAATGGGTTCATCATCTCCTGACTGCGGCACTGTGTATAGCAGAGGTTAAAAGAATCAGTGTGGAGATACAGAAGAGTGAACACTTACGTTTCACGGAGAGTGTAGAAGCCTTCATGGAAGCATAAATAGGTTTGTGATTTGTCGGGCAGCAGCCTTGAAAGTAAAGGAAGATAGACCATGAGGAAGGCTCTTCAAGTGTACAAAAGGCAGGAAAGAGGCAGTGGGGCTAGGATTGGGAGAGGAAGAGCTACGTTTCATAGAGAATTCTGAGGTAGAATCACTCTCTTACAGCATTTAGTTACCTGTGAAAAAGGATGGGGTAACCCAGGTATCTAGTTCAGGTAGCTGCAGAACCTGAATCTCATCAATCAACATAGGGATATGACGGATGAGGCTATTTGTTCATTAGGTTGGGATTGGGGGCAGGTGGGAAGTGCTGAATTCAGTTTGGACAGGAGTTATTTCAGAGTTATATCAGATGCTTATGGGTGTTATTCCCTATGTCTGGGGAACCTGCTCTCTGGGTCTTTAGCATTTATATGAGGCTTGATATAAACTACCACCCTGGGGATTCCCTGTAGCTTTTCTTCCTCATTTGGAAATAAAGTTTTAATTGGTAACATGATAACAAGAGGTTGGATGTAAAATAATTCATTTGAATCACTTTTCAGTTTGGAAGATGAATGTTGTATTACTGTTCTACAAGATACGAAATTGAAATGAGTCAAAGAGATTACAATGAAAATGCATTGAAGTGTTTGTTTCTTTGACTTCTTGGTAGGCAGACAGTCTCTGTGATTCAATAGTGAGTGGGTCAGGGTTTGGCTCAGACTGCTCGTTCCAGTCATCATCCAATAGCCAAATGATATAGAAGAAAAATGGCCAGGTCATTAAATTTCCATTTCCTGAGTTATGCTGTGGTGGTCTCATGGGGTAATAAACATAATGCTCCTGGGAATTGAATCTTTAATGCAAAGGACAAAAATAAGCTCTCTTGAGTCAAGATGTTAAATTTACAAGGACATGTTACAAAGATAGCCTGTACTTCCTCCTTCCAAACCACTTTTTCCTCCATAAAATACATGGTGCTTATCCTTATCTTCCCCCTACCCTATTCTGTTATAGACTTTGACCTTGGTTTTGATTTACCTTCCCATTGATGTATCATCTGTCCTTTCATTCCCTGGTTAGACCTAGGGTTAAGATGAGAGGCAAGACCAGGAAACTGATTCAGACAGGTGCTCTCATCTATCCCACTTTCCCTGGGATCATCTCATGTCCAGATCTATGTGTTCAAAAATAAATTCCATCATTTTAGCCACTCTGACTGGTGTGAGGTGGTATCTAGATGCTGGCGAGGATGTGGAGAAACGGGCACCCTCCTACACTGTTGCTGGGAATGTAAACTGGTACAGCCCCTCTGGAAAACAGTGTGGAGGTTCCTAAGGAAACTAACAATAGAACTCCCCTATGACCCAGCAATAGCACTGCTAGGAATTTACCCAAGGGATACAGAAATGTTGATGCATAGGAGCACATGTACCCCAATGTTCATAGCAGCACTCTCCACAATAGCTAAAACCTGGAAAGAGCCTAAGTGTCCATCAACAGATGAATGGATCAAGAAGATGTGGTTTATCTATACCATGGAATACTACATAGCAATGAGAAACAATGAAATCTGGCCATGTGTAGCAACATGGATGGACCTTGAGGGTGTTATGCTGAGCGAAATAAGTCAGGCAGAGAAGGACAAATATCATATGTGTGCACGTATAGGAGGATTAGAAGGAACTTAACAGAGGACCAAGGGGGAGAAGAAGGGCGGAAATGGTGGGGGAAAGGGAGAGAGGCAAACCATGAGAGACTCTTGAATGCTGACAAAAACTGAGGACTGATGGATGTGGGGGGAGGGGGGATGGGCATGGAGGAGGACACTTGTGGGGATGAGCACTGGGTGTTATGTGGAAACTAATTTGACAATAAACTATTAGTAAAAAAAAATAATAATAATAAATTCCATCAAATGACCCAGAGATGATCAGACTCTAGGGGTCCAGTGTCTACTAGCCAAATTCAAGAGATGGGCCAGTATACCAGAATGCCAATTCATTCATTTATGCTCCATTTCAGCTATCAAGAAATTTCATTTCAGCTGGTTATTGTATTAGTTTTGCAGAAAGAGAAGAAACTCAGAAAGTAAGATAAGAATCAGAAGGTCATTTGGCAATTGTAGAGTTGGAATAGAATGACTTCAGGGGAAGCATCACCTAGCTCTGAGAGATTATTGTACCTGTTTGCATATTGGCACATTCTTTTTGGCTGATTAAAGCACTTTTGGCCAAGGATAGTTGGAGGAGACAAAGCCACAGATTATTTGGTATCTAAATTTTTTTTAGCATTTCTCATCCATCATTAATTGATTGGACTAGATTGCCTCTCAGGTTACAAGTTTCTATGCTCTGGTAAAAGGCCCTTATTCACTTGGACATGTTTCAATGGCAACTGGATAATTATCTTCCTGATTAATGTTTAGGAAGTCAACCTAGGACTCTATAATGGACTTTCAGAGACTGTGTTAGTTTCTATTGCTTCCATAACCAATCATCATAAATGTATTGGTTTATAACAATGCCCATTTATTACTTCATAATTCTGTAGGTCAGAAGTCTGGGCACAGATTCAACAAATTGAACTGAATTTTCTGCTTAGAGAATGCTGAAATGAAGATTCTTTTTAGAGCTCTGTTACCTTCTGGAGGCTCTGGGGATGAATTTGCTTCCACACTCCATAAGATTGCTAGCCCAATTCAATTCCTTGCCATTGTAGGACTGTCTTCCCTGTTCCCTTCATGGCTGTCAGCTAGGAGCCAGTTTTTGCTCCCAGTGTCTGCCTGCATTGCATTTCATGTTTTCTATGCCATCCCCTCTAGCAACAGCACATCAAATCCCTCTCAAATTTCTCATCTCTCTGCCTTCCTCTTCTGCCACATCTCACTGATTACTTCTGCTTTTACAGGATAATTACATTGACTCACCTCAGTAATCTAGGATAATCTCCTTATTTTAAAATCAGTTGATTAGTAACCTTAATTACATCTGTAGAATTCCTTCAGAGAAGTACCTAAATTAGCGTTTGATTGAAAAACCAGAGATGGTCATCTTGAGAGGACCTCATCAGTAATACTTTGAAATAATGTTTCATCATTTCTTGAGTGATCTTCTCTATGGATGGCTGATTTCATCCATTACATGGATTCTTTAAATCTTGCCATTTCGTTGAATAATATTTCTTTTCCTACCTTTATATTTAGTATTTCAACCCAGTTGGCATAGAAGATTCTCTATTGCAAAAATCACATTTATTGGTTGACTAGATGGGAAAGATTGATATTTTTTATTTTCTCCCTCCACTCAGCTGAGGGAAGGCTCCCTGGGGCACATGAGCTCCCTTTTCACAAACCAAAAAATCATAGCACATTTGGTTTGTACTGAGTCAGTGATTGTTAGCCCTAGCTGCACTTTAGAATCACGTAACAAATGCTAAAGTATTAATACTCAGGCTCCACCACAGAGATGGTATTTTATATATGGTAAAGCCAGAGTTGTGTTTTTCTCTTTTAAGTTTTCCACATGGTTCTAATTTACAGTCAAGGCTGAGAACTATTGATATGCTTCAGGCATTCTGTTTTGAAGATAAGGAGGCTGAGGGTGAGAAATGATTTGCGGAAAGTGACAGATCTGGTGCTCTGTGCCAGTTCTCTGCCACAAGCAAAAGGTTTCTGATTTAACTGTATGTAGATTTCAGTAATTATATGCCAAATGGATGTTAGGAAGGACTGGAGCATCCTGACTCTTGGTTAAGACATGCTAAGGACATTAAGAAACTATTAGGTCTTGCGAAATGACTGTTTCAAGGTCCCTTCTCAGCAGGTTGTTCTGCTCATGAGTGATAAAAATCACAGACACATTCTGCAGTAGCCAGGGAGCTGGTCACATGGACACCCACAATCTCTGTGTCCCTGAGCTGCATGCACACTTCAACGTGGTAGCCACTTAGCTGAGTGTGACTGTAGAACACTTGCAATCTGGCTTGTGCCAATTGTGATGGGCTGCATGAAATGCACGCTAGATTCAAAGATTCTGTCTGAAAAATATCTCAGTGCTTTTTATATTTATTAGATGATGAAATGATACCATATTAGATATATTGGGTTAAATAAGATATCTTATTAAAATATAGAAAAATTAAAATTTTATATATTTCTTTTTTAATATGGTTACTAGGAAATTTAAAAAGTAGGCACTTGTGTCTCACATTCTATTTCTGTGACACCGCACTGTTCTAGAAGACATCTTCTATTGAAGCTATTAACAATGAATGTTCCAAGTCCAAGCTGTTACACCTCCCGTGATCTCGAAGAGTAAAGTGGTATATTATAAACTTCCTGGAGCTGAGGCTTGACATTGATCTGCCCCGTGTCTGCCATCTATCTGGCAGCCAGTCAGTCTGGCCAAATAGACTCCTTTCTATTTATATATATAGGCTTAAAGGAGGTGGGGGGATGCCCCATGTCATGGCTCTTAAGTAATATACCCGCAGTAGGCCAGGTGCTCTTGAAGACTCTAAGGACTAGAGATGAATATTATATCCCTTGAGCAATACTCCTAAAGAAAATGCTATGTCAGCATTTATGAATTATTACTGCCCTTGACAGGCGTGGAGCACTGAAAATACTGTGGTCTGACCCTGTCCATAATTCAAACCTAAACTTTACTCTTCCTCTTTATCTTGGTCTCTGTAGTTTTCCTGTCTCTCTGGTACTCTGCTCATGTGCTTAGTTGGCCTGGTTTCACATTGACAATGAAACATGGGAAGGTAAAGACAGGCCTTAAAGACATGGAGCATGGTTCTGTCTGGAGGGGGGAGGGATTCACATAACCTCTCAAAGGTCCTCTAAACTTTTGTATCCTCAATGTTAAAATGAGGCTGTCTTCCGTAGAGTCTTTTAAAAGTTGAATGAAATAATAAGGCACCTGGCATACTTATTCATTGGGCAGATCTGGGGCGGGGCGGGGTGGGGGGGCATCTGCCCTGTGTCAGGCCCAAGGCTAGTTGTTGAGGATACAACGTGTGTGTGAGGCACACCTCCTGCCCCCAGTCACTCGTAGCTAAAAGAAGAGGAGGAGAAGGAGCCTGGCAGCATCAGGACAAGAGTAGTCCTCAAAGAATGGCAGCTTTCATTACATCGCACAGCCTAGGTGAATGAAATAATAAGGCACCTGTCAAATCACAGGTGGTGTGCCCTCAAGGAAACTGAGGCCTACAATGATTAAATGAGTGCCCGAGTTACCAAGTCAGGTAGCACTGGCTGGCACTGAGGCTTGGGATTGCTGACACCTTCTCTAGAAATGCTTTTTCCAGAAGATCATATTGCCTCACTCTTGGTTTCTCAACTTGTTTACCTTAAAAGAACAAGTTCACTTTGGACTTGATGAAAAGAAAGGAAAGTTTCTCCCACAGTTTGCTCTATAAGTTTTCTGGGTCTGTTAATAACTCCTTTTAGTGCACTGTGAGTTACTGTGCTAATCATTGTCACATTATAATCTCATCAAGATAATGTTTTTGTCTGAAGATTTCATTCAATGAGATCATGTCTTCAACAGCCTATTTTATATTGAATTAGGTAAAACAAAGTCAATTTCCATCTGAGAGTTTGAAAGAAATTCCAACATCTTCAACTTTGTTTAAAGTATATTTTCCATGTTCTATATGATGTATCACAGTAATAAAAATAATAATAAGTTTAAAAAAGAGCCACTTGTGAAAAGAGAGAGACACAGCAGAAATCCAGTAAGAGGCTTGCTTTTTCAAATTCTGTTTTGGAAAAAAAATGACTTTGTAGGTGCAGTGATGTAAAGTGTGATATAAAAAGGATCACATTGTTCAAATAAGCACCTATGCAATCGATTTTCTCTTCCATGTGAGAGTCACACCCCCATTGTAAATCAGTGGATGCACCAAGTGAATCGAACTGGGTGAGTTTGGCCACACTTAGTTTGGCACTAAGTATTTAGTTCTGAAAAGGCCTGTATTTTTTCACTTCTCCAGAAAGAGGTGAAGACCAAAATTCCTATAACCCAGCTGCCTTTTGTATTCATACAGAGAGAGTCCTAACTTTAAGCTAAGCCTCTTATCATTGGAATTCATCTCCCCAATTGTCAGCTCTAGAAATCCATGATTCACAAGACAAATGATCTGGACCCAGTAACAACAACATAGGCTTTTACAGCAGCTGAGAAAGTGATTATAGATAAAATCAGCCTCTAGATTATTTCCCACAATTGGGCATCCATGTCAAAGGGGCACAACTACCTGTCCACCCAAGCAAAACTGAGCAGCATTCCTGCTTTACCCAAAGAGATGCACACATTACATTATAATGGGTCTTCATTTTCCTTGGACCCTTATGTGATGTAAGTGCTTGATTGAGGAAAGGAGTCCTACATGTTGTGGCTACCCAAGGACATCTTTACCGATTGCTTTACCAGCTACCTAGGCTTCTGTTTCATGATATATAAATGAGGACCCCACCCTCAATCCACCCCATGGGAGCATTATAAAACATAGTTTATTTATTACTAGTATCAGAAAGAATCTAATAAATAACCTATTTATTGGATACATGCAAAGGGCATGCTAAATGCTTTAAATGGAACATCTCATTAATCTCCTCCTGATTTTCCTATGAAAAAGGTAATAAGATTATCATCCTTATATTAGACACAAGTAAACAGGTTTGGTAAAGATAGGATTTGAACCTAGCTCTCTCTGACTCCAGAACACATGCACTTAACCCCAAGCCCACTGTCTCTGTAAATGACGGTCAAAGATGACATTTATGGTAGAGGCTGATGTTAATTTCTAGAGACTTGTGAAAGTATCTGTCATTGATTATTAACTAAATGTGATCAGCAAACAGTGAAACAGATAGCATCAAATGAAATCAAGTGTCCAGGGTTCAGTCAGTAGTCCTGTCTCTTACATCTTATATCAATGTCAGCAGATTGTTTAATCTTTGTACCTGTTACCTGCATGGAGCCTAGATAACATCATTCACTTCCTGAGCTGGTGGTATGCTGGGTCCAGTTTGTACTAGTTTGTGAATCCATGTTCAGTGACTTCTGGGAACCCAGATTCAATGACTTGGTAGCTTAAAATCAGCCTTGGTAGAGGGATTTACACCAAAGAAGCTAGTAAGTGCTACCAATCATGGTCCTTCTCTCTCTCTCTCTCTCTCTCTCTTTAAATTTCGGAGAGACAGCTGTTACACATTTATCAGTGCACCACTGTCTATGACTTAAAGAGACAGAGTACGAACTGTCACCCTTCTAAAGGTAAACAAAGGCACACTGAGTACCCTAAAAAAACCCTACAAAAATAACCATGCCTAATTCTTCAGTGAATCTTCTATCCCCATCATTCCACATTTGGGGACGACCTCTTAAAATATAACCATAAGGATTTTATATGTCATTAGAAATATAATTTTTTAAAAATATTTTTTAATTTATTTTTGAGAGAGAAAGATAGAGACAGCATGAGCAGGGGAGGGTCAGAGAGAGAGGGAGACACAGAATCTGAAGCAGGCTCCAGGCTCTGAACTAGCTGTCAGCACAGAGCCTGATGCGGGGCTTGAACCCATGAACCGTGAGATCATGACCTGATCTGAAGTCAGACGCTCAACCGACCGAGCCACCCAGGCACCCCTAGAAATATAATTTTTTATTGTTGTTTCTGTTACAAAAGCATATATGCCCACTGTAACAGTTTAATGTTTCTGAATGCAAGTACAACATACAAACTATAAAATGTGTGTATTAATGTTGTCAAAGAGAAACATAAAATATAATGAAAGCCACTTGCATGATTTTAAATTTTCTACTGGTCACGTTTAAAAACTAAAAAGAAACCGGGAATATTAATTTTCAATAATATGTTTTATTTAACCAAGCAATACAAAATATGTTTAACATATAGTGAACATAGACCTAGATGAAATATTTTGCATCCCCTTTTCTGTACCAAGCCTTAAATCCATGTATATTTTACCCTTACAGCACATCTTAATTTGAATGCTAACATTTCATCAGAAATACATGATCTGTATTAAGATTTCATAAAATCTACAGCTGAAACACTAGATTCACATCTCAACCAATTCCAAATATACTTAATTAAATGCTTAATTAAGCTATTTACTTGGAATTATGTAAAAATTTTGCATACTTAATTCCTCAGTTGCATTAACCCTGTTTCCAGTTCTTTGTGGCCACTGAATTGGTAACTGAATTGGTTAATGCAGGTACATATGATCTATGCTTTGAATAGCTTATAAATGAGGAGACTTATTATATATAATATTCCCAAAAGCCCTTTTCCCTCATACATTACACGTTTAAAATAATGTCCTATCCTGTATTCCCCACTGGATCCTGAGAAGACAGAAATCTCAGCAAAACTAGAAAAATCAGTAATGACTGTGAACTTTTTCTTTCTCACTAATGGGAAAGAAATAACATGACCTCGGGCATTTTGGGTCTGAAGGATTTTCAAATGACCACCACCATAAAAAGTGGGTAATAACATGAACAAGTGCAAACTATTCAAATAAGTGCCCTGTGCTAATTAGAATGGGTCATTTCAAACACCCTTTTGGATTAGCCTCTTTTTCAGTGTTGAGTTCTCAGTACAACTTCACCAGGAAATCAACTTGATTCAGTTTTGCAATATTTCGTTACTAATCAACACCTGCATCAAAAAGTACACATTTATTAGGTTATCTAACTAGAGTCTTGATTTTGCAATATAAACACTTCTGCTTTTGTAGGGATTTTTTAATCAGCTCTTACTTTTCAGAATAGCTAGTTCAATAAAATGAAAATTTGGGGATATATTATTTCTATCAATTTAGTTGCCACTCTGGTATTTTGCCTTAACAGCACTACAGGCTCCTTAATCTTTCATACTGTTCCTCCTATATATTAATATGCTAACATCGTTCTCCCGGGGATGCTGTTGACCTCTTTCCTTTTAAATACTTGATACAAATCAGAGGGTGTAGGTGGCTGTGGGTGGTGGTTCATTTTGTCCCTGCCACATTACAAACCAGATATGAACACATGTTCCCCTGTATGGCTTAATATACTTTTTAAGATTGCTTTTAATAAACTTGCTGTGGGGTTCTTCATGATATAATCTAGTCTTCTTCACAGTAAATTCATCTGGTACTCATCCTCTCTATGTAAATTTCTCCGGAATCCAGTAATGACTTCACTCTCTCTCCCGGTCTTTGGTCTCCTACCTTCATCTTCCCACCAGACGTTTTGAACATTTCCACAAGTCTATTACTGTTAAATCACTTTAATACCAAGCATCCCAAGACATTCATGTCTCATTTCTAAGTAACATTTCTAAATAACCTTCTCATTTCTAAACAACTCAGTTCCAAGTCCTGATTTCTGTCATTAGTGCCATCTTTCACCCACACATATACTCAGTCATTTACAATAGACATGTTTTCTTTATCATCTCCTATATCCAGTCATCACCAAATCTTGTCAGTATTTCTCAGTGATACTTATTGAGGAAAATACGAGGGACAGATTTATCCTAAGAAAAATCCACTTTGCATATGCTTTACCTATCCCGAAATTTCCAGTGACTTTCTGATTAATATGGGTTGAAATGCTATTTCAGTCTAGTCCTCCTTTTTCGCTTCTCGGCCTTTTGACTAAGATCAAGTGCAGACTAGTCCTCCTTTGCCAATCCAGTTTTAGTCTCCTTTATTTATAATTTCGAACCTTTTTCTCTATCTCACCAGCTCACTCCAACTGCTGCCCTGAACTAATCAGATGCAGAGATGTACCCAGGACATTTGTACCACCTGAGCTCTTACCCATAATGCATGTTCACACCATATCCCCACTATTCCTTATCTAGCACAATCTTCACTGTCATTCAGTTCTAACTTTAAGGCCCTCAGTGTAGTCGCTGATTATTTCCCCACTCTGATCTTTCTTTCATTTTTAGGGACTCTTCCTCTTTTTGCAGTTTCATTTGCCTGTCTTGTCTAATTCTTGGAGTAGAGAACCATGATTGCTTTTATAGTCTCCTTTGTTGCCTACATAATTCTGGAACTAAGAATTCAACAAACACTTGTTCATTTTAAAATCAAAAGAATTGAAGCCATTCCTTTCTTGGCCTGGAGTTGGTTATAACATACTGGAAAAAGAAAGATCATGTTTAATCTCCATCTCTTCTCATGTATTTATGTACTGTTTTATAGCCAAGGAATGAAAGTCAGTATATCACAGGCCCAACTGTAGTTTGGAGGTCTCCTCTGCTGGGCAGTTTGCAGAATGAAAACTCACACCAGCTGGATTACGCTGCTTCTCAGCTGGCTCTCCCTTGTGGAAGTGGGGGGTGGGGGGATGGGCAGGCAAAATGCCTCAGGCTTTGAAAGTGGAAATGGTGTGAGTTCCATTATGCAAGAATAGAAGCTTCTCTCCCCCACCCAACCACTGCCCCACCCCAAATGAAAATCTTGCCATGAGGCTATAGCCAAAGAATGCATAAATATCAGTAGAAATTTACAGAGGTATTTTCCCTAGAAAAATATTACAAATTTACATTGCAATAATAAGAACCCAGTAGGCCGAGGGACAATTTGATAGATTCCTCTGGAGCACCTGCCTTCATATAGAGACTTACATTGGGGAAGGGGAATAATGGGACTTTCTCCTTCTCACACCGGCATGTCACTGACTGACTACATTAAAATTTCAGACTTTTCGTGTTGGCACTCTGTCCTCTCCTAGACATTTTTATCTCAGCTAAAACCTAATGAAGAAGGCTCCTCTCATCTAGAAGCTGCCACATGGAGTTCTGCAAAACTGAAGGGAGCAGCCTCTAGTCAAGTTGAACACAATGTTCATGAGCCCAGCCATGGGCTGGCTCTGGGGACCACTCACTAGGGGGACTGATTTCAGAGTCAGCCTCACTGAGCCAGCAGCAGTGGAAGGAGAGTTTCGGTCTTTGGATGAAGCAGGTAGCTCTTCCTGATTCCAGCCACACCTCTTCATCTTCTGCTCTGCTCCCTAGTTGGAGGGAGCCCTGGGGCCCTATGCAATGCTCTCAGTGCAATGACCTGTTCTCTTCTCCTAGGAGGAAGCTAGCAGTTTTGAATACCTCCTTTTCTGTAGAGGTGTGCAAACAGATGTCTGGTTGATTTTGCTCTAAGGATTCTGATTTGTTCGTTTCTTTATGAGATAGAACGCATTCTATGGAGATAGGTTGTGATCATTTGGAAGAGGTGAAGTTCATTTGCAGGCCCCAGCTTTCAAAAGTTTCGGGATGAGAGGGAGTCAACTACAATTCATCTGAAGCAAAATTCACTTGTTTCTGGCATCTGCCAACTGTCTTCGAAATATTTGGAGATGTGACTTCCATATTAGAGAAAGCAGCCTCCTGAGAAAGGCAAACCTATTCATATCTTTATCCATTTGGGAAGCAAAAAACATTGCCTAGAATCGGAATTCTCTGTTACAACCTGGTATCAAGAAAGTGCCAGAGGAAGTATCTGTACCTGACACTAAGTGCGTTGGGGGATTGCTAGGAAAACTAACCCTGTACAGAGCCCAGTTCCTCAATGCTTTTCCTATGTAAGAAAAAGAAAACAACAACAACAACAAAAAAATGTAAAAATAAATTTTAAAAGGAAATATCCAGTTAACAAAAGGATGGCACTTTCGGCCTTTAACATATTTATTTTTAGCCTTTTTACATATTTCTGCAGAAGACTTCCAGCTAGGATCACATAGCCTATTCACCTAGAAGTAAAGGACCTAAATAAAGAGAACTGCTCAGTGGTTCACATTTGCAAAGCAGATGAGGATGATGCAAAGGCCGTTAGCCCAGAGGCTTCCAGGTTAGGAACCTAAAACATGGGTGCTGCAATTCCTGCAACTCCTATTTGTGTGCAGTCTTGTAATTGACATGTGCAGTGTCACTCAGTTCTGTCAGTGACTCCTCGAGGCAGTGTTTGAGGGCGTTCTTTATGCCATCGGCAAATATAGGGGTATTCAGATGCAGGAAGATGTCCAGTTTATGTAGAGATGTGTTTTCTTAGAACTTTTTAAGAACAAGAAATCATGTGGAACAACCACAAAAAAAATGATGGGCCATCCACTATCTAGAAATGGAAGTATGAAATATCACACTTTATACCTATTCAGAATTACACAGCCATCATTGGGAACCACACCTTTCCATTACCCATGAGAACAAATGTTCTTGTTCATCATTTCAACCTGATTAGGGGTAATGGGAACGGCTATTTCATTATTGTCAAGAATGTACAATAGAGAAAATGAGGCCAGTAGAGGCCCTGGTGGTGCTCCCAGTGTGATGATCAGGTAAGCCTGAGTGATGTGAAGTCATGTAATTGTATGAAAATATTGCAGCGAGGCTTTAAGCAGTTGGCACTAGTTGTCAGATGTAGCAACAGCTCTCCACAGGACAGTGTTCTGAGTTCATTTTCAGCCAGCCCAAACGTGTCTCTTCAGAGATCCTAGAAATGGACACCTGGTTTATTTATTCCAAAGAAGCTTATTTCCTCCAGGTAAAGGTATGGGCTGGCTAAGGCATGACCTGCTCCCCTATTCATCAAACTGAAGGGATCAAGGTGTGGCCACACTGCGGATTTCAGATAGCAAGGCCTCCAACTGACCTTTCTTTGAGTCAGGGGGTGTTCACATTCCTGGGCCTTTCAGAGACTGCATTCCTCCTAAAGCAGAAAACACCCAGGACAGGCAGGGTATCCTAGGCAGGCCACCTAGGAAGCACACGTTTTGTTTTCTTTTGCTTCTCATCTTCTCCTTCCTGCTCCCTTCCAGCGACACCTCCTCATGGTGGCTCATCAGCACAGGCTTCTAAGTATTAGTTGAGCTCTTTTATTCACTGGGAAACACTGGAGGAGTTTTACTATTATAAGTGGTTTGTGGTGTTTTTCCTCTTATGGCCTGTCCAGCTCAAGGCCCTATGCTTGGTGATACTGCTGACAAGTTTTTCTATTTCCAGATCAAATTAATGTGAAAACACACTGGTCCTATTATGGAAGCAGTTTGGGGAGGGGGGCGTTCCTTTGTTGTAAGGTGTTTCTAGGGCTGTTGGCCAGGATGGGAAGCTCTCTAGTGTCCGCGTTATTTCCTGAGGCAAGCACCCATGGGAAATAGAATTTGTTACAAACCTACTGTTTGCCCTCATGAAAAGTATAATAATATGCAACTCTAGGGCAATGAAAGACTTACTAAGATTCCTTCTGGAACTGACATGCATGTCAACTCATTCATAGTTTAGCCAGTTTTTAAACAGTATGTAATGATAATGGTCTGCTTTGAGTTGACTTTATCTTGCTCGTTTTTGTATGATTGCAGGTCCTACAGGTATGGATCTCTGGCAGCTGCTGTTGACCTTGGCAGTGGCAAGCTCAAGTAGTGCTTTTTCTGGGAGTGAAGGTGAGTTCTACTTTCCCATTCCCACCCCCGGTGTTTTGAAGTAACACTGAACTTTGTTAAATATAAGTTCTTTGGATGCTTTTAGTAGAAGAGGTTAAGTTGTAAGTAACAGCAAATAGGAAACTGGTCTTAGCTTTAAAATCGTAAACTGGGAAGACTTTTCTGTGGATGTTTTAGGAGGAATACAGTTTTGGCATCTGATGTTTTCACATCAAACCATGCTGATGACATTTATATTGAAGGCAAGCCAAGTCTCTTGGTCCTGGGAGAGATATTGAAATTGCACTGGAGGGTTGGTTATTAACCTACTGATCACTCTGCTCATCCATGACTAAGGATATCATCACCTATTTCCAGAGCTCAGAATTAAGGTCTCTGGATCATATTCCCTGAGAGCAGAAATTGCAGGTTTCAAATAAATTTCACCTCTCACACTCTGGGTGGTTACCATTTGGCAAAGTTTGAAGGAGGACACAACTGAAAAGAGTTGAATAGTGTACTCAGAACTCATGATTTCCTTGGCCATCGCTATAAGTCTCCTTCCTTTTTTACACCCTCTTCCTAGTGAAGTCTCAGTACATTCAAATGTATGTCTCATAGCAGAAATAACTGGAGCGAAAAAGAATAATGAAAGGGAATGAGAAGAAGGATGTTTCTGTCCAGAAAGTAAACTCTGCTTATAAAGGGATAGGAGACTTTTTAAAAGATTGTCTTGAGTGCGTGATTGTTTTTTCCTTGCTTGGGCATCAGCATAAGAAATAAACAATCTATTTCTCCTGTGCTATTACACTGCATTCAGTTGTTGCTTTAAGAGTAGCTGACTCCCCTACTCACTGGGCAACTCATGCTGGAAAACACAGTTTAACAACAGAGGTAGTGCCTTCAGATGTCCTCCCTGACCTTTGAGCCAAAAATAAATCCGTAGTAGTGAGCTGCTGAGGGCCACCAGAGTAAAAAAACAAACAAACAAAACAAAAAACAACAACAAAAAAACAAGAAGGGTAAAATATGTTATTTTATCTTTTAAAGCAATTTTCAAATATTTATAGAAAAGAAGTCATAATTGTTTGAAATATTTTTGGGTCTCTCTGGTGTTATAATGTCAACATTCTGCAAGTCAAACATGGAGAGAATTGCAGGCTCCGTGTCAGCAGCTTTTCCCATGGCTGGTTTTAGACCCTGGTTCTGAGCCAAAGAATTACAGCTGAGATCCTCTGCTGTTCCAAAGTCATGGTAGTTTAATCTCTACTTTCTTCATTAAGGTGGCTTTCACTCCACTGGGCAAGACTTGAGGAATTAAAAAAAAAAAAAAAAAAAAAAACCTGTGAAATGAAAAGTATAGCAAAGGAAATCTTTAAAGAAAATTAAAAATGTAGCCCCAGCTGAAAGACTAGAGCTCAAGTTACGTGTTAGACCTAGAGAGGTGACGAAGAGCATCTATTTCAGCTGCTTTGACATTTTAGCTTTGACATAAACCTTTCACTTCCTAAGAAGAGTGGAAAAAACACTGCCATTAGCTGGTTTTATGTTTGCTTATTGTTTTGCTTTTTGGTAGTTTTTTATTGGCTCTGTTTGTTTGGGGGCAATAGAGATAAGAACATTCATTGGCTTTATAGTAAACAAATCATGTAGCCTACCAGTACTTACACATAATAAGTAATTTAGCGAAGGAAATAATTTCTTTTTCTTTTTTTTTTTTTTTTTAATTTACTGGGCTAACCAAAAATCTTTTGGAATATGGGGCTACTTCAAAGTTCTACCTTAAAATGGCCCAAGGATTGTTGTGGATGAGTATAATGTTTACATAAGAAGGTGTAGATGAACACGTTTGAACATGAGCATGCACTCACATGAGTGTGTTTACCAGTTCTGGCTGTCTATCTGATGAGTGCTGCCAGAGTGGTCACGTGACATGACATGGCTTGAATCTCAGATGACATTCAGGGGCCATGTGGCCCTTCTTCTGCCAGGTCCAGATTGTAGCCAAATTATTTTTATGTTCTCCCCCATTATATAAGGCAGACTAAAAATACAGGTAAGAATTTTTTAAAAAGGGGGAAAAAAACCCTGCCACCACTGCAGTTTCACCATGAAATCACTCATTTGAGTTCCGTTTGGCCAGGGAAAGATGTGATACAGCTGGAGAAGGGATGCGGCAAGTGTTACTTGGAGAAAAGTTGCCCAGGAGCTGGTAAAAGATGACACATCTGTGTGCCTAGGGAAGGTTGGCACTTGAAGCCTGGAGCAAGGTTTTTCTTGCTTGGGCAGATGAGCAGTTAGAAATATACCGGCCCTGAGAGGATTTTTCATTAAGTCTAATTGCCCTATGGGAAATTTAATGAGAGCTAAACAAGGAACAGTGCACCATTGTATTAGCTCCGATGTTGTAATAGGTGGCCTCTCTTTGTCTTTTATCCTTAACATTAGTCTCTACATCTGCTCCTCATGACCAGTTACACACACTCAGGGAGAATTTCTTACTCCAAAATCAGTAATGACTAGAAGTGCCTTATTTTCAGAGGGGTTTCACATGTTAAACTGTCAACTGGCTGCATCAGAACTGTTGCTCCTGGGATGATGATTTTTAATGAGAAATGTACATAAAGATTTTGAAATATTCTTCAAAGGATTGCCTGTTATAAATTAGGTCACATCTCTGCTATGTCAGTCAGTCTACAACTGAGCATCCTCTTTGACCTCAGCAGCCAACCATGGGAGCATATTAGCCGCTGCCCTGAAGGATTTCAGTCTAGTAGGGACATTAGGAACTGCTAGAAATTAATGAGAAACAGTGTAGCTTTAAGGTCTAAATTGTGCAATGAATACATATGGTCAAGATGCTCTGAAAAAGAGTCAATCAAGGTGGACTGGAATAGTTACTTCAAGTTCAATGCACAGATATATTTTTTTAGAGCTTTCTGTTTTCAAAGATTCAACTTAGGGCTACAGGGAATATAGTGATTCTTCTGTCAAGGAAGTTATCATGAGTTAAGAGATCAGGAATCTGCACAAAGAATTGCCATGTGAGACAATGTCTATTAACAACTGAAATAGTGGCCCGAACTACACTCCTTAGAAGGAGCCAAGTGTAGGGGCGCCTGGGTGGCTTAGTCGGTTAAGCGTCCGACTTTCGCTTAGGTCATGATCTCGCGGTTCGTGGGTTCGGACCCCGCGTCCGGCTCTGTGCTGACTGCCAGCTCAGAGCCTGGAGCCTGTTTCAGTCTGTGACTCCTCTCCTGACCCTCCCCTGTTCACGCTGTCTCTCTCTCTCCTAGAAATAAATAAAACATTAAAAAAAAATTTTTTTAAAGAAGGAGCCAAGTGTAGAGGGTCACCTCCTGCTGTAGTGAATTAGAACTTCATGAAGGAGGTCAGTGTTATTCAGCAGGAACTAGAATACTCGTTTAATTTTTTAAAAGGCTGAGAAGAGCAGGAGGTGACTCTAGGAATAGTTGATGTGATAGAGGAACAACCTAAACAGAAGTGCACAGGTGTAGGTAGAAGGTGTACTTGGAGAACGTCTTGCTCAGCTGCTGAGTTTATCCTATGTGCAGGTACTGTATTAGGTGACGAGTGGTTCTATTTTACACAGGTAGTGTTCAACAGCTAGTTTCTGAGCAATTACTTTGCAGAGAGCATATGATTCATTTGGCCAGAGTGTGCTATACATGAGCACTATATTTGTAATTATTCACTTTGGAAGTAAACCTAGGTCAATAGATTGGAGTTAAATTATAGAAGGCTTAGCAATAGCAAAAGCTTTGTGGAAAAGGCAGGTCTTTCTGGACCTTGAGGAATGAAGATGGTATATGGAGAGAAAGGGAAGAGATAGAAGTGTAAGACATATCCTGCTAGTCATAGTTCTTCTCAAAGCTGTAGGCCATGCAGAAGTCCTAATGATGGACTTGTTATTATTTGTGTATATGTGTGTATAATATGTATAAATTGCCTATATAATATTTATGTATAATGTGTATTATATATGTATGTGTGTGTGGATATCTATCTATCCATCCATCCATCCATCCATCCATCCATCCATCCATCCATCTATATGTATACCCACACACACACGGCATGGCTTCCAGGCAAAGCACATAATTAGTATTTTATCACTTTAAAGATTAAAACATGCTACATCATTCTATATCAGTCAAGGTAAGACATGTGCTCTACGAGTGAGATGCTACATCCTAAAGGAATCAGGATTCTCAAAATAATATTCTCTGCATGTCTTTGAACATTTTTTTATAAACTTATACAACTGACACAGCCCTTATATAGGAAAAAAAGACACCTCTGTTCTCATTGCTAACAAAAGAAATAATGACCCAGTGGAAGGAACATTGCATTTTTTTTTAGTGTGTTTTTTTTTTAATGAGCCTTACCCCCCTAACAGTGAGGTCCCACAGGGACCTGTAAGATATATATCAATCAAGTATTAGAGTCGTGGTTAGAGTTGGTAACCAGTAAATGGTGCGCCTATTAAATGATTTCAAGAGGGAGCGCTTTTGGGCTTTCCATCCATACTGAAAGTGAAGAAAACCACCACAGAACTCTAGATTGCTGCTGTCTTTACTGTCACCAAGAGGCAAGAAGAAACCTTTCAGTCTGCTCTCATGCTAAGGCCTGCGTCCACGTATATCAGCAACCCCGTGTCACCTGATCCTCATGGTCTCACAAACCACTTCGACACGGAAGCTCAGCAGGGCATAGCGGGCCAGGCTGAGGAGCTCCTGGCTTTGACAATTTAAGTGGTGCAGGAGTGGGGGATGTGAGCACAGACCTTTGCAGATGATGACACAAAACAGTCTTTCATCAAGTTTTAATCGAGCACTTTTATGGACCCAAGGATGAACTTTAAATTTCTGTTCCTGCCTTTAAAAAGCTCATGGTTGACAGAAGAGAAAGCAAGTAAACGTTATTTCATTGTGATCCTCTTAGGTTACTAAAGAGTTTTAAGCAGGGTAATGACACTGCTAGGTTTTCACTTTAGAAATAGTACTGGTAGTAGGATGGAAGTGAATTTGAGAGAGATGGATGTAGAGGAAGATGCCTGTAATAGGCCAGGAGAGAGATGATATAAATGTGACAGTTGTGGTTAAAAAAAAAATGGATCATAGAGATTTTGAGGAGACAGAATCGCTGGTACTTAGAATCCAATTACATGTGGATTTTTGACTTCAGGAACTGGCAGAGCTTTCTTACTCCATCCATCATATTTTTAGTCCATCATATTTTTAGTGAAGGTTATCAGCATCAGCAATGACTCACTGTTAATACAGGGAAGTCTGAGAATGCGGACTGTTAGCAGTGAAGTGGTAGGAGGTGCTCTGTAGGGGAGGAGACATACTGACACTGATAAGGCAGAACAGCGAAGCTTCCTTTCTTCTGTACCATTTTCCAGAACTCTTGCCTATGCCCAGCTTGAGCCACACAGCTAGCTTCCTGCCTCTGCCACATGGCTCAGGCTACCGTGCACTGAGGATCTGCCATGGAATGAAGACCCGGCTCTCTCCCCATGTAGTCTCCAGACATTCATGACTATATCCTGAGACTTGGACATACCCCCAGATATTGTATCATCAGTAGAGTATGTACCTACCTCATGGAGCGCAATGAAATATACGCAGGATAAGTTGACAGCAGCAAAGCCTTGTGCTGGGCAGAATCTGGGAGGTCGGTGAGGCTTACACATAGCTAAGTGACTCACCCCTACAAAGCAACTGGCAGTGTGAGTGATTAGGTTTGAGCCTCAGCTAATTAGTAAATGAAAGGACTGGGACCACCCAAGAATAATCTGAACCTCGAACATTCAATTCACGCATGCTAATGATGGACTGTACTTCTAGTCTTCCACCTCAGACCCCAACTCTCTCCGGATGAGCCAGTCCTGGTATGCAAAATGTGTCCCCGCCACCTTGGTTCAGTCGTCTAAATTGCGGCTGCTGTTACGGGGTAGACAGGAACTAGGTTAACATAATGGATTTGATAATGTGGCCAGAGCCTCTACTCACGGACACACTGGGCTTCCTGCCTCTGGTTGGAGGCTAACCCACGTTTGGCTGCGCAGAAGTCTGCACCAGCTCGGACCAGCCCACAGCCTCTGCTTGAGATCGTCCTCCACCACATGGGATCTAGTATCCTTTGACCACCCAGCACCTTTTCCCTAGAAAACCCTCTTGGGAAGAACCTGTGGTTGGTGGTTTCCTCCTCACTGTGATTTAAGTCAGTGAGTTATTTCCCCAGAGTTAATTCAGTTTAAACCTTAACTTTAATCTCTATATGGTAAAGAATGTTAGGTATTTCAGAGCCATCAGCAAAGGCATCTTTTAAGGCCTCACCCCTGCTCCTTACAACTGCCAGCTTATCCATGGCCTATGCTTCTAACTTGTCATCAGGCAGTCCCCAGCAGCCATGACCCTCATCTTTCACAAGCAGCAGGCATCACCTTCCTGTTTTGGCTTTTCCAGCACTTGTATGGGTGTTGAAGTAATGCTGTCAACAGTATCATTCTCAAACCCAAAGAGAAGCTTCCTCATGACCTGTAGTTAGCAGCGTAAAGGCGGTAATGATGTGTAACATAAACACACTTTGAAATGTGATGCAATTGACCATACAAAGTGACGATTCTGTGGTGCCCTGGCTGGTGGTCACTGTACAGACCGCAAGGGCCAGGGGCCTGGAGCTCTTCTTTAGCCTCAGCTGCAAATCAGTTTTCTCTGGTTCATATTTCTCAAATCTGTTCAAATGAATCCACAGTATTTCACCAGATACATCTATCAGGAATCTCTGCTTCTGTTTACACAACAACTTACTGATTGGCCTTAAGCCTTAACCTTAACTCATTACAGTGTCTTCATTACATTTTCTTGGCAGGTTTGCAGGTACTAGATCATGGTGGATCATGTCCTAACCATGAAGGAAATGTTTTAGGATGTCGTTAAGAGAATCTCTCACCAAAAGGCTGGACAAGGGGATAGGAAGAGGAGGTAGGATCAGGGCATAGGAGAAGTAACATTTGTTGTGTGTCCATCTTCTAAATGAGGTTATAATGATATCTATGTTTTAAGTTATGTGACAAAGGCTGGATTGGTCTTGAAATAGGCAACGTAATTGTTTTCAAATAAATGATTGACAAAATGACCACCATGTACCTTGTGTAATAAAGTGTTATGGATTTAAAACTCCCCTCACCAAACCTTAAAATCTATGAAGGATATTTTGCTCATCCCTCTATCGCCTCCTTCTAGTATTCTGATACATGTGGTAGATCTTCATTTATTTCTTGAGTGAATGAATGAACCAGAATGTAAATTCTGACCTTGGACTTTTCCAGTCATAGCCCACAATTGTCACTAGTGCTCTGTTATCTCATTTTAACCAGACTGAATTAGGATCCCCTTCCAGTGGGAAAGGTCTGGAAATAGCTGTGCAGCTATAGAAGCTAGAACCAGTGTCTTCTAAGAAGCCCTGAGTATCTGTGTGCCCTACTCTAAGCTTTGATTTGTGGGCTTCCTCTGTGGATAGAATGATCTCATTTTTCTGCTATATACTTCAGATGCCATCAAGGTCAGAAATCTGCCCTACATACCAATACCTAAGAGCCTGATGCCCTCCCTAGTCTTGTCAACCTTTTTTCAGGTGACTGAACTCTGTACCCCATGCACCAGCCACTGCCTACCATCCCGCGTTGAAAGAACCAGTCACCCAGCACCAGCCCCCACAGACAGACACCACGTTTATCTGTGCCTCACCTACCTGATTAAATCATCTCAAATATTGACAGACAGGGAGAGGTATAATGAGGCCTGCAGATCCCAAATCCAAGTTTTCTCTGCCCCTTTGGACATTGAACTTCAGATTACGAAAACTCTGATTAGTGATTATATGGACAGCTAGGTCAATTTTCCCAGTTCCTTTCCTTAAATATCAGGTCTTTCCAACTTTCTAGTGAGAATGCATCTTAAAGTATGACATTCTCAAAATTAAAATTCAAAGTTATACTGCTTAAATCCATAGTTTCTTAATCTCTGAATATGAAAAAAAACTCATATTTTCTGTATTCTGTAATCTTTTTGTAAAACTTTGCAAATTTGTGGAATGAGAAATAATGTTTTGAGCATTTGTCTTCTGGATAGCCATGTGCTATGTGTAAGAATAAACACTTTCACATCATTGGAGATTGATTGGTGATGTTGACCACTCTATATTTTGGAGAGCCTTGGTCTCCCCCAAAACAAGAGGTCTTCTTTTTTAGTTATTTTTTTTTTTACTTTTTTAAAACATAATTTATTGTCAAGTTAGCTAACATACAGTGTACACAGTGTGCTCTTGGTTTTGGGGGTAGATTCACATGATTCATCGCTTACATACAGCACCCAGTGCTCATCCCAACAAGTGCTCTCCTCAATGTCCATCACCCATTTTCCCTTCTCCTCCATGCCCCCCACATCAACTCTCAGTTTGTTCTCTGTATTGAAGAGCCTCATATGGTTTACCTCCCTCTCTGTTTGAAACTGTTTTTTCCCTTCTCTTCCTCCATAGCCTTCTGTTAAGTTTCTCAGGTTTCACATGTGAGTAAAAAAATATGATATCTGTCCTTCTCTGACTAACTTATTTCCTTCTGCATAATACCCTCCAGTTCCATCCACATTGCCGCAAATGGCATGATTTCATTCTTTCTCATTGCCAAGTAGTATTCCATTATATATACAAACCACATCTTCTTTATCCATTCGTCAGTTCATGGACATTTAGGCTCTTTCCATGATTTGGCTATTGTTGAAAGTGCTACTTCATACATTGTGTTACATGTGCCCCAATGAATCAGCACTCCTGTATCCTTTGGATAAATTCCTAGTAGTGCTATTGCAGGGTCATAGGGTAGCTCTATTTTTAATTTTTTGAGGAAACTCCACACTGTTTTCCAGAGTGGCCGCACCAGTTTGCATTCCCACCATCAGTGCAAGAGGGTTCCCGTTTCTCTACATCATCGCCAACATCTAATAAGAGGTCATTTGTAAAGGAAAGAACCATTTTGTTGCTGCTTAACATTTACAACATGCCCTCCCTTCTCATCTACTTAGCCTTAGCCTTTGACCCAGCTACTTCCTTGGTTGGATCAAGAGGCACCATGCTTTTCTGAACAATAGCTGGTGACAGTGTGCCGACAGCAGGGGAATAGGGAAATGGGCAGGAGTCCATCAGAGAGCCCTGCTCCACATCAGGTGGTTTGGCCAGAGCTAGCAAGGAGTAGAATGCAGGGAAGTCCCCAATGGGCCATGCTCTGACAGGCCTGGCTGGTGTATGACTGTGCCCAGCTGCCCGTGTGAGCCATGCCAGCACCATATTCTCTGGATGTTTGCTCTGAACTTCATAAGCATGGTTGACTAACATTCCCACCCTTCGCAGCTATCATTAAGCCTGACTTCCTGGAAAGCTCTGATCGAGGAATAGAAGAGCTGGATTCATTTCTGTGCCTACCTTGGCTATATCTGTATGTCAAACTCATGTTTACCATAGCCATTATGGGTGTGAAAGGCAGAAGTGTAGCTACTCTCCATTTGCCCTGTCTTGTCTTATTTCCATAGATGGATGCTAAAACCCTGTATTCCTAGGCCTAAAAGCCTTACCTTCATGAAAAATAAGAATATTAAGTACTTTCATTAACATGCGATGTATCTAAAATAGAATTCTTCCCTGTGGAATTTAGGGGATGATTTTTCCAACATGCTAGTTGGGAGTGAATTGCTATGAACCCAAAATCAGAGCCTCTGATATAGGGAGAGTCAACTGATGCCTTTAACCAGAAGGTAGAAGGAGAAGACTGAAATTCCAGGCTGTAATGAGAGACTGGCTGCCACTGAGCCCACAGTGGCATTCAGTAGATACTGCATAGACCACTGGTTGATTCCTGCAGTTAGTTGACAGGAGCCCAGTTTGACTTGCATTTGATTTGGTTATGCAAGATGTCCCTCTGCGCTGTGTTCCTGCCCTTGGCTGTCACTTCCTTGGGGCAGCAGCCATCAGCCAGAGGCTTACACTGTTAGAGGTTGAGAGAGCCTGTGGAGAAACTTCCCAAGAAGAGAAGAGGCTGGTCATGTGGCCTTGGCTGGTACTCAGAGAACGTACAGAGGTGCCTGGGGGAAAAGATCAGCAAGCAAATCTCTGTACCAATCGTATCAGATTCCTGTTTCTTTCTTGTCTCATTGTGAGGAGAAGCAGTCTAAGGTAGGGATTTCAGAGTATTGACCTTGAACTTCGTCAGAATTGAGTTTGAAATGCATTTCTACCATTTATGAGTCACGTAATTTTTTTTTTAAGACTGAGTCCTCAGGGTCACCTGGTGGCTCAGTCAGTTAAGCATCCAACTCTGGATTTCAGCTCAGATCGTGGTCTCATGGTTTGTGAGACAGAGCCCCTCATCACGCTTTGCACTGACAGCATGGAGCCTGCTTGGGATTGTCTCTCTCTCATGCTCTCTCTCTCTGTCTCTCTCAAAAAAAAAAAAACAACTAAAAAAAAAAAAGAAAAAGATTAAAAAAAAAAAGAGATCCAGTAGATCAAGTTCCCCAGAAGCCAGGTGTTGAGACAAAGATTTAAATAAAAGTGAATTGTTAGAAAATGTTCCAGGGAGAAGCTGACAGAGGAGTAGGGAAATTTAAAAGTTTAAAGTTTAAAAAAACAACCAAGGGTGCAATATCAAGTACTATGAGGTGAGTGTTTAAGGTGGTATCTGGCACAGTCCCCTCCAGATGCAGTGTTTCAAGTTGTCCAGAGCAGCCCTCGCTTGGTGGCTAAAGGCTGACCCTGGAGGATGTAGGTTCCTAGACACTATCAGCTCTTCAGCTGCAGATCATGATGGCTCCAGCAGCCTGAGGGCCTCAAAGACACAGATACTGGGTGTCAGGAGTGAGAGCACACAGGGAATCTGACTGCATAAGAATAGTTAAGGGAGGGGCACCTGGGCGGCTGAGTCAGTTAAGCATCTGGCTCCTGGTTTCAGCTCAGGCCATGATCTCATGGTTTGTGGGATGGAGCCCCGCATAGGTTCTGCACTGAGCATGGAGCCTGCTTGGGATTCTCTCTCTGTCTCTCTCTCTGCCCCTTCCCCATCCATGGGCTTTCTCTCTCGAAATAAATGAATAAACATTTTTAATGGTATTTTTTTAATGGTTAAGGGATCTACATCATCAGTGGACTGAGAGCATCTGCTACAAAGCCTTAGGTAGGCTTCTGAGCCTCAGTATTTCCATCTGTTAAAAAGAAGGAAAATAACTTGTTTAAAATCATTGGGGAAGTAACACAGGCAGACCACCTGTTGAGATTCCATAAGAAAAACAGATTCAATAAGGTAACTATTATTGGCTTTGAAGTGAGTGATTGCAAACCCTGAGGCTTAAATAAACATACAAATGACACAGATATGTACAGAATTTGATTTATAACAATATATGCCTAAAAGAAGCGTTTAAGTTGCACAAGGAAGTTTTGAGAGCTAAAGTTAATTGTAATAATGCCTTCAGAAAACTGCCAATAAGAGCATTCTAATATTTAAGGTGTTTTCAACAATAGAACTGACATTGGGACGCCTGGGTGGCTTAGTCGGTTAAACGTCCGACTTTAGCTTAGGTCATGATCTCGCAGTTCGTGGGTTCGAGCCCCGCGTCGGGCTCTGTGCTGACTGCCAGCTCAGAGCCTGGAGCCTGTTTCAAAATCTGTGACTCCCTCTCTCTCTGACACTCCCCTGTTCACGCTGTCCCTCTCTCTTTCTCTCTCCTAGAAATAAATAAAAAAAAATTTATAAAAAAAAACAATAGAACTGACATTATAGCATAAGCTTTGACTAAATGAGGCCCTCTTCTATGTTTACGGTTTCATAATGAATGTTCACAGGGTAAGTTTGATAAAAACCTTAGTGCTCTAGTTCTTGTATTTTTAATTAAATTAAATCTGACCAAGTCAGCAAATGGATCTGTCATGAGTTGAATCTGATGTTGGTAGTCATACTGGGCAAGTCCATTCAGTTCACTGAGGGCTTATTGAGCACCTGCTGTGTGGCAGACACAAGGTCAAAAGGAATGAGGCCAAATCCCCAGGTTAGTCACTTAGGTGAATTATGGATGTGGAGAGACAGAATTAAAACAAATTTATCGCAATGCTTATATAGAAGCATGTTAGTGGCTTCAGTGTTAAGTCCCTTATACTTATTACCTCGGTTAATCTTCACAGCAGTGCTAAGAAAAAGTTCCCATATTACCCTCAGGGAAGAACACCAAGAATAATTTCATAACTAGTTTACAAAGCTAATGAGGGCAAAAGTGAGAGTCCAAGCCAGAGTGCAGCTACACTGCCTCTCATGTCCTGGGATTCTCTTGGTGACTAACTAACTGTAATACCTCTGTAGGAATCTCATCTGATTCCTGCCAGTTGCTGGTTTACCTGCTCAGCCTATAAAAGAACCATAATTAGATTATTTCAAAAAGACAGGAGGTGATTCCAAGAGCTACTTCAGTAATTCCTTTAGATTTGTGTTCATTACATTTAACGTAGCACTTAGACTTTCACTGTTGAACCTCATTATTACTGATATGATATGATACCTCTAATATAAATTATAAGTATAAATTATCAGATATAGATCCATATCTGATATACATATATTTATATATATAATATATATAAATCTTCTGATGAAGTATGGGTAATTTTCTTAAAGCAAATGGGCATCTCCTGAGACTAAATCAGGACAAAGTTTATGGGGGCAGGAACTACCTCTTCCCCTTTAGAAGATACCTCCATGGAAAGTACCTCCTGGGTCACTGAATGACTCTCTCCTGCTGTACAGCCCTGTTATCCACAAGGCTCTCCTCCCATTGTTGTAGGGAGGTACAAGGACTCTTATGAAATCAATTCTGGGTTTTCTCTTCTGTATCATTCACGGGTATTCACATATTTTTCATGAATCCAGAAGGTGCAAAGTAAAAGGATGCTGTCTCCTCTCTCTACTAACATGTCTATAGAGTTATGCTACACATAACAGATACTATATTCTTTTGCCTGCATCTAAATATTTACTTCCTTGCCCAAAATTTTACCTTTCATAGGATTAATATGCCCTATTTTGCACATAGGACTTATGTCAGGTGAGCAATGTTCTCATGCCATTTTTTTTTTTCCTGTTAGGATTTGTCCATATAAGTCAGTGGAAATGAAACCAAGCTTATAAGAACGAAAGTTCACTGGAATTTCTTTTTGTGTTGCTGTTTAGGAGAAAGGGGCAAGTTGTCAGAAAAGAAAATTGTGTCAAGAAACTATTTGAAACAAATTGGGGATGTCTTCTTGGCCATTAGGGATCCCCTCTAGTAGTGTGATAAGAAAACAAAAAAAAAGTTAACAATCAACAACCGTGGTTATGAATCAAGTTCCATCAGTAATCAGCCCTGTGGTTATATGCAAAACCTCTTAATTTCTCTAAATTCAGTTGCTTGTCTATTAATAGAGCTATCAAAGAAAAGAATAATCTGTCCCTTTCAACTCAAAAATTATTTTTTCTATAATTTCTTAGATATGGATGTGGTACTCTGGAATGGATTCCCTCCTACCAAGCCCTATCTGAAGTCCTTTGTGATAGACCTTCTTCTGGACTTCTTTTTTTCCTTAAAATAAATGTCCTAGAGTGCAGACAAGGAAGGCAGGCTAATCAAATCTGCAGATGATGCAAAGCTAAGTAAAGATAGCTAATGTGCGACAGGACATAGGATTCAGAGCATCTTGACAGCTTGCAGTTGAGGGCCAAAACTACCAAGGTAAACTTTGATGAGGATAAATGTAAAGTATTTTGTCTAGGTTTAAAAAAATTAATTTCACAAATGAAAGAAGTGAGATTCCTGACTTACAGCAAGTCATTTGTGAAAGACTTGGTTATTGAGTTCATTGCAAGTATGGTGTAACTCACCCATTAGGATGTGGCTACCGAGGAGCTGATTTAATTAGAAATGGAGAGTCCAGAGCAAGAAAGGCACCAGTCTGGACTCTGCACTGGCCACAGCATATCTCGAATAATCTGGCGAGCTGCAGACATCAAGATTTAAGAAGGATATTGACAAACCAGTACAAAACAAACTTATTGGTGAAGTCTCTTGAAGTCATGTGGAAGGAACTAGTGCTGTTTAGTATGAGGGTAATGAAGGGGCCATGGTAAGATATTTGTTTTTAAAATGTATCATCTTGAGGAGGGCCATGACCAATTCTGTTTATATAGTGTGGTAAAATATTATACCATAAAAATAGACTTTGGGACTCAAACATATGCATGTACGAATTTCAGCTCAACCTGTCTCAACTCTGTCGATCTAAGCAAGTAATCTTCTGAGCACTTCCATTTCTCATCTTAAAACATAAAGATAATAATCCTTGCTCATAAAATTATCCATGAGAATTAAGTGAGATAGCATGTCAAGTAGGTGGTATAGTTACTTGGATGAGTTTAGGTTTTCCATAAAGGCTAATCTCCTCTTACTTTCAGAAGGAGAACAGGGGCACCTGGGTGGCTCTGTTGGCTAAATGTCTGACTCTTGGCTTCAGCTCAGGTCATGATCTCTGGTTTGTGGGTTTGAGCCCTGCATTGGTCTTTATGCTGACAATGTGGAGCCTGCTTGGGATTCTCTTTCCTCTCTCTACCTCTCTCCCACTCATGTTCTATAAACAAACAAACTTTAAAAAAAAGGAAAACAGGGGCCATCAGGTTGATGTTCAAGAAAGTACTCCATTGGGGCGCCTGGGTGGCTTAGTCGGTTAGGCGTCCGACTTTCGCTTAGGTCATGATCTCGCGGTTCGTGGGTTTGAGCCCCGCGTCGGGCTCTGTGCTGACTGCCAGCTCAGAGCCTGGAGCCTGTTTCGGTCTGTGACTCCCTCTCTCTCTGACCCTCCCCTGTTCACGCTGTCTCTCTCTCTCTCCTAGAAATAAATAAAATATTAAAAAAAAGAAAAAAGAAAAAGAAAATACTCCATGCCAGAGCACATGGGTGGCTCAGTCAGTTAAGTGTCTTACTTTGGCTCAGGTCATGATCTCACAGTTCCTGAGTTCGAACCCTGCATTGGGCTCCCTGCTGTCAACACAGAACCTGAATCGGATCCTCTGTCTGCCTCTCTCTCAAAAATAAACATTCAAATAAAAGGTACTCCAAGCCAATTATAATTATCCCAAATTAGGATGAATTAATAGGTCAGAGAGGGCTGGGGTTAAGGTGTGGGAGTATGGAGCTAACTTGCCAAGGAACTCTGGTGCCGTATTCTTGTTCAAACACAGCTTCATATAATAACATTTTGATTTTACACAGTGGGTTTCTAGGTATGATTTCATGTGAGTCATTAAAAAGAGACAGAAAATCTGAGTAATGTGATGTTTAAGAGTCCTCTGTTCTCCCTGATCTATGCCCTTCTGCATTGCTGGAATTGAGGTTTACTGAAACTATAATTTACTGCTGGAGGTTGAGTTATAAAGGATCCAGATATGTAACTCCCTACACCTACTAAGTTAGGGAATCATTGTTGGAAGTTATAGGAGGATACTCAGTTGTAACAAACAAAAGGGATTTCTGGCTCTCTCTCTAGTTCTCTATAGCTCCGTCACTCCTGCTCCCTCCCACTCACTCAGGTATGGTTTTCTCAAATGCAAAACATGGAATTCCCTTGCCAGTATTTTGACTCTGAAGTTTCTTTTAAACAGCTGATATTTAAATCCACCTAGTCCTCTCTAGCTATCCTCCTAGGAGCGCTGATCATAAGAAAGAGCTGAACTTGTTGAATGTTCTGAATTCACTCTTATTGAAACACATGGAGGTATGTATCCAGGTACTAACTACACCCAAGTGTCTTTTCTAAAAGACCAGAGTTAGCAAACCAAACACTCATCCTGGCCCAGCAATTAGAAATCTAACCATGAACTTGCTATTCCCATGCTTCTTGGTTAGCTGTTTCTATGTTTTGAAGTAGATGATTGAATGCAAGAGGTAGTTTGACATGATAATACTGAGTAATTTCTTATGGAATATACTTAGTCAGAAAAATATTGCTGGATAGGAGCTCACAGAAAATAGAGCTATGCTAGTTTTCAGAGACAAAGGGCCTAGATGAGGGTTTCTCAAACTTGGCCTATTGATATTGTAAGCCAGATGATTTTTTTGTGGTGGGTGGTGTACTAGGCATTGTAGCATGTTGAACAGCATCCTTGATCTCTGCCCAGTAGGTGGTAGGAGCTGCACTCCTACCCTCACTTGTAACAACCAAAACATTTCCAGACATTGCTAAGCGTTCCCTGGGGGTGGACAAATGGACCCCCAATGAGAACCACTGGTCCCGATCTGGTGATTTCTCGTTGAACTGATAATGCCAGCATTATTGTGGGAGTCAAATTACAGAAAGTGAGTTTAAGTACTTTTAAAAATAAAATATTTACACATTTGATTAATGTGTATCTCTTATCTTTTCATTGATTCATATGTTCATTCATCTAAGATTTTGGGGGTGAGCAGGTGCTGGAAACCAAGAAATAAATAAACTTTGAGAGGCTTTATTAGGGTTTTCCAAGTAAACAAAGAGGTTAGAAAAAAAAGATCATGGAGACATCCAAAATGAATGTATGTGTATAACATGCCCAAAATATTGAGGGAGTCCCAGGGGAGAAGGGGCTGCCTTTGACTCAAACCATAAAAAAACAGTTGGCTGAAGCTCTGTGGTAGTAGTAACAAATGGACTAATTCTTTTTCATATAATGTCATAAACTTGTGCAGTGTTGCTAGAAGTATTTAAGGTGCCTGCTGACAGTATGCAACACAGATTAAGGTATTATCATTTTTTAGGGCTACTCTTAAAGTGGTGTGAAATCTTAATGAGCAACGTAAGAATTGAAATGGATACAGACACCTGTTATGTTCCTATCTTTTTTTCCATACTTGCTCAATAATAGCAAACAATCAAACAAAAATGATAAAGCCCAAAACTCCAACCCAGGTTTCCTTGAGGAGAGCACAAGTGTCAGAAACACTAGCAAGGAACACCAGAAAACTCATAATGTTAGGTCTGTTGATTCAAAAACATTCTTAGCATCATGAACACCTCTTTTAAACACTAAATCTGACACTGTATATTTAGATAGAAATAATTCTGTACCAGGGAAGTTGGGTTAACCATCATGAAAGTACCAGAATTTCCAAATTGACTCCACGATGTTCTAAATGAAATAGTCACTGACGAGGAAAACCCCATCTAAGGGCTGCCTGGTACAGCCACATTTGCATCAAAGGTACAGCTGTTTTCCCCTTTGAACTTCTCCTTTGATTTTACCTAGTCCATGTTCCAGAGGTACTCATAGGTTAGATAGAACAAGAGCTGTTAGCTGTTGCATGTGCTGCACTAATGGTTATGAGTCACATTTGTTTTGGAAGATTACCCTTAAAGCCTGTCACTCATGCTTGTTTATGAGGAACACAGTGACTTAAACATCAGCTAACAAATCCCCATGAATGCACAGTCACATCTGACTGCTTCCAGCAAATGCTTCCTGTCACTTCTCCCTCCACTGCTCTGAGAATTTAAGGCTGGTGGAGCGAACAGAGAGACATCCGTGAGCATTCATTAAAAGAAGCCTGGGAGAGGGTGGTAACTGCAAAGCCAGCTGTTGAAATTAATATAATTGGTGTGAGATTAAATATCATCAACCTTAAGACCTGCCTTTTACCACCAGAGAAATCAATCTTCATATTTAAGTTTACACTACCATGGTACATTCCACATACTGAACTGTCACATGCCTTTAGAATAACCATGCCATGCTGTTTCTTTAAGCATTATGAGCGAAACAAACAGCTGACAGGTGGGTACTCTAGCACATTCAGAATCCTTGTGACTTCACCAACATTATTTTTTTATCTTAATTTGACTATATGTATGAGAAACACACCATCTAGGCATAAAGATAGATAGATAGATAGATAGATAGATAGATAGATAGATAGATAGATAGATAGATAGTCAGTCCTGATGTAGCAGCTCATGAAAACCAAGTCTGTACTGTGATTTATAAATCAGGAATTTATTGGCTATATTCATGTCTTATATCTGGATTGAGTGGATTGTCTTTAGCTTCCCTCATTTGAAAAAAAAAACTATATTTTTCACAAAGTTACCACAAATTCATTCAAGAAATATTTTTTGAGCACCTACTATGTGCCAGGCACTATTGGAGTGCCTCAGTGAACAAGAAAGATAAAAACTCCTACTGTCCTGGGGCTTTCCTTCACAGGGGGTGTGTGTAGGTGTGTGTTTGCAGAGGGCATGTGGGTGGGTGAGGCAGATGAAAGACTGTAATGGTAAAAAAATAGTTGTCTAATATGTTGGAAAGGGCCATAGAAAACCATTCCATTTGTTCCTCATTGGAGTGTTCCCCAAAGTTGACCATCAGTATTTTATATGAATCTCCTATATTTTAAATGTTAGAAGCCAATCTAAAATAATTTGGCACTAAACTTATTCTCGTGGGCTGTCTGGAGTCAGCAGCACCAACCCTCTATCTGGTTATTGGAGAAGAAGCCCAGGCCCAAACGGTTAGGTGACTTTCCCAAGATTCCAGCAGTTACTGGCAGGAGTGAGGCCAACATCCAACTTCCTGCTCCATTGTGCATTCTTCCATAGGTCAATTTGAAAGCAAGTGACCTAGTTGGTGGAATCTACTTGAAACTCTATTTTGAAACATTGAAAAATTGGGAATGTCTTAGGTACATGCAGAATGGGACCCTCTTGACAGAAAAGTCAATAGCAGAAAGCTTTTACGTTGTATGAACTAGATTGAGACAAGGCCTTTAGGAAATCACTCTGCTCATTCATGTGACAGGCCAACCATAGAAGCATGGGCCCTGATTCATGTACCCTCATTCATCTTTCTCACTCACAAACTATCACCGCTCATTTTCCTTCTGCTTCCTAGAGCTCCAGAAGACACAGTTAGAGATGGTCTATTGGCCTTGCCATCCCAGCTTTCTCTTATGCCTGTCTCCATTTCTCTTCTGAATATAACTTAGACTTGGCCATCATTTTTGGAGTTCCAGTAAATCATTTGATGAAAAGATTATAAATCCAGGGTAAGAACAGAACTGAAAAGACCCAGCACTCTAATGGAATAGAATGAACGGTAGTCAATAGGCATTTCTTCTAGACTTACCACCATAAGGCAGCCTAGCTGGAACTTGGTTTCCCTAACATTACATGGGGTTTTTAAATCTTCTTATTTACAGTCCTGTTGTGAAGATTAAAAGGTTAAGGGAGAATGTGTCTGTAATAGCACTCTGAAAACTGTGAATGGGGGTCCACACTAGCAATTTCAGTCACTTCTGCCCTTTCTTTCTCTAAAGACAGGTTACTAAAGGGATACACAAGGTAACATTATTTTCAAGGTTGCTTTAGGCATATTTGGTGTTAGTGAAATTAGCCTTCTGTAGTTGGAAGGGACGATCATGGCTGTTACTCAGAATAATGATACTGGGAAGTTTTTGAAAAATGCAGATTCATAAACTTTATACCTAGAGATTCTGATGCAGAAGATCTAGAGTGATTTGGAATTCATTTGCATGTTATATGTTTGTGTTTGCTCTAGGAAAACTTTGAACATGGATCTAAAGATTATGGGTTTAGGAAACCTTACTCCAACTTCCTACTAACGCTGACTCCTTGTCCTGCGACACCTGGCATCACTTAGAAACGGAAAACGAATAATTACTCAGGCTCTCATCTTTTCCACTCCATTAACTTGTCCCCTTGTCCCCCTAGTACTTGGCACCCCACCTTGACAGCTGTTACTGCCAAGCATCCCCATTAATAACCCATGTTGACATCCTCTTCTTTCCACCTGCTGCCCTCTAGTGGAGGTGCTGACAAGCAGCTAAATATTTAAAGGAGACCAACAGGGGTTGACCAGTCTGAGCAGGTGAGCTCACAGGGGGTCAGTGCAGTCCCCACAAGGGTGTCCAGAGACCACAGCTGTGAGAAAAACCATTAGGATAGCCTCAAGCAGTTTGGACACTGTTGACACACAACTTACATTGAGAACAGAGCTTTATGAAGAGCCCTGCATCTCTTTATGGGTTTTTTCCAGGTTTCAGAAATCTACCAGGAAAAGATTACCCTGGGGATATTTTTGCCTCTTTCTCCCCATTTCTTTCTTCTACCATTTATCCAAATTCCACCTCTTGCCAAATAAGGTGATTCATCCCTACCTCCCCTAATCTTTGGGTTTCTCAAATCTTGCAAGAAAGGAAAAGTATTTTTTTTTTTTAATCCTTACAGTTTAGAAGCTTCCAGTCACCAGGTAAGACGTACTGACATGAACTCAGCCTTAACAGTGTAATGGGCACTTGGGCAGGTGATGTGTTCACCTTGTATCTCTTTGAGATCATGTGAGGTACCTGAAGTAACCCTCTTTTGCCTACAAGGCACTGAGGTCAAGAAAGTTTGAGAAAACTGTGGTATGTCACTCAGCAAGGGACAAAGTTAGAACTAGAACTCAGGTGCGGCTGACGGAAAGCCCTCATGAGTTCTTTTAATGTGCTACGCTACCTCTGCACAGTGATTGTTTAGTCTTCAACTGGGTAATAAATTGTAACTTTCATGGGAAATGAAATGAAGTCTCGGTACTATACTCGTAGTAAAATCCTTCAACTTTTCTTTAATGAATGTTTAATAATCAGTGTATCTCTGCACAATCCTCATACCTCATTTTTAAAAAAATTTTTAATAGTTTATTTAGAGACAGAGCATGAGCAGGGGAGGGGCAGAGAGAGAGGGAGACACAGAATCTGAAACAGGCTCCAGGCTCTGAGCTGCCAGCACAGAACCCGATGCGGGGCTCGAACCCATGAACCGCAAGAGCTGAAGTCGAACACTTAACCGACTGAGCCATTCAGGCGCCCCTCATACTTCATTTTTAATACTCTTGCATCCAGAATTGTTTGGCAGAGGAGCTGGGGTGGGGGGATTGGGTAGGAGGCAAGAACAGCAGAAGCCACGGTGCTGACGCAAAGCTGAGACTGGATATCACAGGATAGATGCTGCATATCCTGCAAGTTTTGATGAAACCAAGTAGTTATCTTTTTTTTTTATTGTTGCTTTTTTTTTTTTTTACAAATAGTTTATTGTCAAATTAGTTTCCACATAACACCCAGTGCTCATCCTCACAAGTGCCCTCCTCCATGCCCACCCCTCCTCCCCCCACATCCATCAGTCCTCAGTTTTTGTCAGCATTCAAGAGTCTCTCATGGTTTGCCTCTCCCCTTTCCCCCACCATTTCCGCCCTTCTTCTCCCCCTTGGTCCTCTGTTAAGCTCCTCCTAATCCTCCTATACGTGCACACATATGATATTTGTCTTTCTCTGCCTGACTTATTTCGCTCAGCATAACACCCTCAAGGTCCATCCATGTTGCTACACATGGCCAGATTTCATTGTTTCTCATTGCCATGTAGTATTCCATGGTATAGATAAACCACATCTTCTTGATCCATTCATCTGTTGATGGACACTTAGGCTCTTTCCAGGTTTTAGCTATTGTGGAGAGTGCTACTATGAACATTGGGGTACATGTGCTCCTATGCATCAACATTTCTGTATCCCTTGGGTAAATTCCTAGCAGTGCTATTGCTGGGTCCTAGGGAAGTTCTACTGTTAGTTTCCTGAGGAACCTCCACACTGTTTTCCAGAGGGGCTGTACCAGTTTACGTTCCCACCAACAGTGTAGGAGGGTGCCCGTTTCTCCACATCCTCGCCAGCATCTAGAGTTCTCCGATTGGCTCATTTTAGCCACTCTGACTGGCGTGAGGTGGTATCTCAGTGTGGTTTTGATTTATATTTCCCTGATGAGGAGCGATGCTGAGCATCGTTTCATGTGTCTGTTGGCCATCTGGATGTCCTCTTTGGAGAAGTGTCTGTTCATATCTTCTGCCCATTTCTTCACTGGGTTGTTTGTTTTTCGGGCGTGTAGTTTGGTGAGTTCCTTGTAGATTCTGGATATCAACCCTTTATCTGATATGTCATTTGCAACTATCTTTTCCCATTCCGTTGGTTGCCTATTAATTTTCTGGGTTGTTTCCTTGGCTGTGCAGAAGCTCCAAGTAGTTATCTTTACTAACCAGCAGAGAGGTCAGAACACCTGGGCCAAACGCTGATAGAAACTTGTGTGTGTGTGTGTGTGTGTGTGTGTGTGTGTGTGTGTGTGTGTGTGATTCCCCACAGGATCCTTCACGACTGATGTACCAGCATGAGTTTATCCCTTTTGTGGTCTTTCATATTTCTTTTATCCTTGATTGTTAATATCTTGGTAAGTGATTTTTTATCCATATAGTTTTTCCTTAAGGAATGTAAACAATATAATATTTAATCAGGCTGACATTTTACTTACCATTGTATGTGATCATTATTATTAGAATATTGTCATACAGCCTATTTAATTTCTTAACTGGGATGTACACACACGCATACACACACATGAATGCCTTTTTTCCCTGTGATGATAGAAAATACAATACACATCTATGTACATAAGAGAATTTGCTATGAGTCCTAGACCCATTATATACTCTATGTGTGAATAGTGTCACATGGAAACAATAATACTTAGGATCTGGATTCCAGTTCCCTGACCTCCTACCATTTTTAAATGTTTCTTTATTTATTTTTGAGAAAGAGTGAGAGAGAAAGAGAGAGAGAGAGAGCGCGCGCACAGGCGAGCAGGGGAGGAGCAGAGAGAGAGAGTGAGACAGAATCTCAAGCAGGCTCCACACTCAGTGCAGAGCTCGACACAGCGCTCGATCTCATGACTGTGAGATCATCACCTGAGCCAAAATTTAGAGTCAGACACTTAACTGATTGAGCCACCCAGGTGCCACTCTCCTGCCATTTTTAAACATTGCTACCTTGGTGAGATAAATACCAACAGCCCCAGTTGCTCTTATAAACCCAGGATAACATTACATATATGGCTGAATTAAATAGTCTTATCCAAAAGATTCCTTTGGCTTCTCTAGCCTGTGAGCTGTACCTTGATTTGTACAACAGTTAAAGCCACTGAATAGTTACATGAAAACATGTTAATCAAAATTAAGTAGCTGTCAGTTGGAGCTTGTTTTTCCATTGGCTTGCATGAATGATGCTTGCCTTCCTTTCTGACAGGAGCTCCAATGAGAGAATTCCTTCAATCTGGTTTTCTCTCATGATTCTTCTGGTTCATAAACAACCTAGAGATAAGCACTACCCTGGCATAGCATATTAAAAAGGAATCCTAGATTATGCTGTTAATAAAACAAAAATCCTATGTAAATAATGACATCTTGTTTTTAATTTCATTTTATGTGTGTGAGCTCAAGTTTTTGGGTGCAGGGCACATCTGACTTGACAGATGAGTTCCCAGCAGTCTGTCATTATCCAACCCCAATCCTGGAATGTTCCTTACAACTTCCTGTGCTTCCTTCCTGCAGCTAAGCACTGGCAAGCTCGCAGTGTGTAAGAATTATAGCCACACACCCTCCTGCCCCCTCTTGCTGCACATTTTTTCAGTTTATTATTTTCTCATAGCTTACCTGTTTAAAATCAAAATTTTAAAAGCTCTTTCCCCCAAATTTTGACCATTTGAAATTTCAGGATTCCAAGATATAACCATCTCTTCATTTTTCTGATGAATAAAATACTAAGTAAACGTACCAACGTAATCTTTATCACAGACTTGGGGTGGGGGGAAAGGAGGGATAGAGTTAGTAAGGCTGAAAGAGAGAGAACACAGTATAAGCCTGCAGCATTCATCTGTCCAGTATTACAGGCGTCCGTGTAACATGGAGGCGATAAAGCAGAGTGGTTCAGAGAATAGGCTGGATTTGAATCCTGCTTCTACCACTTTCACCCCTTTGTGCCTCAGTTTCCTCATATGTGAAAGCGGCTAATAGCACCTAGCCTAGAGGGTTATTATGAGGATTAAATAAATTGATACGTGTAAAGAACTTTCAAGTCTATCTAGCACATAAATGTTCAATAGCTATAAGCTATTATTGTTATAACACTAAAGAAAGAGAGCCCAGGAGCCGTTCGGTCTGGTGGGATCCTTTCTTCCTCCGCCTCTGCCTTCTCTGCTCCCACTTGGCTTACCTGCCTGCCTCCCAATCCACCTCTGCCACCTGTCTCTCTTCCACACAACTTAAGAATTTTTGGCAAAAATGTTTAGAAGAGAAGAAGAGGTGCAAACTTCGGAGGGTACCAGGATCTGATAGGCAGGTGTACCTGTCAGCTGTGTATACCTGTGGCTGTGTCCAGTAGTAAGTGCTTTATGACATCAGAAAGCTTATTTCTTAAGAAAAGGGCTTAACGTTTTGATGGCTGGACCTCTTCATACGGGGTCCATGGAAGTTGGCTCGGTGACAGAGTAGGACAGTGGGACTCAGGGGTCTACAGGACGAACATGAAAAGAATGTCGTGTGTGTTTGTAGGAGAGATGAGTATGCAGAGCTCCCTTGTCTTTACCACCCTTTGGTCTGAGTTGAGGCATTTTGCATGGGAATATAATAAAAGTCAAAGTCAAAGAGCAACTTGTCCCTCGGGCCTTCAGTGCCTTTGGTCTGTCTTTCCAGACGTGCTGCTCTTCACCCCCTCCTTACCAAGACCCCACTGACCTCAAAGGGCCCTTCTTGCCAGGCCGTGAAGCACTTCTGAGCCAGAGGCCTGGGACTATGGCCAAAGCTGAATGAAGGTGCAAAATGTATGACTAAAAAAAGCCCAAACACGTGGCACTGGGTATAGCAGATAAGTCTGTTGGAGAAATGGTTTATAAATAACATGGAAAGGGGGAAAGGGTAGAGGGGCAAAATATTGAGCTGCTGTCTGATACTGGATGTCAGGCTCACCATTTCTAATACTGAACCCCAAGGTAAGTGCACATTAAAAAAATGGATCTTATGGATAAAATGAACTCCGCCTGGGCTTATTTTTAAGTCCAGTAAGCCAAATTTTTAAACAAGGTTTCTTTTATTTGGAATACATTGGAAAACATGTGTTAATTTGAGAACAAGTGAATACAAAACAAGAGCAAGAAACAAATCTCATGAAGGTGTTATGCTTCCCTGAGGATGGTCTGCACAGCTGGGATGCTACAGAGATGGGAAAGTGTAGGGATCTTACTCAAATAGTTTTTTCTCCTCCAAATCGTGGCAGGGGATGGATGGACTAAAGACAGAAGGAATGAGGGGGAAATGAGAAAACTTGGGAAAGTTTTCTTTTTCTTCCCCCCTTTCTGTTTTTGGTTTTATTTTTCCCTTGTCAAAGCCAGAAAGGATCTGAATTCTGGTCCAGAACACCCAAGACCAAAGGGTCAGGGAAAGCCACTCGGGCTGGGAGCTGTGATCTTATCACTAGTCCAGACCCCTCCTCCTTCCTCCCTGGGAACTTTGTGCAAATACAACTGCCCATTCTTCCTGTTTAGTGACAAAAGTTTGGCTCCCTTCTCTTTCAGATGGGAATATGAACTTTAGGGGATAGCTTTTGCTGCTGTTTCTCTTAAAGACACAGAGACTTGACTTGCTCTTACAGACTTCTTCTGTGGCACATGGAAACCACCACTAACTAAAGAACAAGATCATGAGCTTAGAGAAATGAGGCAGCGTGCCTTCCCCTGGGGCTGAACCAAGCTCCCTGTCTTCTGTTGCCTCTTTTCCCCACCCTAACCCACCTCCATCTCCATCATACTTTGTGGTTACCCATCTGCCCCTTACTGTAAGTTATAATCTCCCAGGAAGAGCGATCCATTGGCTCAGAGACAGTCTTCTGAGAAGGGAATGAACTTGTCTTTTATCCCTGCCAGGATTTCTGTCATTGCCAGAGAGGTCTGAGTCAGGGAGACTAAGAGTTTCAGTGTTAAAGTGTGCATTGTTTAAAATTATAATAATTTTCTGTCTTCCTTGAATCTCATCTTCAAAATCAAAATGATGCCCAGTGTCGGATCATATTGATGCAGTGTCTAGGGGTGTCAGGGAAGCTTCTCTGAGAACATGACTGCCAGCTGTTGGTCAGGCCATGGTACGTGGTGATAAGGAATGTCCTCTACTTTTGCAGGAGAATTTAAAATTCAGACTCAGGACTTTTCATCTTCTCCAAATTAATTTCCGAGAATTTTAGTTCACTCTAGTCCATTAGTGGAATCTTATGAGATCTTTTTCCCCCACGACAGCATTACCAGTTTTCTTTCATCCATGGATTTGATAAATCCAGAAGCATGCCTTTTTTCTTTGGGTCCTCTACCTTTTATACAAAACCAAATTCAAAACGTTGTCACCTGCCCTTGAAGATTGTGGCCCAGGCTGTTCAGGATTCACTAGTTAATTTTCTTGGGTCATTTGTTTAACTATCTGTGAATTCACTTACCTTTATAGTTATTCAGGCCACAGTAATATGTTTCACTCACAACATATGAGAGATTACATCACCTGACTCACTGAAATTGAGAAACATTAGATGAGCAACACTCCCCTAACAGCAGTCAGATAATTCTTTCCATGAATGGAAATGAAGTACATTTCCTATAATGATTTGTTCTTGGTGAATTCATCCTGACGTCAAGTGACCTATTGTTTCCTTTCTAGGTACTCAGAAACTATCTAATAGTTCACTCTAGAATGTTGTGGGAGATTGAGATTAAAGGTATAGCTTTAACAATCAACCTTTTAAACCTATTCAAACATTGGACTATCTCCTGTTTTTGTCTTCCAAAAATTCTCAGAAATCACAAGTAGTTTACTGATCCATTTAGTATTTCTAGGATCTTGGATAGATCTCATCTGATCTCAAATGCTTGAATTCATTATTAGCTTGAGATTGTGTTTATTGTCTCATTGACTTTAGACTTCAGTTTTTTGGACCATATTTATTCTATACTCTTCAGTCTTCCTGTTTTACCCTTGACTGAGAAGAAAACTCTTTAACAGTTTCCCCTTGCCTTCCCTTTCTTCTCAGAGTTCTCATCTTTTCATTTTCATATTACTTTAGAGTTTTGTGAGATGAGGCAAAATGCATCTCAGCGTATAGTTTTACCATTTAAGTGTAAGAGCTCTGGTCTATTGATTATTACATCATCCTAAAAGACTAGTCTGTACTATCTCTTTCCTCTTTCTGCATGCATGTGTGTGTGTGTGTGTGTGTGTGTGTGTGTACATACACGCACGTGCACTCACTTGCACCTACATGTACTTGTGTGGGTTTTCTTTTCATTCTTTCAGTGCACCCGTAATATTTAAAGGTCATTTGTGACAGAACTGAGAAGCTATCCATGCATGAGGTTTAATTTAAGGTGGAGATGATTGCTTTGCGTTACTATTCTTGGAATAAGTACCAAGTTTCAAACTTACAAACTAAACATGGCAAATCATCAGATTTGGTGCCGTTGCTTGGCAAGATCCAGTGAAACTCAAGATCATTAGGTTCAGGTAGAGAGGAATGGTGGTGAGAAAATCAGAGCCAGAGAGAGACAGCTAGAGGTGAAAATATGTGTAAATGGCTCTGGGACCCTAGGAGTCAACAGGAGGCCATTGGGAAGATGGGGAAGGGAAAGACAACACTAACCAACTATTTCATTCATTCATTCATTCATTCATTCATTCATTCATAAATATTTATTGGGAGCATGCTGCATGCCTGACATCCTTTTCAGTGAAACTAGGATGATGAGGGAGACAAAATGAGAAGGTGAAAATGAGTAAGGAGGAATCACTCTCCATAACAGCTGGCCCAGTCCACATATGGATATGCTTTTCTGTCCCGAACACACAACCAAGCAAAGTAATAAGCTATAGATTGCCTCTACTTGTTTCAAAATAATAAAAAGACAGATTCCAGAAGAGTCTATCTGTAACCATTTAAAGAGACATAAAATGAAAATCAGAAAGGAAGTGAATGTTTCTGTAAGGAAAGTTAATAAGGCCAGTGTTGAGTAGAGGAGGACCGCTGCGTTGGCAGCATCCTAGAGATGCGGTTAAGGAAATGGAAACACGAATCCATGGAGTATTCAAGAGCTACTATCTCCCTAAAAGTAACTACAGTTCATCAGGTTTTGCCACATGCTCGGATTGCAAACCGACTACAGAATGTCAAAAAGTTTCTATTACAGAATTACCCCTGGATTTTTACTGCTTAAATTCTACTCTGGGAAATGTGACTACACACCAGCATCTAAAACAGGCAATTTTGATATTACGAAGCTGTTACTCATAACAGTAAGGGCATGTTACTGACTAAGTCATTCCGATGGGTGACTTACAGATTTGCAGCATCAGAAACATAGTGCGCATGTACCTAGAACTCACAGAGCTGCTCACAAGTTGTACAGCCATGAAACACCCCTTGCCTTCCATATTGGATTTCTTAATACTGCTGTATGTGTGTTGTGGGGACCCAGGTTGATTTCCCTGACGTAAGCCTTGCAACTTGTTTTTCAGTTCAGCACAGTAAAAGCTGAGCAGAAGATAACTCCCTGTTGGCCACCCACCTCATAGTGTCTCAAAGGGGACTCTGTGTCAAAGCATTCCACATGAGGCAAATGTACGGTTCTGCAATCGAAATGAAAAACACTTGAGCTGAATCATCTACCGTTACTATAGCTTCCAGCCCTAATTTAAAAGAATGCAGGGAGCCCTGCAAGTTGAAGCGCTTTTGGCAGGCGAGGAAACAGCTGTAACATCGTCAGGGGCTGTCTGTAGGAGCTGTGCGGGCTGTTGACAGCAGTTAGAAGGCCCAGAAACGGGGCAGACGCTTTCCGCATTAGGTCAAGGCAGTGGCAGCGGCCTGGTTCGAGAAGTGAACTTTTGACCCCGCGTGTGGCGTGAGGCGAACGGCTCTCCAGGACCTTGTTTTGCCATTCCTCAGGCTAGTTTTCTCGTTCACAACCAGAGGGTAGGATCTTTGCTTTTGAAACTGCTTCACTTCTGCTGCAAGTTAGAGGCTTTCATAGCTGCAGCTGAAGGGAAGGGAGATGAGGAATGAGGCCTGGTATTTCCTGCTCTCCCTCAGTGTCCACCATCCTCCCCAGGGGTGGACAAGTCGCCTCAAGGGCTGTCACACTACACCTTGGATGTGTGTGCTGGCCAGGGAGAGTTGTGCCGTTGGCACAGCTGATTTCATCATCTAAAGGCCTTTGCACCTCTCTGTCTGAGACTCCCTCTCTCCTGTCTCCTATCCCCTACGTGCCTGCTCTACTTAGCACCTTCCCACTGCCCCTGCTGCAAGGCATCCCTTTGCCACTCCCTAACCAGGCCTACCCTCTTGAAAGAGGTCCAGACCTTACCCTTACCTCCAAACCTATTTACATGTGCCCCAAACCGGTGGCCTATGGAAGGAATCAGATAAAATGATTTATGCTGAGGTATACCTTGCTGAGTATTCTGAATGTGATACCTAAGGGGTATAAGCATTTTGACTCATCCAAATGAATGAATCTCTAATGTTACAATTTCTGTTTTCCGGCACCAGTCTGTCTGGACATTTTGGGAAGCCAAGGGATCCTTTCCTTAGCTGCTCAGGTTATATTCTCTGGATAAATGCCTAATCCAGCTTCCCTCATTGTTTTCTTTTTTTAAGATGTAGAGTTCAGTCATATCTTAGAAAACATTTATCTTCCCACCTTTGCCAACATTCATTGAAGTCAGCAAAAATAAAAGAGAAGGCTGGGGGAGGAGGGGCTACCATTTTATTTCAGGTTGTTAAACCAAGTCTCCAACTGAATTGAAGATACTCTTTGACAGCCTTATGTGTAGATTTATAAAACTTCAAAAAGTTTCTTTTAACCAAATTCAAAGTAGTACCAGCTGATAAAGAGAGATAGATACCTTAGTCTGGTTAATAAGGGTAGTAGTTGCTCTCTAGAAGGCAATGATAAAGGGAAATGATCTAAAATTTTCCCTGAAGACCAAGCAGTTTGCAGTGGAAACCCTGGCCTCCACCCTCAACATTCTATTATAAATTTGTCATTTAGAAGCATGTAGTTTAGAACATCATTCTTAGGAAAATGCTAGTTAATTAGGCAATCATTGTTCATTATTACAAAGCAATAGATGCTGTAAAAAAAAAAAAACATTTACAGACATCAATATTGGATTTAAGTTGTCAGCTGCGTAATTCCCTGTTATCATGTCCGTGGATACAAATGCCTTATGGCAGGCACCATGTCTGTAAGTACACACAGCATCTCACAAAGTTATTGGTGTAAAGTAGGCAATTCATAAATGCTTATTTAATGAGTCAGTAGCATTTTATTTTTGCTTTATTTTGCTTTCTACCTTTTTCCTTAGGATGTGGGGGATTAAGCCAAGGGAAGTTCTCATGGATGTCAGAGTAACTGTTTTTGCATAAACAAACTTTGCAAAAACAGCTGAGTCTGTGAATATTCTAGGTCTATATCCATATATGTACATATAGCACTGGGCCACTGAAGAAGTGTGAGGCACCACCACTTTACTCTTCCTTCTCTAACAGGATCCCAGACTTTACACTGGTAGAGCGCCCTCCTAAGGTGTCCACCTGTATTTAATGGGCCACAAAAGGAGTGGCCCTTCCTTCTGAAGGTATTTCTGAAGGCAGCACACTGGGATGTAGTGTCTGCGCCTGGAATTTAAAGTGAGGCTCCAAGAGAACATCGTACACATTTTCCACTTGTGGGGGAATCCCCTTAGCTGGAAATAGCCGGTGATTTCAGATACTTGATCCAAACCCCACTTCCTCTTTTGAATTGAGTAGGCTGTTAACCATTCTTGGGGCTTTGAAATAGAAGGATCTTCCTAATATTTCAGCTGCCGGTTCCTTAAGCAGAGTATTTTGAAGTTGAAGGATGAAAAGGGCACAGGGCAATAAACATACTTAGAACAGTCTAGTTCAGCTTCCCTCCTCCCAGTCACCATCCAAGATTATACCTGAATCATCCTTAGAACGTTAAAAAAAAAAATCCCTTACAGTCCTCAGCGCACCTATCTCTATTGGAAACCCTTGCCATCAGTTTTCCTATGTATTTAACCTAAATGGTTCTTTGTGAATGGGGAACATATTTGCATTGCCAGAATTTTGTCAACATTTTGTCAGCATTTTGCCCATGAAAATATCTTATATCTTTGTGTATACTATCACGTTAGCCTTCCTGTCTTCTAAATCAGAAGTTCCCAAACTTTCAAATGTGATCCCCAATTAGTGCCAACTTCTATAGCCCTCCTTTGTCTTGGTTGTACCTTTGTTTACTGAATTGCTAGACAGTCCTTGAGAGCGACATGGATTTGTGGATCCAAATAGCTCCCTTCTCTGGGTTTCCTCTCTCCCACATAGATGAATGCAGTCCTTAGTTGAGGAATTAGTATGGGATTAAATAACCCTAAACCTTTCATCATTTTTCATAGTTCTTACATGCTTATTTTCATCTTCCTTAAAATCTTAAGACTGCATTTTATATGTCATTAAAATAATGTCATGATCACACGAATAGACACTTCTCCAAAGGAGACAGATAGGTGGCCAACAAACACATGAAAAGATGTTCATCATCATTTATCATCAGGGAAATGTGTATGAAAATTACACTGAGATATCACCTGTCAGAGTGGCTAAAATCAACAATGCAAGAGACAACAGATATTGGTGAGGATGTGGAGAAAGGGGAACCCTCTTATACTGTTGGGGGGAATGCAAACTAGTGCAACCACTGTGGAAAACAGGATGGAGGTTCCTCAGTTAAAAAGAAAACTACCATATGATCCAGCAATCGCACTATTATTTACCCAAAGAATACAAAAATGCTAATTCAAAGGGATACATGTACCCTATGTTTATAGCAGCATTATTTACATTAGCCAAGATATAGAAGTAGCCCAAGCATCCATTGATTGATGAATGGATAAGGTCGGTGTGGTTAGTATGCACACACACACACACACACACACACACACTATTGAATATTATTCAACCATAAAAAAGAATGAAATCTTGGGGTAACTGGGTGGCTCAGTCAGTTAAGCATCTGACTCTCGCTTTTGGCTCAGGGTATGATCTCAGGGTTCATGAGTTGGACCCCCACATATGGCTTCATGCTGACAGTGCAGAGCCTGCTTTAAATTCTCTCTCTACTCCTCCCCTTCTTGTATGTTCTCTTTCTCTGTCTCTCTCTGTCTCTGGTAAAATAAATAAATAGACTTTAAGAAAAGAATGAAATCGGGGTGCCTGGGTGGCTTAGTCGGTTCAGCGTCCGACTTTCGCTTAGGTCATGATCTCGCGGTTCGTGGGTTTGAGCCCCACGTTGGGCTCTATGCTGACTGCCAGCTCAGAGCCTAGAGCCTGTTTCTGAGTCTGTGACTCCCTCTCTCTCTGACCCTCCCCTGCTCACGCTGTCTCTCTCTCTGTCCTAGAAATAAATTTAAAAAAACATTAAAAAAACATTAAAAAAAAAAGAATGAAATCTTGCCATTTGCAATGAATCGAGCTAGGGAGCTAGAGAGTATAATGCTAAGCAAAATAAGTGAGAGAAAGACAAATTCCATAATTTCACTCATATGTGGAATTTAATAAATAAGCCAAGCAAACAAAAGAAAAAAGACAAACCAAATAATAGACTCTTAACTATAGAGAACAAATTGATGGTTATCAGAGGAGAGATGGGTGGGGAATGGATGAAAATAGGTGATGGGGATTAAGGAGGGCACTTGTCCTGATAAGTACTGGGTGATGTATGGAATTATTGGAATTAAATAAAACTTTAAAATAGTAAAAAAAGGAAAAGAAACAAAAATAATGTCATGACCAGTGCTGAGTTTAGATAAAGCTGACATTTTCCTCCTAGCCACTGAGGTAGCAATGCCAACTGTAGAATCCCTGTAGAATGATCACTTTAGTAACAATGAAGCACATGTACAATACATTTTTAACATTCTTCTAAATGGACTTAGTAAGTAACCAGTGTAGCAGAACAGCAGGTCCCACTTTTGTGTCACACGGCCCCTTTATATATTCTTCCAAATTATTGAAGACAACAAACAGTTTTTGTTTATAGGAGTTATGTTGATATTTCCTGTATTAGAAATTAAAACTGAGAAACGTTAGAACATAGCCATTAGAGTGATGATTTCATCATGTCCCATAGCCTCGGGAAAACCACACGTGTGAAAGACATCACAGTGTGGTGTAGTATTACAATAATAGTTTTGACTTCTGGACCCGCCAACATAGAATATATTCATGGCACATTCCATAACATCTAGAAACTTACCATCTAAGGCTGAAGATTAATAGTAATAAATGATAGGATCCCATTTAAATTCTGATTTAATGATGCTTCCTGCAATAATCCTAAAAATATAGATTAGACAGAAGCCAGCATATATGCATTAGCCACTTGATATTGCCTACTCTCTTACTACCTACCCTGGAGAATTGCTTCAACTGATTTTCTTTTTATGAGAAGCAGCCCTCTGAAATGTTTTCCCATAATCTTAGCAATGATGTAGAGCACACTGTTCCCTTTTGTAATGACCCATGGGAGAAATGGTATAATGACCTGTGGGAGAAATGCCAAATGCCATAGTAAAAACTCTGCTTCTACTCAGAGTCTGCTGTGTTTTTATCTCATGGCCACTGTCAATCTTTTAACTGTGCTTTGTGGTCTGCTTTGGTTACCCGGAAGATAAGAGCTGAAACCCCAGCTCACATTCATTTAACGTTCAGAGCCCAATGGATGGCATTGCTTCTATATGAAATTTTCCCTGGAATGATCTTATTCCTTGGATCTTGTTTTTCCTTTCTTTTTCCTGCTTTTTCTTTGCATATATTTTTAAATATGTCTTGTGGTGGATTTAATCTCCAGTGAGAATGAATGAATGAATGAATGAATGAATGAATAAGGAAGATATGTGATCCAGTTTAGAGGGATCTGTGGAGTGCCTGGAGTGGTGCAGACCAAGGAGACTTCGCTGTCTAAGGTTTCATGGATGAAATGGATCTTAAGTGGAGCTTTGGAGGAAAAGGAAGCGGGTTGCTGGAGGCAAGGGGTGTTTCGAGTGAGCGATTGGCTCTAACAAAGGTGCAGCTGTGAAGTGAGTGAGTGATGTCCTGAGGGCAGTAAGGGGATCTGTCTGACTGTGGAACTGGAGCTGATTGCCTTATTATGCTTTTATTGGATTGAAGAGGCAGCTGAGGATAGGAGCTAAGGGAAGGTGGAGTCAGTTTCTTAATAAAGAAGGATTTTCACTTCAGTTTCTAACATAAATGAGAAGGTAGAGAATTAAAGACTGAGAGGCCAATTAGGAGAAAATTCTGATGGTATATATTGAAGAATGACCCATCTAAACACAAGTAGGGAGAAGCAGATGAGAGGATGATGAAGAATCAGTGAATGGCAGCCAGCTTTTGTCGCTGATAGGCATTAAAATCAATTCACTATTGACTTTTTGCCAGGTCTACTTTATTCCTTACTACATGCAGAGACTACCACAGCACAGAGCACATAGTGGGTGCTTCAGAAGTGTTGTGTTAGATGAATGAAATGTCCCTACCTCCAAGGAAGACGACAAGAAGCAGATAGTTGAATTAATAGATCAAACGAACCATGCATTGATTCTTTTGGGAGGGTCTTATAAACAAGCACAAGCAGAAAGCATGGAGCTATAGTCAGCCTGGGAAACCCATGGAATCGGCAGAATAATCCTGCTTTGCCTTTTTCCCAAAAGCGAGGGTGGCGCATAAAAAGTCTTGCAGGGTCAGGGCCCTTGACTGTGGGATTTTCAAGTCACCTGATGAGGAAACCATCAGCTTCTCCCCTGGTGTGATCAAGAGCCAGGATATAATTGAAATGTATGTCAGAACCTTGGCTCCAGCCTAATCCCGCCAGCTTAGTGTTTGTACTTACAGGTAGCACCAGCCTCTCACCTGGCACGATCAAATGTCGGAGGTCCAAGCCTTCAGGATGAATAGAATTGATTGGCTTCAGCCCTGGGCCAGAACTCTTCCATAGAGCATTGCAGGAAGCCACCTCCTGTTCTTGGAGACCGGCTTGTAGGGATATCAGTCTTGAGCAGATTAGTTCTTAACTCTCTGCTCACCAGCCTAAGGTGTGGCCTATAAGCACTGCACTCCACTTTGCTAGTAACCTATTCCATTTCAACCTGTAAGACATATGAGGCTGGTCATGGATGTCACCATAGGACACAGTGGAAAATGCTTAGAACAGGCTAGATGCAAGTTGTGTTCACTCAAGGTAGATTGGAAAGGACTATTTGTAGAGCTGTGCCGGTAAATGTTCACCAACTGCTCTTGGTGGTGGGGGCACGGGCAGGGGAATGAAAAGCAGCAGTTTGTAGAATTTGCTGATTTCCATGGTATAAATACACCCACCATGGCCAATTTCCATCCACCAGTATGTTTGAAAATGGCATTGGGAAGAGGCACAGCCTTTCACCATTATATACTATTTCTACTGTACGGATACAACAGACATCAATAGCCTCAAGGTAATATATAATAATTAATTGTGGTAAAATAGTTATTAACTGATGGGTTTTATTTATGTATGTATTTATTACATTTATGTTTAATGTTTAATTTTAACTTGATATGTTTTCTTTTTTTAATTTATTTTTTTATTTTTATTTTTTACAAATAGTTTATTGTCAAATTGGTTTCCATATAACACCCAGTGCTCATCCCCACAAGTGCCCTCCTCCATGCCCTTCGCCCCCCCCACATCCATCAGTCCCCAGTTGATATGTTTTCATTTTTTATAGTGACTGTGTTTAATAACCAGCTCACAAAATTCCATAAAATTTGACAACCAGCTCATTTCCACGAGCTGGTAAGAGCTCATTCCAGCATACCACTAGGTAAGAACAACTGGAAGAAATACTTTGTCCCTCCAAGAAAGGTGCCAACACTGGCATCCATGGTTCCAATGCCAGGGTTGAGGTAAGACTAATTAGATGCTGCAGTATTGTATCCAGGTCTCTTCCAACAGCCAGGGAAACTGTCATTCTCAAGAGAGAGTGAGTTGTCCTCAATGGCCTACCTAGCTTCGGGTCCTGGTATCCATAGTTGACAGTTTCATTTGCAAAGTACTGGATGGTACTACTCCATTAATTTGCCAGGAGACTGAGAGGCCCTGAGAGCAGAGTGATCTTGTTAGGAAACACTGATGTGATTGCCAGCTCTCACCCTGCCATGTCTAGTACCAAGTAGGAGACCCAGTGACCTCTTTGCTGAGAACTCCACCAAGAAATTTGAGACAGTCTCAGGAACATTTTTCTTAGAGGGATTCAAATGTAAGATAGTCAATAGGCAGAAATTAAGAAATAATTAGGGTTCTGAAATAGGTCAAAGAAGAGTGGTGAAAGAAAGACATTGATGGATTGGGTCTTTAATGATGAGTAGAGAAGACTCATCACTGACGTTGGTGGGAAAGAGGAGAGAGTAGTTAGCCCTGTCAGAAGAAGCAAGGTAGACAAAGGGTAGGAATATGAAGGGGCATAGAGTGTTTCAGTATTGTCCAGGTAACCACTTGGGTACCTGGTTAGTGGACTGCTATGGTCTGAATGTTTGCGTGCCCCCAAAGTTCATATGTTGAAATCCCAATCCCCAAGGTGCTGATATTAGGAGGTGTATCCTGGGAGATGATTAGGTCATGAGAATGGAGCCCCCATGATGGGGATTAGGGCCCTTGTAAAAAAAAGAGGCCATCTAATGCTCCCTAGCCCAGAGTGCAAGGAAAGAAAAAAGTGGAAGATGAAGGGCGCCTGGGTGGCTCAGTCAGTTAAGTGTCCAACTTTGGCTCAGGTCATGATCTCAGTTAGTGGGTTTGAGCCCCGCATCAGGATCTGCGCTGACAGCTAGCTCAGAGCCTGAAGACTGTCTTAAGATTCTGTGTCTCCCTCTCTCTCTGACCCTCCCCTGCTCATGCTGTCTCTATCTCTTTCTCAAAAATAAATAAAACATTTAGGGGTGCCTGGGTGGCTTAGTCGGTTAAGCGTCCGACTTTCGCTCGGGTCATGATCTCACGGTTCGTGGGTTCGAGCCCCGTGTCGGGCTCTGTGCTGACTGCCAGCTCAGAGCCTGGAGCCTATTTCAGAGTCCGTGTCTCCCTCTCTCTCTGACCCTCCCCTGCTCACACTCTCTCTCTCTCTCTCTCTCTCCTAGAAATAAATAAAAATATTAAATAAATAAATAAATAAATAAATAAATAAATAAATAAATAAAACATTTTTTTTAAAAAAGTGGAAGATGAGATTCGGAGCCAGGTTGTCAAGGGCATTTTATGCCATGGTAAGGAGTTTCCAGTTTTTTTCCTTTCAATAACAGAACAATGTTAGAATATGCAGGGACTGAAAGAATCAAGTTTGTTTTTGTAAGAATTTTTTTTTAAATGCTTGGGCACCACTCCATCACCCAGGGATTATGGTGAAATTTCCCAAGTCAGTGCATGGGCTGCTGGGTACTGCTTGAGGCTTTCTTCTTGCCTGCTATTTCAACACTGGAGCCTTTTAAAGGTTGGTCCCAACTTGTTCTTATAGGCAATGTTTGCTCAATGCCAAAACAGTAGTCTTCATATTTCAAGTTATTCCACTCCTTTCCAAGAGATATGTTAGAAAAGCAATATACCTTTAATCGGGACAGTTTATCTTTATCATTTAAGTAACTGTCCACTGATCTTCAGTTTTAGAAATAATCTGATGCACATAAATGGCTGTGAACCCCCAGAACTCTTTATGCTTGCATTTTGAACTTGTCAAACTCATCTTCTGCCTGTAGCTATAGAACTTTGTGTCCTGACAGGGCACCTGGGTGGCTTAGTGAGTTAAGCGTCCGACTTTCGCTTAGGTCATGATCTTGCGGTTCGTGGGTTCGAGCCCCACGTCGGGCTCTGAGCTGACTGCCAGCTCAGAGCCTGGAGCCTGTTTCAGAGACTGTGACTCCCTCTCTCTCTGACCCTTCCCTGCTCACGATGTCTCTCTCTCTCTCCCCTAGAAATAAATAAAACATTAAAAAAAATTAAAAAAAAAAAAAAGAACTTTGTGTCCCGTCACTTTAGGAAGTATATTTCTATAAATCTGTATTGAGAATTTGGAAAAATACAAATAGTCAAAGCCTCTTAAAACCTTTAAAAAAATAGAGGAAAATTACTTGAGATCATCTTAAAAGGAAAAACTTAAGAAAATAGATATGTCAATTGAGTGTGCAGCTATGAATGTAAACTATGAAATGTATCTGTAGACAGGAGCTTCTCAAGAGAGCACTACTTCATTTACAATCAGATTATGTGGCATAATTTCAAAACTCTGGGTCATTCAATTTTGTAGTTCAAAAAGTGTAAATTTGAGTTATTGAGTCTCTATAAGACCACTTCCAGGGGCACTGGACAAAGCTATCCTGTATGATATCAATATCTTTAGGGAAATTTGGTCAGTGTCACATACCTCATTGGAAGTCATGACCAGAGCACTGACTGTCTCAGTCATAAAGCATCTGACTCTTGGTTGGGGTTGTAAGTTCAAGCCCCACATTAGATGTAGCGATTACTTAAAAAATACGGGACACTTAGGTCGCTCAGTCAGTTAAGCATATGACTTCAGGGCAGGTCATGATCTCGTGGTTCGTGAGTTCAAGCCCCGTGCATCAGACTGCTCAAAACTTGGAGCCTGCTTCAGATTCTGTGTCTCCCTCTCTCACTGTCCCTCCCCCGCTGGCGCTCTCTCTCTCTCAAAAATAAGTAAACATTAAAAAAATATTTAACAAATAAAAGAAAGAAAGTCAAGGCCATCTGAGGTGAATTTTAGGGTAAGTTCCTTAACCCTAGGCTGGTCTCACTTGCATAAATTGCAGGTATTTCCACATTTCCATGGATGCCAGATCAGGGAGAAAAATCCTGCTGGAATTAGCTTCCTAGTGCCATGTGAACTAGGGAGATCTTGAATCACAAAGCTCATAAACTTATGTTTGTAGGCCATATCTAGCTCATGGGCATGTTTTGTTTTACCACAGTGGCATTTTTATACCGTCAAATTGATTGGTATCACTTAAAATTTGAATGATTTAACAAAAACGAATTCTTATTTCTGGCTTTTCTTTGACTGATTAAACAAGCCTCGTCCAGAATTCTTAAGACAACTGGCTGGATCTAAGTAGTGTTTGCCCCTTTTAGATGGAACAAACATTCTCCACTGTTCCACCGTTCCCCTTCATGGTGGCTTCAGACATATTTGCTAACCACTCGTTTCAACAGACCAAGGTCATATTTAAAAGATTGAATAACAGATATCACAGAAGTGGTCAAATACAGGCAGAAGACACTGGGACTAAGCACCAAGACAGAGTCCTAGAACATAACTTCGTGAGGCTGGGCATTATCCTTTTAGTTAGTGGATCATGGAGACATCCATAAAGTCCCAGGGAAGGGACTGAGGAGGCACTTTGGGGAGTGGGGTCTTAAGGGGCTGGGACTGATCGCTTTTTGCCAAGTAGCGTGGAAGTATTTTAAATTCTCCGAGAAGCAGACTCTGAAATGGAGATTGGCATACAGGAGGTTTATTAAGGACACTGCTTAATCAATCGATACCTGTGGAAGAGACAGAAAGGGAGAAGTGGGTAGAGGGGAAGTCAAGCTATGAAACAGGCCAGTTGACAACTTCAAGTAACTCCATGAGGAACTCTGGAGCCAGAATGGCCCTTCATAATTGTTTTGATGGGACTAAGATGGCTGGATCATTCTGCCCCAGGATACATCACTCACTGAGGGTTGCCAGGATCTTGCCCTTAGTTGTGGCAGCCCTCTACTGCTGAGGCAATCCTTCAAAGGGGTTGAGAACCTGGAGGCTATTCGCTTAGGGGACTTCCAGCATCTGGAGTAACAAGTCCTTCACTGAAGGGGTGTGGGAGCAAACCACAGTGGCCATCACAGTCAGTGAGAACAGATGAATATCAATTCTGCCTCTAGGCACAGAGTGTGACCCTGTCCTACGGTTACCCAAGACTCTGCCTAAATTCTTCAGATTGATTCTGAATCAAGTTCTGGCCCTAAAGAGAGCGGTATAATGCCATGATACTCTCTACCCCATTTACTGACTTAATTTAGTCACTGCAGAAAAGTTTTCATCTTCACATCATATTAGATCAGCAAACTGTTAACACTCTGTGTCCAGAAATCCAAATCAACTCTTAGATCTTATTGTAACTTCAGAAAAGAATGTTTTTTGGAAATGATCAGAATCTTCTATCTTTTGATGTCTTCCCTTTTCTTTCCCCCAAACCTATAACTCTACTGTGTTTACCACATAATGAGTAATAAGATGTCTTCAACTGTGGTTTGTATAATTGCTGGTGCAACTTTTTACTTTTATTTATTTCATTTTAATCTATTCATGAAGATTACTACCACAGCATTTGAAACAAAATCTGACTTCATTGCTAGGGGGGTTTGGGGGAACTTGACCCAGTAATAGATACAATTTTCTACATGGTTCTAAAGCAGCATTCGTAAATAAAAAATTACAGTCCCAAATACATGATAGGTTTGTTATTTTCTAAAATCTCAGTAAAGCATTAATGCAAATGGAATTTTCCTACCACTCTCCTCTCCCCTCCCATCCCTGACAGGATTAATGCCATTAATTGCTAAAATCTAATCTGATTTATTATAATTTCATACTACATTAAATGTCTGTAAGGGAATTGCGCTTAGATGTCAAATACTAAAGAACCTGTTTCTATTTCAGTTGTGCTGGCTCTTATCTTTCCTGACTCTCATTCAGCTTTTTATTCATCTCCTCAATATTTAATGAAGACTTACTGTGTTTCAAAGGTGGTTTATAATAGGTTTATAGCTCAAAATTCTATCTCTTGTCTGAAAATTTGAAAGCCATAAAAAGAAATAGGGAAGTAAACAGTATAAAAATAAGTCTGTCATTTTTTTAATAGTTAACTGATTTCTTAAACACACTAACTAGGCGTTCCATATTGTGCTAAAGGTACAGCCATAAAAGGCGTTGTTCTCCTAACTCTGAGATAGCTTACAGTCTAATCGGGAAGAAAAGACTGACAGGTATAAGATAAAAGCAAAATAATGAGGCACCAGAATCAATTGCTAAATGTTGTGATAGTTTATAAATGAGGTAGAATTCAGAAAACTGAAAGGGGATGAGATAGACGGGGGCGGGGGGTGGGTTGGTCAGGAAGATGCAGGGAAGAGAAGGAGCTTAGTTTGAGTGTCAGGAAGGGGGTGGGATTTGGAGAGACAAAAGGAAGAGACTCATTCCTGTGTAACAACGATGGTAGAGGCACTGAGCATTTATAAAGGTGGGAATAGCAGAGGTTTGATGTTAGTGAAAACTTACTACTAGCTTCTCCTAAGAATTCTGAGTGTTGAAAACATCCAACACCTGCAGGTACTTTCAAGATTTCCTGACAAAGTAAAAGAAACAGGTATTTTTTCTGGCCTTACAACTGAGATTATTGACTTTCTCAAATATAATTTGGACTGATTCTGATTACCTACTGGTACCCTAGAAGAGTTGAAAGAGGCATCAAAGATGGAAATTTCTGCACTGTCTGGCAACGTGGATGCGAGCAAATCATTTAATTTCTGTGATCCCCTGGTTTTCCCATCTAGGAATTTAAATGGCAGCCTTATCTATCTTCCAGGGTTATTGTGGCTATTAAATTATATTACTAAATGTGAAAAGAAATAACTATTAACAGGACAAATTTCAGTTAGTATTTTTGTTACCCTCTCTGCCTAACTCTCTGCCACAACTTTTATATCATGGATTCAGATTCTTTTCACTAAACCTTCACTGAAAAGATTCTTTTTCACTAAAAACCTTCATATTCAGCAATGGCTTTTGCACTCCAAGTAGCAACCATCAGACTGCCATGAAATATATTTAGTAAGCCTCAATTAGTATTTTTAATGAGGTAGCATAGAACAGAAGAGTTAAGACACATCTTATATTCTTTAACATGGTAGATTATACTATTCATCATAATGTTAAATATTGTTTAGTGACACACAAAGACTAAGTGATGTACCTATGGGTCAAATGTAAAATATATTGCTTTTTGTGGACTGCTGTCAAAGAAGATTGAAAGCCACTGGTTAATAGTATAACACTGAAAGTGAAAATCATTCAGTTCTCATTTTTAAACCCTCAAGTTAAACTAACCAAAAAGATAAGTTTCCAAGATAAGTTATACTATGTAAAGAAGATGATATTATGATGAAATAGGGCTTTGAACTACATTTTTGGCATTTTGTTCTTATATCTCTTGTTAAAATTCCAATTCTGTCTTCCTTTCTACTATCTAGTATAGAAAACAAAGGGTTGGTTTGTTTCCACTAAAATCTGTATGCTTAGAACCTCATCTTACTCTACTTTTCATAGCTTTTGAAAACTCTCAATCTGGATTGTGGAACCAAAAAAAATAAAGCTCAGTGCATATACAAATCTATTTTATCAGTTTTGGTCCAGGGAGGAGAGAGATGGCATAGGCGAAGAGTTTAACTGGAGCAGTGGGAGAAGAGCCTATGACAAGAGCGGTCACTGGAACACAGTCTCTTCCAGAAACAGAGAGAAGCAGGGAGAGGGCTTAAAATTATTTTTGGCACAAGTAACAAAATGCCTCACTAACAGAGGCTCAAGCTATATGGACATTTACTGCATACTGAAAGTAGAAGTAAGTGATCTCAGATTTGCTTGGGCAGCTTAAGCTGCTGAGATCTGATCAAGATCTCTGGCTTTGCCTGGCTTTCTGCTCTACCCCTCTGTCAGGTTTCGGGCTTCATGACTGTCTCTGCATGCTGAATGGATGATAGCTGTAACTCCAGACATCACACACATAATCAAGGTCTGAAGATCAAGAGAAAGCTTGTCAGCAAGCTCTTCGCCCATACCTGTACCTGTCCATTTTGTAAGGCATCTGAAATGTTTCCGGAAGTCTTCAGCCAACTTCCACTTAAATTTCTTTAGTCAGAACTCTCTCCTGCTACCTCTGGTTACAAAGGATGTCAGAAGGGCCAGCATCTGGTGAAGGTAAATGTGATGCCTGAACTAGTTTAGGCTAATCCCATTTCAGGGCACATGTGTAGAGGACTTTAGATAACCAACCAGTGGTGTCTGCCCACAGGAACTTCTTAGAAGAACTAGGGTAGAGGACAGTGTCCTGACTGATTTCATAGACACGAGTTCTAGGTCACAGGTTCAAAGAAGGAAATAAATTAGTTAGAAGGAAGGTAGGAAGGCACAAAGTTGGCCAGATTCATTTCTGGTAATTCTTGTGAGCACAGTCATCTTTTGCTTCTGCAAGATTAATCTTTTTCAGGTATCATGTGAAATTTCAACCTCTTTTTCAACCTTAATAACTATGTTTTCTCTCATTTGGTACCGTGCTCCAGAGGGAGAGGTAATGGTCCAGTAACTAAGAAAAACCTTGGAAGATGAAGTAGCCTTAGTGGCTGCCACTAAAATATGAACATGACTTTAAATAGTAAATCAGGAATCATGAAAGGTTCTTGACAGCCAAGGCTCTCAGGATGCCCTTGAATGGTAGGAAGCAAAATTTTAAAAGTGGGTGACAGGAGTTACTCTTCTTTTTTTATTCAAGTGTCAAAGAAGGGAAAAGGAATTTCTAAAGGATGAAGACCAGACAGAAATCACATGAGTATGGAGGAAATGTGAGGATAGCATGTTGGGGGGGCGGGGGGGGGGAATGAAAAGTAGAGAAGGTCCTAGATGCTGAGATTAGCCATGTTCTTCCAGCCTCTGGGTGCTCCTTGGCAAGCTACCATTGGCAGTGAATCTAACCTGAATCTGAACCCCTCTAACCCCTTGAGATTTGTTTTAAATTTCAAACCTTGCCAGCCATTTTGCCCAGTGCATGCACTTCATTCTTAGGAGAAGAAGCAAAGCTAAGTGGCTCACATAAGCTCATGGTATTGTGTTTTGGGGCATCTATAGTAGCTTGCTACTGGCTGACCAGTTGAAATAATTTATTTTTTTTCAAGCCCTTGAGATTCTGGGAATGCAAGCCTTGGCTGCTATACTAGTCTGGGTTTTCTGAGATGCTGCAAGAGATTTACTGGGAGATTAGAGGTACAAGAGATTTATTTTAGAGGAAATGCCTATGAAGAAAACTGGGGAAGAAACTTGAGACTGGGCAAGCAATCAGACTACAATTCAGGGCCAATCCCTGTGAAGAAGAAAAGAAATGAAGGAAGGAATGAAACAAGGGAAGGAAGGAGAGAAGAAAAAAAGATAGGAAAGAGGCAGGGGCACTTGGGGTGGCTCAGTCAGTTAAGCATCCAACTTCCATTCAGGTCATGATCTTGCAGTTCATGAGTTTGAGCCCTGCATCGGGCTCTGTGCTTACAGCTCAGAACCTGGAGCCTGCTTTGGATTCTTTGTCTCCCTCTTTCTCTGCCCTTCCTGTTTGCTCACTCGCCCCCCACCTCTCTCTCAAAAATAAATAAACATTTAAAAAAGGAAAGGAAAGGGGAAGAGTGGAAAGATCTTAGATTGCAGTACTATGTTAGGAAAGTTTGGGCAGCCAATGGGAAGTCTTCAAGTCAAAATCACATGACAGAGGAACCCACCCCCCCCTCCCCCAACTCCCAGGAATGGACCTGATGTCCTTGCAATGCTAAGTCATTGGCTGGATGGATTTCAGAATATGGCAACTGAAGGCATAGGCCAGTGATGCTTTTGCAGTAGGAGATCTGAGAGATGCATTTTCAGAGATGCCCCAAAACCTTTAGGGAGCAATGGGTTATCCAGGCAAAATTTGGAGATGCCTTATTTTTCAGATTAAGAAATGAGGATCCTTTATGATTCACTTTTGGATTCATTTTTCATATCCCAGCTATCATCTCATTCCTTCTATCAAAGAGGTTTTTGTTCTTTCTCCTTGACTTGACTTGTGTGATCTAATACCCCAGGTTTTATGAAACACTACTTTTTCAGATAGCCCATGAGTACACAATGTATCTAAATTTATGGTTGGAAAAATATGTCTATAGCATCCAAATAATAAAGTCCAAATTTACTTAGCTTGGAGTTCAGTGTCCCAGTCTAGTCCCAGCCTACCTTCCAACCCTAGTCACCACTTATTGTATTTCAGGCTTTTGAAATATTTGCCATTTCCTAAGTGATTCTTGTTTATCCACTGCTATCTCTTTGTTTATACTCTTCTTTTCAGCTAGATTTCATTCATAACATATGTTTACTGTCCCCCTCCCATAGGCTGAGCCCTATACTTAAAAGTAGGTATACGTGAAGGAATAAAACAAATGTAGTTTATGTCCTTTTGGAGCTTTGAATCTAGTGAAGAAGCAATAGACACTGAATAGGTCAGTAGACAAATACATGTCTACACATCATGTGAGAGCATCAGAAGTCAAAGAACAGGATGCTTGACAGAATTGAGGGGGGCTCTATTTTACCACTGCAAGATACCACCATGGCATTCATAAGGTCTTCCCTTCATCAGGTTCTCAACCATTTGGGCCCCATGTTATGTACATTCGGCATGCATTATATATATATACATAAAATGTAGGTTATAGTATATTTTTCTGTGTTTCATATTTCCCATCAGACTATAAGCTGTTTGAGGTTTTTATAAATCATGTCTGATTTATCTCTGTCTCTGTATCTAGCATGGTATTTAGGATAGCACCCTCTGGCTGCATCCAGCAAATGCTTGTTGAATAAATGAACAATGTCCCACTCTCTGCAAGCTTTCCCTTTCTGACATTTATCAGAATTGTAGAAGAAAACAGAGACTTCATACCATAGTTGGAAAATACCATTCACATAGCCAGAGAGTTCTGAACTTCAACCAGAGGCAGATCTATAGCAGATGAGATCATTTCTATTGAGGGAATGCACTGCGGATTCCCTTCAAGATAGAATATTGTAAGCTTATCATTTATTTGAAAATCCATTATTACAGATACTAAAGTTTAGGAAGAACACCTGGCCAAGTAGGAAATAAGCTACTATTTTGAAACAGCTCTTCAGTAGGTAGTCACCACTGGCAGCTAGAATTTAAAAGGTTGCTTTACGGGGGTGCCTGGGTGGCTTAGTCGGGTAAGCGTCCGACTTTCGCTTAGGTCATGATCTCGCGGTTCGTGGGTTCAAGCCCCGCATCCGGCCCTGTGCTGACTGCCAGCTCAGAGCCTGGAGCCTGTTTCAGTCTGTGACTCCCTCTCTCTCTGACCCTCCCCTGCTCACACTGTCTGTCTGTCTCTCTCTCTCTCTCTCTCCTAGAAATAAAAAAAACATTTAAAAAGTTTTTAAAAAATAAAAGGTTGCTTTACGGTATCAAATTACCATGTGTGTTCAAACACAGCCTCACCTTACACATGAGTAGTCTCCTGACTTATAGCTCAGTGCATAGCAATATAGATACAGATCTTTATAGCTGTTCTTTTTGTTGTCTTTTTCCTTATCTTCTCAGAAGCAAGGGGGTACAAACAGAGAGAAGGAATATGAGGTATTTTTGATAGGCTACAATCTCAGATCTTCACTTCAAAGTTTATTCACAGAAGCACTTTTATTTAAAATAGACCTTTCTCCTCAAAGAGGACTGTTTTTACTGATGTCATTTCCATTCCTACAGGAAACCCCACCACAGGCAGAGTTTCATTAAGACAAAACTGCAATTTGCACATTGCAGTGTTTTGATGCTCCAGTATGGGAATGTTCTTCATCCTAAATTCAGTGGTGTTATACCTAACTTTACTTCCTCAAAAGTTGCTTACAGCAGAAAGATTGAAAAGATTTACGCCAGCCTACATCTAGAACTAAAGAGACCATACACAGTATTTTAACAGAACGAGTAAATAAGAATGTTGCTTGCCCAACTTCTGTACTGGTTTTTTTTCTATGTTTTTTTAATGTTTTTTATTTATTTCTGAGAGAGAGAGAGAGAGAGAGAGAGAATGCGAGCAGGGGAGGGTCAGAGAGAGAGGGAGACACAGAATCAGAAACAGGCTCCAGGCTCTGAGCTAGCGGTCAGCACAGAGCCTGATGCAGGGCTCAAACCCACGAACCGTGAGATCATGACCTGAGCCGAAGTCGGACACCTAACCGACTGAGCCACCCAGGTGCCCCTGTACTGCTTTTTGTAACCTAAAGAGTTCCCAGAAATAAGTGTTTAGGACATCATTCATTTGCAATGAATCAACGGCAAATTAACTTTTTTTTTTTTGCCTCTAAACACTAACATGCCTCTTAACATCTGCTAGATTTTTTGAGTATTATAAAATTTGACCTTACATTTGTAAGTCTCCATTCTATAGCAAGTACTAGAAATTCTACCCAGGTTACCATTTTGCTCATCTACTGGGCAAGAGGTATTTGTGGCTGGTATCTTTTTAACAACTTTGCAATTCATTCCTTTTTTTCTTTTTGAAATTAATTCCTGTCCCTATTATACCACTATCTCTCATCCTCTCAACCTCTGTGCTCCCCTCACACACTTGCAGTTCGCATTGCCCAGATTAAGGCTATATCAGAAGAGTGAAAAAAAATCTCATTTAACCAGTTAGTCCAATATAGATGTATATTTGAATATGTCTCTACATTTCTTACTTCTTATGAAAATGTTATCATAGAGAAATCTCTTAAGTGATAGCATTTCAGTAGAGATAAAGCCATCAAAAGGAATATATAAAGTATAAATCTTATTAATTCTGCACTATTATTTAATTTGTAACTCATACTCCATCTTTATGATTTTGAACATCTTCATGCCCTGAGCCTTGCCTGGAATAGAGGAATAAAATGGCAGAGGAATGATAGATCAGGAGGCAGGGAAGAAAAGAAGAAAGGCAGAGGAGCCATTGGCACTGTAGAAGATACCTACCAGACAAAGCTGCAGACCTAGATTATATTTTCAGTTCAACTAATTAGTTCTCTGGTTTTGATCAGTCCCTTAACCACTCTGGGACCCAATTATTTTGTCCATAAAATTGTGACCCATTTAGCAATTAGGTCCACTCAGACTGTAGCCTTCAGTGATTTGTTTTATTTGTTGCTTTCATTTACATGTTGTTTGTTGCTGTTGGATTCCAATGATGGCCCAAATGAAAGGTTCCATATATAGAAACACTCAAAGAAATATCAACTAGACTGTAGGGTTTATGCATGTGCCTCGCGAGTCATGTCTTTAAAATGATGGTTATAAGGGTACTTGTATAATAGTGTCAGGAGATTTTTCTCACAAACTGAATGAGAGCATGCTTATTGGTGTTTGGCCCATGGAAGGTGGTTATTAAATAACATAATATTATTTTTCCATATTAAATATATATGTGCCCAGGGCACTATGCAGAGTGAAGCCACATAATGTCTTCATTTCTGTCTATTGTGAATTAAAAGTTTTGAAAACACTCAATCTCTAATCTAGGAAGGTGATGCATGAAATACAACAAATAAGTCATTTTTTATTTATTTTGATGGTTTTTGGAGAAGGAAATTTTGTACATAGGGGTCATGAGAAATTATTATCCTGAATGATGAAGAACCAAAAAGCTAGAGAAAACTAGAGATAAGAATGGTAAAGGAGTCAACAGATATGGTAAAACATGCAATGAAAACATGAATGTCTTTACTAAAGTTCACAAATAGTGACAACAAGCCTATAGATTCTTAGTCTATTGGTTTTAATGTGGCTATTTGTGAAATAGCATCTAAATGCTTCACTTAGAGTAGGCTGACTGAAAAATCATCAAATTTAGGTATTTAATTTCCAAAAAGAAAGCCTGTAACAGAAGCACAAAGAATTAGCCCTTCTACCTCCATGATGAATGAATGACTCTGTTTTCATTGAAAAAAAGTTTTGGAGGAAAAACAGCAGTTTGGCCCTTCCATATCAGTATGATTTACAGAGACTCAAAAAAGTGGACATCTTACTTAAGTGGGAAGATGAGCTGTGTCATTGATTTGACCTAAAGTTACAGGCATAACATTTCTTGGAAATGTTTTGCCTTTGAGCCTGCTAAGAAAGCCATTTAACTTTATCATATTAATAATTTTCACAGTGATAGGTGATTTGCCCCGCATGGAGGATTCGTACTGGCAACTCATCACAGCTCTTGACTGTTCTTTGGTTCCTTCACAAGTCACAGCCCCATAGATAAAGATAAAGTTATTTTCTGGCACTTTGATTGTTAACAATTTTTTAAGCATTCCTTGGATAGAGGCCAAGAATTTGTAATGACTTTGCCTTCACAGTGCAGTGTCAGATGGTGGTTCCATCAGGCAGTATTAAGTGATGAGGAATAATAATGGGAAGAATGGAAAGACCATACTGAGGATATATTTGCTAGCTACTAGGTTCTGGGTTCTAGACCAGAGCATCTCTGAGGTTGTGTAACTGTTGCTCAGGTATTTTTCTGATGTGTTGTTTTATTACTTGTTTTAGATTTTTAATATCCTAAAACTTTTGGCTGTTTAATGTAATTTTAGCTCAAGATATTTGTTTGAATGAAGATTTAGAAAACTGTTTATCCTTCCTGGTTTAGATTAGAACTGCACTCACTCTCAGAGGGAGAGCTGCACCTTGCAGGGGAGATTACCATCTGATTTCAGGGGCCTAAGCCTCGCAAACATTGTTGTCTGTAATGGCTCCTGGTGTGAAATCCTCAGCCTACCCAGCATGCAATGCGGCCCCCTAAGTCTCCGCTACTCTATGTATAAGACTGAGATCCAGATAGAACCTTCTGCAAATCAAGCCTTATTTCCTTACAAAATTCAGGGATTTATTTCCAAATTGCTTTTCTAGAGGAGAAATTATTTTCTTTTGTAGTTATTTCAGATAAAGCTGTTTCAAAGTCAAAATAAGTGCATAACATTATCTATGACTGGGCCCTCTTGAAATTTCTTTTCCTGTAACTCCTCCCTTAGCCATCCCCCAGGCTCTGCTTCAAGTCCTATTTTATCCATGTAGGTTTCCCAGGCTGTTCCAACTTTCAGACCACACCACTGACCTAGTTAGTAACTCATCAGGCAACGTTTTTGGAAGGAACTCTAGTAATGCTTTGTTAATTCTGGTTCATCCCTGGTGTTGTCTCACTGTGTGAGACAGATGAAGCTTTTCCGGAGAGGCTGTAATCTACTTGAGTGCGGGGATTTGTCTTACACTATTTGCTTTCTATGGCCCTTGCCTCATAGTGTTTGTTCTGTGTTTGATAACTAATTGGGCAGATAATTGCCACTTGATACATACATTTAAGAAATGAGCGAACCAAGTATTTCTTGGTGGCATTTTCTACCAGCCACCACTATAGGAAGCTATGTAATTTGGAAAGTATCATTTTCAAATCAGGAAGTATCACATGTACCTTATTTCAGGTATTTGATTTTGACATTGTCTTGAAGACAAAAATTGCCTTACAAACAGCTACTTGAAAGTGGACAAAAATGGAAATGAGTGAGTGACTGAGGTACCTAAATGTCATGAAATGTGGAAATGATAAAAAAAAAAATAAATGGTAACCTAATCTGTATTCCTTGTCTAATCTCCACTGGAGGTGGGGAGTACGGACAAACTGGGTATTTGTAAAAGGCAACTATTCTTGATTCTTGGCATATTAAAGTCAGAGACATTCAGAGAAGGGGATATCTGGTTGGAAAATAAGCCGGCATTACACAGTGTAAATGGTTGAGCCAAGTATAAATTTTATAGGCCAAACAGAATTTTTGCAAGTCCAATGACTTTTGAAAACTACTTGTACCCTGGCTCAAAGGGCATTTTTCTTGCCATCTGTAGTAATCAGTCAGTAAGCTGTGTTTGGAACCTGGACCAAATGCTGATCTTTCGTTTCTCAAATTACAGTTTAGAGATCCCAGCTCAGAAGTCCCTCCATACACAATTTAGTAAAATTAGCAGCATGAATAGAACCAGAGTGTAATGATGCCTTCTTCCCTACAGAAGAAAACTAGAATGGACTTTCCATTGGAAATCCATTGATTACCTAATCCCAGATGTTCTGACACAGTTTTCATCCAAGGGTTGCAGAACAGAAGGAAGCTTCTTTCAAAAGCTTAATTTTCATTATCCATTTGGAAGACTGGGGGGAAGGGTCCCTAAGAAATGCAAATATTATGCCTAGTGTTTGAGAAATGGAAAAGAAAAAAAAAACGGAAGGAAAAACCACTTAAAGGTGGCTTCTAAAATTTTCAGGTGCATATGGATCACCTGGGGAACTTGTTAAAATCTAGATTCTTATTTTGAAGGCTGAGGTGGGGCCTGTGATTCTGCCCTTCTCACAAGCCCACATGATGCTGATGCTGCTGGTCCAAAGAGCACACGACACAAGCTCTCTAAGACATAGAGAAGGGGTTTGCATGAACACAAGTTGCTACTCTATTCTAGGTTATAATTCCAAAGAAACAATGACTCAAAATTGCTGCCTTTCAACACTCCTGAGTCATTTCATAAGAATGAAAGGGGAGCATTGGCCACTTAACATTTCAAATGTGACAGAGGCATTTATTGATGCATAAATTTGTGTTTTGTTCCAGCTCCTATTCCAAAAGACAGCTAAGTCTTCACATTCTCTTGGCTCCTGGGGATTGACAGGTCTAGAACAGGACTTTTCTTCCTAGGTTTGTTTATAAATATTGGGGAGAGAGGTGAGCGTCTTTGGAGTTAAGGAGAGTTGGGACCTGAGGAGAAGAAAGAGAAAGACAATGTATTTTGTTTTTGTAAATGTTTATCTCTGAGTAAGATTTCCAAAGGCCTTCCTTGACTCAGGGGAGGGAATTGAATTGACTATCCTACCAACTTGATAAGAGTTGGGGATGTCAGAGTCATACTCAAGTCAGTTTTAGGAAATACAATAATGTGGCCGTCTTTGCACTATGATGACTTTGCAGAAAATTCATACCTGCTTCACATGAACTCTATACCTGGCCAGTTCATAAGGCTGTGTCCCAAAGAATTTTTAACCTCCACAACAAAAAATGGTAAAGAGAAAATAAGAATATTTTGGGGCACATACACTGATACATCGCTGTTAACTGGGAGATGAGTAGAAGAGCCGTAAATAACCCACCATGTAGACTTGAACCTTTGTTAGAAATATGCATCCAGTACATGTCCAGCTGTCACTTTGGACATTTACTTAGGTTAGTACATTGCATATTCTCCAGAAACCATTTTTATATACAACGTCTGGCTATGTTGGTTGAATACTGAGTTCAATAAGTAAAGGAGGTTTAATTAAGATTTTAGTTATTTTCCAATTCTCTTTCCATTCTCTACTTTCTTCATCATCATGATCTCATTTCTTTGCTCATTAAAGAAATTAGATTGTTTTCAAGAAGTCACAAGACAGATATTATCTTGAGCATTTTTAACCAGGTTGATACTGTTGACAGGGTAGCCATAGAATATAAGCTTCAGGAGGGCAGGGATATTTCAGACGTATATCCTCAGGGCTATCAGTCATACCAGTCACATGGTAGGTAGTTATCAGATATCATGGGTCGATTTAATGAGTAAGTAGAAACAGTGATTTATTCTGCTGTCATGAGTACTTCATAAATTATCAGGTATTTGTACAGATAACCTCTGAAATATTATAATGTGAATCAGGTATTTTGTTTTATTTTTTAACTTTTTAGGCTTTTCCCACAAGCTTCTGAAGAGAGGAAGCAAATAAATGTGTCTAGAGGGCAGACCTGGGCCTTTCACTCCCTCTTCTGTCAGAGAAGCTCTATCTTAAAATGAATAGGTAGAGACTTTAATATCAGAATGAGATTATTCCACTAAGCAGAAGTACCTGAAATTTTCTAGAACCTTCCCAATGTGGCATTGCAGGAGCCCCAACTCAAGGAAAAGGGAGAATTTGACATATCCTATATTACAGGGAGATGGGGAACATTTGATAGAAATTTATAATATTTTACTTTTATTTCTCAACAAGAAATCAACATTTTTGTTAAATTTTGGACCCTGCCGGGTTTGATGTTTAACAAACACAAATTTAGGATCACTTATGTGTTTTAGCACTTAATGGTCATGTGCGTGAGAGGAGCACTGAAGAGGAAGTCATCGTCCAATGAAGGAGGGAAGCTAGGGGTGGCTCTTAGGAGACTTGGCAGGAGATGTGGAAAAGGAAACTTTCACATAAAAGTTAAGTCATGTGGAAAGCCTTATTTTGTCAAGGGTTTTTGAACAAGTAGGAACAATAGAGAATAATGGATATGACCTTAGTCCTTCCAGAGGTTATTCCTGGGCCATTGCAAGAGTCCCTTAGATTCCTCAATTCCTCAGGCATGCAGCTGAAGACCGCCACTTCTTAAAACAGACCTTATGTCTACCACACTCTAGTTCAAGAATCTTCGTGGCTCCCCCATTGCCAGATGCTTCAAGTCTGTGTTTTGAGGCCATCTGGCTCCATGCTGAATATCCTACTTTTTCCTCCGTCTCCTCCCACGCATGCCCCCTCTCACCATGGCCATACCTCTCCCCAGCAATGCAACTGCAAGCCACCCTTGCCCTTTTATCATCTCCCTAAGGCATGTTATTTCCCTCGTCTGCCCATCTATCTGCATCCTCCATTCTACAAGCTTTCAAAATCAATTTTAGTCACATTACTTACATTAAAAATTATCTAGTTGCTCCTGATTGTTCTCTCTCCTCTTTCTCAAAGTCCTTGTTCATCAATGAGTTCTAAACAGTGTAGGCCTGAGGAGCCTCTGGTAGCATCTGCTCTGTTAGTTTTGCTTCCCAACTAGACTGTAATTTCTAAGCCGAGGGATCATGTCTTCAACCACTTTTCCTTAGCCCACAGAACCTAGCAAAGAGCTAGGCATTTAGGCAATGCCCTGACTGAAATGATTATACATCATCAGTTTGTCATCTCAGTATCTGTGATTATCAAGAAATGGGTTTAGAGAAGAATTTTCAGAAATATGGGCTTATGACATATCATTTCATTTACCTTCATACCACTGGTACTGAATAATAAGTATATATTGTGGTTATGCTGAAGAAACAGGAAGTTACCTACTAAAACTACACTTTAGAAGTAGACATTTAAAAAAAAACATACACTTAGTTGGTTTTAAGGAAAATTATGTGGCTATAGATTGCCCTACTTATAAAATATACTGATTTGTGTCACTCTACAGCAAAAAGGGGTCCAAGGAGGGAAAACAATGTAAATTACTTCTTAGAAGCTTTGAATAGATTCTAATTATTGGAAATAAGTGTTCCCAGTAGTTCACATTCCAGTGTCGCTTCAAGAACTTTTTTGGAAGTCTCTGTGTCCTCTAACACTGTTATGCTACTCATTTATAGCATACACTTGGGTCACATTTTCCTGTTTGGAGAGATCATCCTAATGATAGTAACTGTATACAAATAGTTTGCATTCCATTTTCCTCCTCAGCAATCTTTTCAAGAAAAATTACTGATGGAGAACTTCAGTGGCCAGTTCAAGGGGAAGGATGAAATGTCAACAGTTGTTGGAATGAAGCCAATTATGAGGGGTTTTATAAAGGAGGGGTGTTCTGTAGGGAGCTGGAGATTTTGCTTTGGAAGGGAAAGATGGAAATATTCAGCAGAATAAGATAAAGAGAAAAAAGTTAAGAAGATAGAAGAGAAAACACAGGCTGATGATCGTAAGGACACTATCTTGTCTGAGGCATGTGTTTGCATTAACAAGCTGTGAGAAAGAAGTTAGAGGAGTAGAGCAGAGCCTTCTAAAGAAATGCTTTATTTTTTAAAATATTTTTTTAAGTTTATTTATTTTCAGAGAGCGCACATGCCCATGGAACAGGGGCAAAGAGAAAGGGTGACAAAGAATCCCAAGCAGACTCCTCACTGAGAGCACAGAGCCTGACACAGGGCTTGGACCCATGAACTGTGAGATCCTTCCCTGAGCCATAAGTCAGATGCTTAACCAACTGAGCCACCCAGGTGCCCCTAAGGAAATGCTTTAAATGCTGGACTGAAGAACTTGGACTTAGGGTGCCAGTTGAGTTCATAACCAGGGACATAGCAGAATGCAATGGTATTTTAGGAAGATTAATCCAGCAAGCATACAAAGAATAGACTGGAATCCTTGATCCAGGCAGAAATAATTCAAGGCTTTGGAGTAACACATAAGTGAAGAAATGAGGCTTTATTAGGGAAGTGTTAAGTGGGAAGGAGAGGAAAGGAAGAGCCTAGGAAATCCATAAAGGAAAGAAAAAGCCAACAGTATATTCTAACAACTAGCAAGAAAAGGAAGAATTGTAGACAAGTCCAAAATTTAAGTCTAAGAGTCTAAGAAAACAGTGATGATACCGATGCTGGAGATAGGGAAAAGATAGTAGCTACTCCTTAGATGACCAACTATTTGCATTCAAAGCTTCTTCCTGCCTTACAGCGCTTTATGCTTTATGCTCAGCTAAGTAAATTAGCAACCACTTATCTGTTGCTAATTTTAAGGAACTGTCCTCAGGTTTCCAGGAAAATATTTACAGGTGCATCTGTAGAACACATAGCCCACAGCTTTTAATTTTGTTGCAGATAAAGTAACAAGCAGGAAGTAGATAAAGTTCCCATTATTACAGGGCCAAGGGCTTCATTCATGTATTTATCCATTCAACAAATATTTATAGGATGCTTACTTCATGCCAGGAAAGTAGATTCTTGCTTTTTCGGGCCTTATATTCTCATGGGGAAAAAAGGGAAAACAATCAAGAATACAACTAAATAAATAAAATAACACAAAGATAAATAAGGTCTATGAAGAAAATAAAACATAGTGTCCCACAAATGACTGGGGATGCCTCTTTAGATTATTTGGTCAGAGAAAGCATCCCTGGGAAGATACCATTTGAGACCTAAGTCAATCACACACAGGTCATTTAGGTACAAGGAACAACAAGAGCTGGGACTGAATTGGTTGAGCAAGTTTCAGAGCTGGAGTGTAATGATAAGAAGACAATGATATAAGAAGTAAAAGTGGAAAGCAGGAGCTACTCTTGGAATGTATCAGTCAGGATCAGGAGCAAGTGACAGGAAGCATAATTCAAACTGATTTAAAGAACAAGAAAGCTCATTCTTATAATTAGAAAACCAGAGGTAGATTGACTAAATCTAAATGTCTTTTCCAAGAGTTTTCTTGTCTTTGCTGTCTTATGTGTATTGGCTTCATCTTCGGACTTGGGTTGAAATAAATAAAGCAAGGAGATTATGGCATACTGTAACATTTTTTCCCATTAATTTTTCTCTAGTCCCCTCAGTAAGATTCCCATTAGGCCACATCCTCTTTCTTGACTTAAGAAGAGGATGGGAATGACCCTCCATCCAATTATACCTGCTTATAGAGCAGGGGCTGGGTCAGCTTCCCTTGAGTCACATGAGCTGCTTGGAGAAGAAGGACTACCTGAATATATTAAGATTCTGTTAGGAAAGAAGAAGGAGAAAGGCAGTCTCGGTAGGCAGCCAGCCATGTTCACTACATAAGGGATCTTAGTTGCCATTACATAGAGTTTGGACTTTACTCTGTATACACACCAAACCATTGAAGAATTTTAGACAGTGAAGTAGCATGATCTGATTTATGGTTTAAAAGGTCACCCAGTGGGGGCACCCATGTGTCTCATGGATTGAGCATCCAACTCTTGATATTTGTCCAAATCATGATTCCAGGGCCTTGGGTTTGAGCCCCACATCAGGCTTAATCTTAAGCCCACTTAAGATTCTCTCCCTCTCCCCTGCCCACTTGCTGTGTGTGTGTATGTGTGTGTGTGTGTGTGTTTAAAAAAGTAAAAGTAAAAATTAAATAAATAAATAAATAAATAAATAAATAAAGGGTAATCCTGTGAAATGTTTTAGTGGTTAATTGAAAAGTTAACGAAAGAGAGGTGGGAAGACTAGGTGGGAAGCTGATAGTCCAAGCAAGAGATGTTGGGAGCTTGAACTATAAAAAATAACAAAGGAAATGGAGAGAACTGAATTGCAATGGAATTGACATAACTTGTTGATGGGGTGAGTCAGGAGGTAGGAGTTAGGGAAAATGAAGAAACAAAAATGACTTACAGGTTTTTGGCTTAAGTATCAGGTTGATGGTAAAATAGTTTACAGAGATAATGAAGAGTTGAAAAGGAACAGGTTTTGTTAGGGATTACTCAAGAGTTCTGTGTTTTGATTGAGATACCTATTGAATATCTCATGAAGATGTCAAAGGAGGCTGAGTAGAGTCTGGAGTAGAGTGGAGAGCTCAGGCAGAAGATAGAAACCATTACAGTTGAGTCAATATCACTATAATATTTAGGGGTCACAGAGAGAGAGAGAAGCCAAGAAAGGGGATCAAGAAAGAGCAGCCAGTGAGATAAAAAGGAAAACAAGCCAAGTTGGCATCATAAAACTAGGCAAAAGAACATGTCTTTAAAATGCAATGGAACCGCTAAATCAAATGCATCTGAAAAGTTGAGTAATCTAAGGACTAAGAGACCTTTGGATTTGATGAGAACAGGTTTAGTGGAAGGGAAGGGTCAGAAGTGCAGCTGATGTGAATTCAAAAGAGAAGAAACTAGAAGTGAAGTCAGTCATTTAGGCAGGGCTTAAAAGATGCAAGAATAAAAGAAGATTCTAGGATGACAACTCCTAAGAACCCAAAAATAGAGTATAATTTCCAGAGGAAATTTTTGGTGTTATTCTTTTTGTTTGTTTGTTTGTTTGTTTTGAGGGGAATTGGGGAAGGGCGGAGACAGAGGGAGAGAAAGAGAATCCCAAGAAAGTTCTGTACATCCAGCATGGAGCCTGATGCCAGGCTCGAGCTCACAGACCACAAGATCATGACCTGAACCAAAATCAAGAGTTGGACACCTCACCATCTGAACTACCTGGGCGGGTGCCCCTGATCTTATTCTTTAGAAAGGGAAATGTCCTGTTGGGGTCTTCATTTGAAAGGATATTGACTGCCTCACCATTTCTGCTTCTATAGATTCCTTTTCCCTACATACTCCTTCCGTTACAAAGAAGTTAGGCAATTGAGTTGTTGCAATTCAGGGCACAGAGCTGATAAGACTCATATTGGCTCTCAGTGCTCATATGTTATTTTGGTTGCTTTTCCAATTGCACCAGCTCCTGCTGGGATGTTTATTAAACATAAATGTAAATTAAATGTAAATGCAAACTAGATCTAGATATAAATTAAATAATATAAATATACATATACTTGTTGCATTTGCTACAGATCCTAAACTTGAACTCTGTAAGGTCTCTGATCTTCCTTTGCCCCATCTACCCAAAGGTGTCCCTTTTAGTCCCTTTAACTTACATCTACCAGAAAGTAGAGCAAGGCAGTTGTGTGGGACTCCTATCCTTCTCCCTCCCCCTCACCTCCTGGCCACAGCACAATAAAAACTCTGTTCAGAATTTGGCTAGCTGCTTCTTTTCCCACATTCGATCAGGGAACACTTAAAGCCATACAGTGTCCCTGTCCCGCCAGAAAGCCTATGGGCAGGGTGCCCCTTCAGACCGCCACAAAGACTCACTGTGCAAGGCGTCTATGGCCAGAGCAGGGGCCACATGTGGATTATCAATAAGGCTTTTGATTTTTTCCTTATGTCATATCATCATCACGTTAAACATAATTCAAGCAAGGAAACAAAACTTAGATTCTACACTGTAAGGCTTTGCTGGCCCTATAGCTACAAAGAAACATACCTACTTTTCAGTTTAAACATATTCCTTCCAGAAAAAGTCATAAAAAATTTTTTTCACACCCAGTATAATTTTCCACTTTAAATGGATGTTATGTGATTTGATTGACTGTTTTGACTCAAATTTTAAATTGTCCATTTTGGAAACTCTAACTGAAGTTAGATTTAGAGGTAAGCTTCGGCACCCATAAAGGTTGCTTCTCACTCGAGCCAAGAACTACAGAAGGCATAAGGAAAAGGACAAAGTGCAGAAAAGCAAGCATCAGGTACCTTGCTGCCAAGGTACATGCCTGTGATGGATTGTCACCTTATCCATCTCCATTCACTGCTTGGTAGAGCTTCTATTTTCCACTGCAAAATAATTCTTGGAACTGGCCCCATGTTAGCCACAGAGCAGAGTTCTAACAACTTCTTTCCAAAACTGGCCTTCAGAAGATAAATTTAAATATTTTGAATCAGTATCTGAGTAAGGGTGTGTCAAAGTTTTCTGTTTTGTTTTGTTTTGTTTTGTATCTAAATGCAGCAAATAGATCTATACGATGTATGTGACCTACCCCGAAGACTCCCTGTTAACTAACATGCCTATAATCAGGTACACATCAAAAGAGGCGTTATGAGAATAAAAGGCCAGAGAAGGATCCTACTATAGATATTTATTGAGGGCCTGTTGTGTGCAGGGTTAGAAAGGATAACATGTGGTTTCTACTTTCAAAGGACTTGCAATCTCATTGAGGGGGCAAGACTATAAATACATGCAAACTAAATAGTGCAAGATACAGTATAGGACACAGTAACTATCAAATAAGTAGCAAAAATAATAAATGTCATTCACTGAGAGTTAATTGTAATAATACATTACAATACTAGTATATAAAAAATTACTAATACTTACTATGTGCCAGACATTCTGTTAAGTAGTTTATGTGCATTATTTCATTTCCTGAAGTATTATCCTCACTCTAACAATGGGAATTACCTCTGATCTTCTCCTCATTCTGAAGAAAGCTGGAAGAATGATATAAGGTGAGCAAAGATCTAGAATCAGGAATGTGCTAGATGGCAAGCAGATGCATTGGTCTGAGGGTAAAGACTTGAGTAGGGGAATAGAGAGAAAGGAACTTTGAGGCCCACGTTACTCTGTTCACCACCATATCCCAATGCCTAGCAAAGTGCCTTGCGCATAACAGTTGCTCAATAAATCTGTCATGAGCCAAAAGCAAAAAGCAAACAAACAAACAAAAAACACCCCTGGTTTGTGTCTATAACCCAGATCAAGTACAGTGGGACAAAAGTAATTAAATTACTTTAAATTAAAGCCATATACCAAATAGTCTCAGAACCCAATGCCAATACCTCCCAGTCCCCCAGTCACAGTAAGGGATTCCGGTGGGAAAGACACACCATAATGAGGCAGGTCTGACGGCAATAGCAGCTCCAAATCATTGGGGTTCTCGTCATGGAAACTGACATGGTGAGCAGTTCACACACAAGTCCTCACTCTGGCCTGCAAGACTGTATGAGCTCTGACTCCTGGCACCTCTGCAACCTCAAATTCTTCTCCCCTCCTTCCCTCTCTCTGCCTCAGGGACCTCCTCGCTATCCCCCAAACCCACCTCAGAGCCCAAATTGCTCCACCCTGTTTTTCAAATCTGTGAAAGCCCTCTCGCCACATCTTGCTACCCTGCCCTGCTCCCTGGCACTACCCGTTTGTCTGTCTGCTGTCTTCCCCAGCACACACTAGAACATGGGCCCAGAAAGGCAGGGTTCCATCTGTTTTCCTCGCCATCATATCCCCAGTATGTAGGATCATACCTGGCATGCCATTAAGTGCTCACACACAACAATTCTGACTGGAGATCACTTTCTCTAGCTCTCAACTACCTACCTCCTGAGGTAACAGGATTTTGTTCAAGAAACGTTATATGGAAATTGATGAGTAGAGCTTGGAAACAAGAGACAGAGTGGTAGGGGCCAGACTGACCTGTTTATAAAAGATACCTTTGCCCAGAGAGGGGAAAACACATCTTAAATACTCTGGCAAAGCATATGCTTTCTTAGGACACCTTTAACACGCTGTGCTTCTGAAATGGTGCCTGGGCTAAACAAGATCCATAAATTTGCCAAAACAACAAATTCCCAGGACATAAGAGTCACTGCTACCAGTCTCAGCCTTGTAAATGGACACCAGGTACTGTACACCATGATTTCAAAAGACTGGCTCACTGCTATAAGCAAAGCCAGGCAAATGAACTACCCAGGTGATGGGAAGGGAAGTGAGAAAATTAATCTTATTTTCATTATTTCTTTCCCTCACTGAACACTATTAAGGGGCTAGACGCCATGAAGATAGGGTAAAATATGCCGACTTTGCCTCAGGTTTGAGCATTCATGGTCCCTGGACATTTGTCATAGGACTGAATAATGTGTTTGAGAATCTTCTTTTATGCAAATTCAGACTCCAGAGGCCATGGGATGTCTGATAAATTCAAAGTAATAATATAAGTAAAGTTGTGAGGCCTCCCAACTTTCCTTGTTGGAAGAGCTCATGGTGAGGTATTCAGTAATCTTATGAATATGTATGGGGCACTCACTATATTTAACGAACTATGCTAATGTGATGGTGAATCCAAAGGAGAATGAGACATGGTTCTTGCCTTCAAGTGTCAAGGAATTTATCACTCATTGGGCACATCAGATAACTAAGACAGTAGACAGGAAATAGTAAGTACCATGGTCCAGGTAATTTTTTTAAGTGTTATAAAAACACAAGGGATAGAGAGATGGAGTCCAAGTGGGAGAAAATAAAACACGTCATGGAAGAGAATACACTCAAACTGATCTTGAAAGGCGGATGGAATTTCCATAGGATTAGATGGCAGAGAGCCTTGATTTGTAGCATTTGCCAACTTTTATTGTGTAAATATTCCCAGTCTGGCTGATTTCTAGCTGATGACGTGGTGCCACTGAATACAAACGTGGGAAGAGGAGCCAGGCCCAACACACCGTCTATGAGTCACCATCTGAGCTTTGGACTTTATTAAATCAGTCTGACCCTCCTGCTTTAATGAGTAGATTCACAGGTATTAAAAACCTCTAAAACAACATTATAAGGGAAGAGACACTTCTGCCCTTCTCTCTACACCACAGTCTGACCTTTTAATACTCTCTCTGCCTATCTTTCTGTTCTCAGCCCTCTGTCCCCAACTGGCCTACCTACTATTGACCTTGGCCAAGTGCCAACCTGTGATTCTGGTTGCTCTTCTTAGCATTGGCTGTAAATGCTCTGGGCCCCGGCTATCACATGGCACAGGGAGCTGGCCTCCTGCCCATTGCCTGGTGTTGACACCCCTGCTGTCTCCATAATGAAAAGCAGCCCTAGGAGCGGCTGGCTAGCTGGGCAGGGTGTTTAACTGTTCTTGTAGCAGCTGGAAGGAAGAGCCAGAGAAATTGTTGGGAAGCTTTGTCGAAGGAAGATATGCAAGCCAGCTGAGACCCAGAATTCATATTAATTGCTCCTTAAAAATAACAACAAAAAAACCCACCACCAATGTGTTCTCCTTCAGCCACTCCACCTTTAAATGGCTTTCTCACCCAAAGGGTTTCATTTGAAACACCAGGCCCCAGTATCTGTCTATAATTGCAAGCAGATGTCCTCAGTACATGCATAAGCTTGTGTCAGGAGGATGTTTAAAAAAAAAATTCACCAAGGAGACCACTGCCAGACAGGCAAGGAATATGCGAAACTTAAAGTTATTAGAAAACTTCCCCCATTTGGCCCACTAAGCAAGGGGCTTGCCTGTGAGAAAAGGAGGTCTCTAATCTCCCGCTGCACATTGATTCTTACTTTGAGACCCAGCTACTCTCAAAATACATTTATACCAAAATATGGCCACTACAGATTTATTTCAGCACGTGCTGCTTTTCCTTATACTAGTGTCTGTTCCAAATTGTTATATGTTGTTTGTAAAGCAGCTTTTTTGGCATTAAAAAGTACCTGAAACCATCTGCATCATTTCAGGGTTCTTTTTGTTTGTTGTTTATATTATCTCACGTAATGTGCTCTGTGATTTACTGTTTGAGTATAAGAGAAACACACTCCCTCATTGAGCTCTGGGGAGGTAATCTTGTCTGTTCCAAAGGTCCAAGATTTCCTGTTCAGATTACACAGGCTTCTTTAGAGCTGCCAAGAGTCATAATGTGTACGAGATAATATACTTTAGTTCAGGAGATACTGTGGATGGGGATTCAGTTAATCCAGTGAGCCACAAAGGAAAGGAAGTTCCAGCTTAGAATCACCCCTGCAGTCAGGCCCAGGATTTGCTGTGGCCAGGGGCAGCCATGACTGAGAAGACAGTGCAGCTCAGGACCTGCTGTGTAACGTCACTGTCACGAGTCTTACCTGGTCTCTCATGAATTGACCCCTGAAGGATATTTCTGCCCAAAGCCTTAGCAACCTGGCCCCTTTCCAGAATGTCTGCAGTATTCAGACAAACTATCCTGTGCTCCAGCAAGTGTGCCTTCATGAGCATCAGCTGTGTCCTCACAGTGGCGCCCCAAAGAGGGCAAAGTGACTCCAGCCAGAGCAAATACATCTTGTCATAATGATCACCTGGCTGGGGAATGGGCCATAGAAGATAAACATACAGATCCTGGGGACCTTGCCAATACACAGATTGACCAGGGCCCTGGAGATTCAGATTCTATAGATCTGAGACAGGACCTAGGAATCCATATGTTTAACAAATGCCACAGTGGATCTTGATGGTCAGACAAGTTTGGGAAACAGTAGAGTGTGGGTAGAGTCAGAATCCGGCTCCAGTTCAAATTTGGATTCTTCCAAGTAGTTGCTGGGTAGCCTAAGACAAGTTAAGTTGGTCTGAGCCTCTGACCCCTCATCCATAAAATGTAACTCATAATAATACTTCAGAGGGCTGCTGTAAAGGTAAAATGGAAAATCCATAAATTTTTTTTAATGTTTTATTTATTTCTAGGAGAGAGAGACAGCGTGAGCAGGGGAGGGTCAGACAGAGAGGGAGTCACAGACTGAAACAGGCTCCAGGCTCTGAGCTGGCAGTCAGCACAGAACCCGACGTGGGGCTCGAACCCACGAACCGTGAGATCATGACCCAAGCGAAAGTCGGACGCTTAACCAACTAAGCCACCCAGGCACCCCTAAAATGGAAAATCCATAAAATGTGCTTAGCATAGTGCCTGGTACATTTTAAGCACATAAGAAATGTGCAAAGTAAACACCTCACATTTTTTAACTTTGTCATCAGCCAGCCCCTTCACACACAGCAGGACAGTTTGGGGTGTGACATCAGTGTGACCAGACATGAAGCTTGACCTTGAATCTTACTGCAAGGGCAGATTGAAGGGAGATAAGGACTTAAAACTGAATACTTTGTAGTGAGGTTGATCATAGTTTAAAGAAAAAGAAGGGCAGAAAGGCAACAGGTGTGTCTGGAAAGAGCCACAGATCTTGAAACCCAAGGAGAGAAGATTTCTGCTATATGGTCAAGGATAAACAGACCTCAAAAAGACAGGAAAAGTATTCAGGCAAACTTGAGATTTCCAAAGAGAGACACAATTTGCTGAGAATAAATTATTTTTATTTGATTCCCTTTTAGCCTCAGAGCCAAAGTTTAGAGCATTTATAAGTCATCTTCATTTGCCTCATTTATTTAGCAGGCATCAGGATTCACTAGGTGTCATGCCCTGTCCTCCTAACAGAGGTTACAAAGATGAAATACTCACCTCGGGAAGCTCACTGTGTGTCACAGGGCACAGGCAAATAAGCAGTGACAGCAGTGGTATAAAAGCAGGGCTATCAGGTGGAGAACAACTAACCTAACAACTAACTAAGAGAAAGCAAAACCTCTCGGAGGAAGTTTTTTTCCAATTGCATTGAGATAGAATTGACATAAAACCTTGTGTAAGTTTAAGGTGTACAATGTAATGGTATGATAGATGTATGTATTGCAAAGCAATGATCACAGAGGCAGTCTTGAGAAATCAATTTCATAACAGTTACATCACCATTCACATAATCCTCAACTCATAGTGGTAACAATTGCTAATGTTCATCAATGCTTATTTTGTGGCAGATTCCTTGTGAGGCCCTTTACATTACCTCTTGTCATGTGTAAAATGGCTGCCTCGTGCAGTTCCTTTGTTTATTGACCTGTGTGTGCACCATCTCGTCAGAGCTGGTTCTAAATGCCATTGCGGCACAACTGGTAAACGACACTCCCAGAACATTCCCCTCTAGCTCTCTTCCTGATACAATAGAGAATTCACTAACTAACAAGAACTAGAATTGACTGCATTTAGTCCCAGCCTGAATCTTTGACCAAAATTACCTTCCCAGGGTCCCACTGCCTACATTCAGCCTGCACAGGAGGATGTAAATAGTGGAGGGTCTCACTGGGCTTAGGGCAACATCCCGTCCTCGTAAGTGCAAAGCCCTAAGCTCACACAGCCTAGTAATAAACACTGTCATGTTCCCTGTGGGAAAAGATGTGCTCTTGCTTTCAGGGTAATGGCTAGCAATAATAACTGAAAAAAATAATAACTATAATAAGAATATCTAACATTTACTAAGCTCTTATAGTATATATTTAGTATATTGCATGCACTAACTGATTTAAACCTTGCATGCATAGACACTATCACTGCCCCCATTTTATAGATGGAGGAACCAGGTGCAGATATTTGCCATAGTTAGGAAGTTGAGTACAAGGTTGCACATAAGTAGGAAAGATGAGATTGCAGCCAGATCTAGTCTTGGGGTCCTGTTCTCGGGCAGGCCCACCCCAAGGAGGCCTTCTCAGGATACTGCAAAGCAGGAGTTCTCCAGTATTTGCAGGATCAAAATTAAGTTGTTTGGAATGACCATCCCCAGTGCACCCTGACTTCTCCCCCAACTCAACACACCCCAGCTCAGCTTTGCTCCACCCACTCCCAACAGGCAGATGGGAGCTCTTTACCTACACAGGCTGTGTCTCACTTTTGTGCAGTGGTTCCCCCAGCCCCAGGGCCTTTCCCTTTCTCTCCATTGCCTGTTCATCCCAAGGTCAGCACCCATCTCAGAGAGTCCCTTCCCCAGGAAGCTTGTCCAGACTTGCTAAGGGCCATCCCACTGCTCAGCCACTCCTTCCTTTACAAATTCCAGAAGACTGTGGGCTCGCTGAGGCCAGGGGCTGCAGCTAACTACTTTAGAACAGCAGCATTTAAAAGCCCCTGTATAAGTATATTGGAGTGTTCATTATCTGCTTATTGTCATCCTGTGTTCGTTTTTCCCTCACTGCTCAGCACTTATAGACATTAAGGATAGCTTTGACACTAATTAAAATTAGCAACTTAGCATGACACCTCTGTTTGCTAAAAAGGCAGTTTTATTCTTTGCATTTTACTTTTGGAACCAGCACCCTTTGGGGCCTGGTGCAAATCTGCGGCCTCTCCTTGAGGACTCCATTTGTTCCTTTTATGTCTCGACTCATCACATATTGTGGAGACTGTTAGCTGAGGAGCACATTTGCTTATGAAAATGTTACCAAATGCTGATACTATCAAGAGGAAAGCACCAGATGTCTGTCTGCAAAGAAAGCAAAATCCTGGTTTGTGACGAGTCAGGGGTAGTTAGGGCTCCCCAGGCATTTCCGGGCCTGAGGTTTGGCTCTGCATGCTCCCTTGGGGCCTCATAATTGACCCCCACATTCCATCTCAGTCATCATTCTGGAGAAATTTGTCAGCTTTACTGCTGATCTGCGCCTGGAAACTGGTGTCCATTAGTGTTCCCAGTTTTAAGCTGAAAATTGAGACACACTTGCTGGATAATTTTGACCAAAACAGCACGTGGGATTGTATGCTGTCCTATGATTGATTTAATTTTACTCTTCCTTTGAGCTATCACAAATTTCTTAAGGTGTATACAGTTATCAGTGAAACAAGTCATTTACAGTTAGAAATTATGTAAACTTGCCAAACCAACTGAAAATAATATTTTAGTGCCTGACTCAAGGCAAGTGGTCATAAAAGTTGTCGGATTTGTAGCAAGGAGTCAGAGGGGTGAATGTTCTAGATAATGGTAATAATAAAGACAGGTATCAAGGCAACTAGTCAAGTAGACTTGAGGGGATTTTCATGAAATGCTATTTTCCTTCTGGGCACATTAAAATCAATGTGCAATGCATTATCTATTCTAGGCAAATGTGTATTCTCTTTGCTTTCTGTCATAATTCTTTATTGCATTTGGCAGCAAATGAGCTTCTAATATTAACATTTAGAGAGAGAATAAAAAGAAATCATAGCTGAGAAGTCATAGTTGTACAGAATTTACAGTATTAACTCACCAAAACCCCCAAAGCCTAACTTCACTTGGAAAAAATGCTCTCACTGATATGCCCAGACTAAAAAAAAAATTTTACAAAGGTTAGAATTCTGCAGGGTTTAGTGAGAGGATCCTCACTTCATCTGTTGGGTTCTATATTATGAACACCACACCCGACAGCTGCTTCCTCCTGGTGGCTCAGTGGGAGGAGCTAGTGAAAAAGCACATTGATGAGTGGACAAGGGGCTGGTGGACAGGACCTGCCTGACTCTGAAATTCAGGGAGACAGGAGTGGGTCAGCTCACTGCCCAATGCATCTGTGTTTTGCTCCTTGCCCTTTGTTCATAATCAGAGAGAGATTTCTTAGTGTTGTTTCTGCAGACTTCTACTGAGGACCAAATGCGTGAGCAACTTCCCTGCTTTCAGGTGATGCCCAGAGTTTACTGTGAGCCTGGACTACATTGCTCCTCAAAGGAGGTGCAAAATCCTAGATAAATCCCCTTGTCCACCAAGCTCAGATAACAGCTGCATAGTTTTGTAGCAAAACAACCTGCTTCAGCAGTTCAATGACAACTGCATTGATCATTTTCCATTTTTCCTGTTTTTAATAACACCTAATAGTGGCATCCATACAACTATAACCGCTCTTAGAATAGATGATTCATTGCCCATCACATGTCACAAAGTTATGTGTCCCTCCTGTACAACTTTTCAGTTCCCTTCATCCCTTCCCCTGTCCCAAGATTGCTCACATGTTCATTTCCAAGAATAAACTTGGACTGAACTGTTTTTAATGCTGTTTTGAAAAGAGAATTTATGTCCTCTGCATTTTCACAAGCAGGGCTCAAGCTTGGACTCAGATGTTATAGGAAGGCAATTTTCCATTGTCAGTGACCATGTCTAGCTGTGAGACCAGAGGTGACTAACACTGGGTTTCCATGTGCTCTTATACTTATGAGTTCTTTTTAGAGGGTAGGTACAATTTTAATTTTAAAAAGAAAAAGAAAACAAGGGAGAGGATCATTGTGAGGTTGAGCTAGGTCACATTTTGTCACTTGAAAGTGAAATTGTAACAGAGTCACATCAGACCATTTTTACAGGGATGACTAATGGTTTTCTTCTCTTTCTGTTCCAGCCACACCAGCTATCCCTGGCAGGGTCTCCCAGAGTCTGCAGAGAGTTAATCCAGGCCTGGAGACAAGTAAGAATTTCAGTACTTTTTCTGTCATCAGTCAGTGATCTTGTCCATCCTTTACGCTATTCAAGCTACTATTTTTTTCTCTGCCTTATTCGAGATTTGGTACCTGAATAAATGACTGATTGAATTTGCATAAACAAGTAAAAAAAAAGTATATTTTTTAAAGAATGTCCTTTTCAGCTTCTCTACTAGAGTGCTTCTTCATCTCTCTAATGTGCTTATCTTTAGAGGTTAAGTAAAGCCAAATTAATATGAAGGGAGAAAAAAAGATAAAATAATTGTGGACCAACAATTAGTTTATTGAATTTAGGAATCTGTCTCCTTTTACAAATTGTGTATTATGTTGTCATTAGTATCTTGAGATATTTATTTACCTCGTGAATGCATTGACAGTAAAACTTTCCCTTCAACTATATCTTCTTATGCTCCAAAATTCTGCCTTCAAGCGAACTATCTCTTCTCCTTAAAACACCTTTGCACATCACTCTCTTGTCCTCTGACAATCTCCTCTTCATCCCTAAGACTAAACTCGGACATCAGCTCTGTGCGGAAGCTTCTCTAAATTGGCTAGAGCCAAAGACTTGTTCTGTCTCTGTACTCCCGTGGAATTTTGTCCACGATAGATCCACTTCATGGTGTCTGAGTGTATATGCTGGTACCAGGCACAGAACTCAAAGAGTCGAATGGGCTGCATGAATTAATTAATTATGTTGAGCTTTAAGACAAGGCCCACTTTTTATGCTTCTTTTAAATTCCTCACATGACCAGTAAAAACTCCTGATCAATAGTAGGTGCCTTTAATTGAGTTCTAGGGAAAGATGTTCTCATCACTTGAAGTACATGCCAGGGTCCACATTATAGAATAAAGAAAGGGAAGTCCGGGCACCTAATGGAGTTTAAGCCATTACTGTCCCACTGGTAATTCTGGTGTCATGAAACCATAATTTGGATTTTATAACTAAATTACAGAGCAAATATCTAATATGAGATGTAAATCCTGGGAAGTGACACAAAGGGAGGGTTAGTGCTGTTTTTAACTAAGGTCATCCACCTGCCAGTGGTGCCAGGCCAAAAACTCTTTACCCCTCCTGTTTTAGAAGCCTCCGACATGTTCATCTGTTCCCTAATAAGCCCCTAATATGAGGGGTTGGAAAAGGGGTGGCTTTTTAGTTACGTTTGGGTTCTCCCAGCCAGTATTTTTCAAAGCCTTTCCACAGCAGATAATGTGACTTATTGCTACTTTCTGCAAGGAAATGAGAAAGACTCAGTTAAAGAATGTCTTTCTATGTATAGAATTGTTGAATCACTGTATTGTGTGCCTGAAATTAATATAACACTGTATTCCAACCATACGGGAATTAAAATTAAAAACTTAAAAAAAGGAGAATGTTTTACTAATGGTGCATAATCCATCTCACATTGGTCTCTCCTCCACACACACAAACAAAGGACTCTGCTCTTCACTTTCTCCCAGAGGAGTCATACGATTTTTCCCATTTTCTTTGTAAAGTCACGTTGGGCCTTGTTGCAATACAACCTCTGGGTATGGCAGATATGTTGAAGAAATTCCTGCCAAGTCATTTGGCACATGTTGATTTTCTGTCTTTGTGATAAGCAAGAATACCAATTATCCTTTATCTGTGATCTATCACATAGAGTCTGACTTGCCCACACAAGGAAGAGTACTATCCTTCAATCTTCTCCTTATCAAGGGTTAGCTCCCCTCCAACTCAGGACTGATGGGATAAAGTTACTCCTGTCGGTGGGTATGTCTACCAGTGCGAACCTTATACAGGGCACATGCTTGGACACATGGCCACCTTTCTCATCCAAGCATCTCATTGAGATGCGACAGACCCTGTTGTCTTATACCTCACTGTGTTCACTGTCACTGTATCGCAAGTGTTTAATTCTTTGCTCTGCACCCTGGGGAGGAAATACATGAGTAACATGTTGTCCTAACATCAGCGATCTCATAGTCTCACTCAGGAAGTAACTTTACACTAGAAGCTAGTGTTCAACATGAGATGGCCGGTCATTACACAATTGTAATTCCTACATTTCCTATGTGCACTTTTCTAAATTCTCAGATTCAGGAGGAGAAAAGAATTACAACCCCCTCAGAGCAAATTCCAGACAGAACCGACCTAACATAGATAGATGCCGCCACACCTCTGCAGGCCACCTGGACTTTATTCTGAGGCTATTTTAGTAACCACTGAGTAGCACTCTCCTTCCTCTCCCCTTCTCCCCCTACTCATCTCTCCCTTCTTGTATCCATCTTCCTCTGGCAATGACAATTTTAAGAACCCAAAATATCACTCTGCTCTAAACAACCCAAATTTCAAACTTTAAACCTACCACAAGCCACTGAAATCCAACATCCCTCATCCCAGATTATAAATCTACACTACTTACCCCTCAGGAACACTGTGCTTTCCCTCCCCTGGGGCTTTGCTCATGTCATCCCATCTTCCAAAACAGTCCTTCTTCCATCTCACCCTGCATTCTGTAGGGTGGCCTGAAGCAGTGCTTCCCTTTTCCATGATCATCTTTGAGGGAGATCATGCTATTTTATACCACTTTTAAGGAATATATCAAATGCTGCTTTGCAGTATAGTTATTTGCATATTTCTCTTATCTCCCCATCTGGATTATGAACAGCTATTTCTTATTCAGAGTTGTATAACCACTGGACCTAAAATGGTACCTTTAACATCATACCTTGAACAGTACCTTGCATATGAATTAATTAAATGGAAGCACCCTCCATAGCTCCCTGGTTACCCAACCTTCTCCACACTTAACAATTCCCCCAAGCACCCCTTGTTATGGGGCCTCTGGGCTGGCAGGATCAAATCTCCCCACTTGTGTTAATTACACATTAATTACCATGTTCCTTGTGGAAAGGACTCCTAGGAATCAAATGGTTTGTACTCCAAGGACAACCTCCTTACAGGCAAAGGCTACAATAAAGCAACAGTAGAAGAAGGGTGTGCACTGGCTACGGTCTAACCCAAGTGTGGGCCTCTTTATCCCCTCTGTGAAACACAGGATGTTCTTTGTCTCCAGATTTGGAACCACTACCTAATTGCCTGCCAAGCACCTCTGATCAGGAAGCCCAAAATCTTCTCATGATGGGTTTCCTATAGTGAGCTGGTGATTTAAGGCATATTCTGTCTGTCTGGACAACCTTAACCATCAACCAAAGACTTTAGGTGCAAATCGTACACCTAATTATATTGCAAAGCAGAACTCACAGATTTTTATATCCTGCACATCTTTCTGAAGATTTTTTCCCTTCATTTTAAAAAGTCATTCCTTTTCACTTAATTTACTTCATATTGCTCTGAGAATGTAAATTTTGTGATCAATGGCATTTCCACCTCAAATTAAAATGAATATCCAACCAGAGAAAAATATTGAAGTTTCATTGACTGGCATTTGGAGCATAAATGAGTCCAAGATTTTATGAAAATGGGCATTCTGAACATAAGCATAATGACTGAGCTCAGAGTTAAGTTTTGAAAGGATTCCAAAAGATTATCATCTTAGATGGGCACAACACATGAATTGCTTACAGTTTTATAAGTTCACCAACTACTTCCTTGACATCATAAGTTCCTTTTCAATAAAAACATGATTATGAGGCAGAAATCTGATACAGTCGCCATCACCTTTGCGGGTCCTTATCTTACATTCTTAGCCAGATTCCTGTCCTCACTTGCTAACTTCTCTCTCTTACCTCCTGTTTTGCCCTATTCCAAGCAATCCTGCTGTCTGCTCCCATATTCGTTCTTCCTGCCTACGTCTCGTGCAGTGATTCTTATGCCTGAATACCTTCAGTAGCCTCCCAACTCTTTTCTACCTTATGAAGAAGCTCATCTCCTTGGCATTCAAGAAGGTCCATGATGTGGATCCTAAGTGCTTTTCTAGCCTTGTCACCCTCGTATGCCATGGATGCTCATATTCATCTCTCTGCATTTCCTGCTTTGTTTTATCTATTCCCCTGATGACCCCTTCGCCAGAACTTCCCTCTTCTTTCCTCTGAGTCAGGAGCATCCTTCATGGATTGTTCTCTTTCAGGCATATTTCAAATATCACTTTGTCCCCCAAGAGAATGAGTACTTCCATCTTGGAACCTCTGTAGGCCTTTCTTGCTTTCTCTTAAGAAGAGAGTATACAACAGTACTTTAAAGAACTCAGCCTGTGGAACAAGATTGCAAGACTATTTAAGTCCCAGATCTACCATGTACTTCCTGAGTGATCTTTCCTAAGTTTCATAAGCTCTCTGTACCTTGGTTGTGTTTGTTTGTTTATCTCTAGAATAGGGAAGCTAATAGTACCTACTCCATAGCTGTTGTAAGAATTATAAGTGTTGATACATTTAAAAGAGTTAGAATAGTATCTGGCCCCATGGTGTTTATTGTGTTCTCTTGTGGCCCTTATTTTGTATATATTTTATATATTTATATATGTATATTATATATAATATATATTATATAAATATTTTATATAATATATATTATATATTTATTTTTATATATTTTATATATATTTATATATTTTTATATATTTATGTATATATTTTTATATATTTTATATATATTTATATATTTTTATATATTTATGTATATATATTTTTATATATTTTATATATATTTATATATATATTTTATATGAACTGGATAAAATGTCCTGTACTCAGCTTTATTTTGGACCTTAATATCATGTCATTTGTTTCAACCTAGAGGATTCTTTTGTATGCTTTCTATTCCCTTGTAATAGACTCTACTATCCTGAAGGATAAAGGCTATATTGTATACATCCTTGTATCCCACAGTACCTGACACATGCCCGGTACTTAATGAGTAGTTGCTGGATTTTGTACACACACACACAACACATATGTATAAAAAAAAAAAAAGCCAGGTTTTCCCTAATACCTTAATTACTCTTTGGCTAGCATAGAGCGTCTCCATGCCCTTCAGCAGGCATTTATGAAAGGAGAGGGACAAAGATACAGGAAGAGAAATTTCTCTTGCCCATTACTATAAACACATACAGTCTTTCCCAAAAGCCTTCCACAGAACCTTAACTTCAGGTCATGGGACTGGTGTCATGGTCTAGGCTTGGGGTATGCCACAGGACATCTCTGTGTCATCATTGTGGTATCCTGTTGGCCCTTCAGCTGCCAAGGAGATCATAGTCCCACTCCTGCTTGTGACCCATCACTGCCCCATCCACGCTGAATGAGCCTCTTGGCTTTGAGCATTCTTTTTCATCAGATACTTTCAACTGTATGGGTTTATTGGCTGAGAATACAGCTAAAGTAAGCACAACACAAGGGAAGTGTGTCAGAGCGGGGATGATATCTTAGAATGTGCAGCAATTACTTCTAACAAAGAACTTGAGCTTTGGACATGTTTAGAGAGCAGTTCTGACAGTGGGTTCTGACATTAAAGCTGACATTAAATTCTTGACAGGCTGCTGTTTATAAATAAGTCAGTAAATGATTCAGTACATAAACACAGATTATCATGATCCCTTTTAAGGAAAGTGTTTATGTTGGCTCTCTCTTGCACCCAGACTAGCAGTAGCCCTTCCTGACTCACAGCACTAATCTCCAGGTAATGCCAAGCATCCTACAGGCACTATTTACCCCTTTTCTTGCTTCTCTGAAGGATGAGAAATACAAGCAGAATTATGTACTTTACACAAGAAGAAATGGAAGTGCAGAAAAAACACTTTCCTAAGCATCTTAACAGACCAACAAGAGAGGAAAGAAGATACTGTCAGTGAAATGTTGTGTATCTCTCCTTAGATATGCAAAATAAAATGTAGGTAATGGCATATTATTGATAATACAAATAACAGTGTTCAATTACTGCAAAATATGGCCTTGGCAGTGACTTTTTTTCTAGCCCGAAACACCCAGATAATGCCTGCCATTACTTTTCAGGTGTTTGTGTTTTATTATACACTGTCTGGTTTTCACATGTAATTGTTGGGAGATAAGGATTCTTTGTAAGATAAATATTAGGTCTTAACTTTTTTATCCTTCTTCAACTCCCAGCAATTTGCTGAGCCATAATTGGGGGTGGGTAGACACTTACCACTTAATCTGTAAGAGAACTATTCTCTGTGCACAGGCTTCAGCCAGTGTTAGTGCAACCTCTGGAGAGGGAAATAGGCCCACAGCTCAAGGCCAGCCTCCTCAAGTACTTGCAGCTCCTTACTGGTTGTAAATATATATCGATGTCTTTTCTTTCTTCTGAAACCCAAACAATAAGAAAATATTTAGAAATCTGTGGGCATAGGCCTCTTAAAGCCTTGAATCTTAGAAAAAGGACTAATTTTTTTTTTTAAGTCTGCAAAGGATGATTAAGCATCTCCCTAAAAATCCCAGTGGGCCTTTGTGTGCTCTATATACCAATTCCTAGTTTGGTTTCTCTTCCAAAGCATAACACACATTTTTCAAGGATGAAATCCAAGATAAACGTTCCTTCACCCTGAGTGACCTCAGTGGGTGGTGAACGCTTTTTAGACTCTAGAAAGTTAAAGCAGGCCAGTGTTGGTTGTGAACTTGGAGTTCTAGCCTGCAGACTTCTGATTCACTGCTGAGTTCTTCAAAACCAACTCTGTAATCACTGCTCTCAAGAGAGCTCTGGCTTCTGCACACAGGAGCCTCTCTAGGGAAAGAACCCCTGAATCCATCATTCCAGAAGAGCCTTTGACCATACCAGCCCCTACTTGTGATGAACAGTTTCTTCAGATAATATGCACATGTACACTGAGGGGAAAAAAACCTTGAATATGCTATGTAGGTATGCACTGATTTTAATACAAATTAATCTATACACTGAGAAAGAAGATAATATATCACATTTATAAAGATTTGTGGAATTCAAACATATGTGCTATTAAATAGTAGTTCAAGTAAGAATATGCCTCATGGCAAATATATGCAGTATGAAATAACATATATTTAAATTTTTTATTTAAATAAAAACTCAGTTACTCAAGAGGTGATTAATTACTAAATAAAAAATGTATCACTTAGAAAAGAAATTGTGCAACTTTCAAAGGGCTTCTTAAAATGTATGATTTGGGGACACCTGGGTGGCTCAGTCAGTTGAGTGTCTGACTCTTAATTTTGGCTCAGGTCGGGGGTTCATGGGTGGCTCAGTTGGTTAAGCATTTGTCTTCAGTTCAGGTCATGATCTCACAGTTCATGAGTTCGAGCCCTGTGTCGGGCTCTGTGCTGACAGCTTGGAGCCTGGAACCTGCTTCAGATTCTGTGTCTTCCCTTCTCTCTGTGCCTCCCATGCTCATGCTCTGTCTCTCTCTGTCAGTAATAAATAAATGTTAAAAAAAAAATTTTTTTTTAAATGTTTGGGCTCAGATCATGATCCCAGAGTCATGGGATTGAGCCCCACATCAGGCTCTGTGCCAAATGTGGAGCTTGCTTAAGATTCTTTCTCTCTCTTTCTCCCTGTCCCTCCCTGACCCACCCCTCTGAAATTTAAAAAAAAATATTTTTTTAAGAAAATGACAGTACTCCAAAAAGAAAAGTATGATTTAGGGGTGCTTATGTGGCTCAATCAGTTGAGCACCTGACTCTTGATCTCAGTTCAGGTCATAATCTCAGGGTCATGGAATCAAGCCCTGCACTGGGCTCTGCGCTGAGCGTGGAGCCTGCTTAAGATTCTTTCTCACCCTCTCTGCCCCTCTCCCAGCTTGCACGCTCTCTCTCTCTTTCTCAAAAAAAAAAGAAAGTATGATTTATCAGGAATTTATTTGCCTGTAGTTTGCAATCTGTGATACAAAATAAGCTATTTTCATTTAAGGTCAACAGTTAATTAAACTACAGGTTGGCAAACGATAATCCCAAGACCAAATCTTGCTTTTGTAAATAAACATGCCTATTTGTTTCAGATTGTCTATGGCTGCTCTGAGGATAAACCAGCCATCATGTTTGTATTGGTTGCTCTCCTTTAGTCTCCTCTTGAAAATCATTTTCAATTTGGTGACTGACATTAATGAGGATACAAGATTCACTTTATGAATTTATTTCACAGTCAATTCTTCTGAAATACACTATATTATAAAGTAGGATTAAAAGTATCTTCTAATCAATGTGGACATATGGATTTATTATTGTTGTTGTTATTATTATTATTATTATTATTATTGGTGGTGGTAGTGGTGGCAGTGGTGGCATTGCTATTGGTACTCTGCCAGATGAAAGCATCTGTAAATGCTTGGTGATGGATGGAAGAGCCAATAATTTGCAAATCGGCTTTCTGCATACATCATAATTTTCACATAATACTTATCTTATGGAGAGTTATAGTCAGTGTATCACATGGCTCTAGTGTGAAGCCAAACCTGACGTTGCAGGTCTGTAAATCTTTTATAAACTGACTGCTGCCACTGAGTTCATGCCAAAGAATAAACACAGAAGGCTCTCCTGTTAAGAAATTGTGTAATGGAAGAGACTCCTAGGCCTGAAACCTCACAGCATCACCATCGACGCTAGGATTCAGATGAATAGACTTCAGGAGTCCTTGAGGTATTCTCAAGTAGCAATTGTCTGTTTACTCCTACTGGCTAACTTCTGATTTTTCATGTGTTATGGAAAAGTAGCCTTGAACGCTTCTTTATTCTCTCAAAATTCCTTAATAAATAGGATTTTCAAACTCCAAATTTGGATTAATGGGAAAGCAATTATTTGCAGGCAAGCGCATCTGTGCCCTGTGCTGTCAGCACACATGGCTATGTGCACCTGTCACCATGAAGTTCCTGCCAGGCAAACCCCAAAGAGATGGAAAAACACCTGGATAACATCCTTTCTGCTACAGAGGCTTTTCTTTTTCTGAATTCCAAAAGCATTTGAAGTTGTCCATCTTTTGCATTAAACTCAAGTGGCTTGTATACACCTGATGTCTTCCCTTCTAGATTGTAAGGTTTTTTTGAGGGCAAGGACATAGTCTTCCTCATCTTTATATGCTCCGCTCCCTTCTTCACAATTTAAACAGGGTCTTGCACAAAATGGGAGCTTAATATTTGTCAAAAGAATATCATGTGGGGTTCCATGAATTACCTGAGAGCAAATGCTTCTAGAAAGGAAGCGGAGGGAGAGCTGTTAGTGTAGATTATCATGACATTTGAGTTTGGCATCCCAGTGCCCCGTCCAAACACACACACACACACACACACACACACACACTAAAACTAACTCAGGTAGGTAACATAGTTGTTTCCTCAAACCTGAGGACAATAGACACCCTGTTCACCAAAGCTTATCTCCAGTTCAAGTTCATTTCTGCTGGGAGAGTGGGGAGTAGTAGGAAAGAGGCTAGATCCTATATAATATATCTCACATCTGAGTAGTATATATTTTAAGAAAATAAAATTCTCACAGATTCCAGAGAATGTTTGTACAGCCCAGTTTGAGAAAAATTAATTTAACAAATTTTAATGCTATGGACATGTCTTTTTCATTGCCCTTTATCTCTACAAAAGTGCCAAACTTAATTTTATGGCCTGAAAGACCCTCGTCCCAGAAGCCCTGCTTTTGTGTCCTGCCATGAGCACCTCTGTCTGAATGGGCTGTTTGAAGCAGGGAAACAAGGAGCGTTGGAAGGGGAAGCCTGAGAGGTTTGCCAAACTCTAGATGCCAGAGAACAAGACATGGGTTCCAGGCAGGAGTCTCTTTCTAAGGAAGAGAGTAGTGGGGAGGAGGGCAAAAGGCAGCCTGCTGCCCAGCCTACTTGCTTCACAGGCAGGATTAGGTAAAATGTTTGGCACCTAGTGAAATGTTATTCCCTTCCCTTCCTCTTTTCCCGGAAAGACTGTCCTTAGGTATAGTAAAGAGATGAGGTTCTACAGATCACTAAAGTGTATGTCATCAAAACAAAATTTTTCTACTTTTCCATAAAGCGTCTTTACCCCTTACCCCTTACTAAACTCATTTACTTTCTGGATGATTCATTTGATAATAATCATGTACTATTTTATTGGTAGGATTCTCTTATATGGAGTCACTAACTTAACATTTGTTTTTGCTTCAGAAGTTCAGTTCTAAGGAGGCTTCCTGGATCAAATTTCACAGCAGCAGCAACAAATAATATGTTAACCAGTGGGGATGTACTCAGGCCAGCCTGTGGCAGCCCATTTGACTTGTGCTACAGGTGAACTGTGGCTGACTCCAAGCATTGGAGCAGGAGCTCAGTGGAACAGAAAGAGGAGAAATGTTTCCCATCCCAGGTCACCTCACTATCTCTACCCACTGTCTTCCCCTACACCCACTTTAAATACCCTGCCTTTCTTGGATGAAGGCAAAAATTTTGAATTAGATGACATTTTTCTTTGGTGTCTTCCCCCAAATTTAGTTTTTAACTGAATAATCTTGGCTAAACCATGACTAAATAATCTCCTAAGGTATAGCCACCCTCAATGTGAGTTGTCAAACCAGATTAAGATATGCCAACTCTTTCCTGCCCTGCAAACCTCTCCTTGTTGAGATTTTTTATAAAAGAAGGTACCTTGTTATTAGTGATCGATTATTGACAAGACTAGAGAGAAATCTCCAGCTCTTTCTGGAGAGACCAAAAGCCTATGAGGGAAGTATATCAAAAAGACACCTGGGGAAGCTAGGCTGCTAAAACAGAGAACAATTAAGAAAAGAAATAAAATATTTTCCGATGGACAGAATCTGGGATGAAAGAAGCAGCCTTCTCAGACAGCTGAGAGAAAGAAGCAAACTGATTCTAGAAGGGTTGGAAGTCTTAGGAGACCAAGATTACTCAATTACCAGAAGAAGGGAAGCTCAGCCTTATTTGGGCAAAATGAGAATTCCCTTCCAGTGAGATCTGTATGATTCATCTGAAAAAGGTGAATTTGAGACTGTAAATCCCTCCCTCTGTTCGCACAGCCGTGACCATCATCACCACCTGTAATAATTCTAATGTAGCTCTTAAGGAATAGCCCATACATATTTTCTTCAGGACTTCTTTCTTTGAAAAACAGAGACCTGGAGATCAAGAGCTGGAGCCTTGGTTACTGCATCCAGAGCCACAGCCAAAGCCCAAAATTGTAACAGGATGTCAACCTAAGCAGGTGACTAACCCTTCAACCCCCAGGATCCTGAAGTGGTGGTTCTTGGTGGGTGTGTCCATTAGAATCATCCGTGGACATTTTCAGTAAATACAAATGCCAGAAGTCTACTTCAGACCTGCATTGATGGAGCTCATGTGTGTTGTATTCGTTTGCTGAGACTGCTGTAACAAATTACCATATAACCCTGGTGGCTTAAAATAACAGGAACTTATTATCTCACAGTTATGGAGGCCAGAAGCCAAAAACCAGGGTGTCATCAGTGTTTGTTCTTTCCAGAGGCTCTGAGGGAAAATCTGTTCCATGCCTCTCTCTCCTAGGTTCTGGAAACTGCTGGCAGTCATTGATGGTCCTTGGTTTGACTATCAAACCAGAGAATATCACTTTCTTCTCTGTCTCCATCTTTACATGGCCTCTCCCCTGTCTCTGTGTCTGTTCTCCTTTTCTGTCTCTTATAATGACAACCATCATTGAATTTGGAGTCTAACCTAGAAAAATCTCATTCTGAGATCCTTACCTTATTTACATCTGCAAAGGCCCTTTTTCCAACAAAGATCACATTTCACAGGCACAAAGGATTAGGACTTGGGTATATGTCTGAGGGATACAATTTAACCCACTACACATACATATGAAAAATAAAATTCCCTCCAAAAATGATATTCTGTACACTCCTGCAAAGAACTCTGCCCTTCATATATAAGCCCACAATTTCCCCAGTGCTTAGGAAATGTTAGAACATGCAGACTCAGACAGGCTTCTTTACTGCAGAGCTATTCAGTTCTCTAATCTGCTAGGGGTGCATTATGATTGTCCTAGAGGAAAAAAAAAAACATAACATTTCCTGAAAATAGTTGACCGGGGAACTTCTTTTCAAGGGATTATCTATTACTGCTTCACTGGCCACTGGTGTTCAATGGAGCACAGGCTGCAAGTGACGATGGCACTTTCCCAGCTCTGCTTGGTGATTTGGGCATGCCGTGGGTCTAGTACATGAGTAGTGTAGACATTTAGGATGTACTGATCTGTCTCTGAGTATGAGTGCATCCTTCAGTAAATATCCCCTACGGGTTCCCTGGAGAGTTTGTGTATGTGCATGGATTTTTAGATGTTATCCAGTCCCTGGTCTTGCCTTCTGCTATATTTAGAGGGATTGTGATGATAGAGTGGAGAAAAGGGGAATGGAAAAAGAAAGGTAGCCAACATTACACAATGGGCTTTTTTTTTTTTTCAAAAATGCCCAGGATAGCTAGAAAAGGAAAAATTACTTCATCATTTTTATTCCTATAATTCCATCAAAATATGCTTCATCAGTAAGTTCATAGTGATATATGGTCAACTTTGGAGATTATGAGGGTATGTATTCATTATTCTAAAAATTGATACATCAGGGGAAATATGCTATTTCTTTGGCTTTTTGTATGAATTGTATTTCAGGGTAACTGAATAGCTGGTAAAGAAAAGATGTTTTCTTCTTGTCTCTCTATCTTGCTAATATGCACTAACGAGCACGTGTTTACGTATATGAGTATGAATATGTGTATGAGTATCTATATACGGATGAAATGGTAGGATTAGAAATCACCAGTTTAGAACCCCTAATGACATTATAGATTTGGGCAGGGCTGTCAGTGAGTGTCAGTGAGTGTCAGTGTCAGTGAGTGATAAAATACTTCAGTGAACTCTGTTCTGGGTGAGTCAGGCCAACAACACATTGAACTCAGAGCAATCTTACCATCGTCTGATGTTGCATGTCCCTGACACGGTTTGCCGCACCACCCACGATAGACTCTTTCCATGAGCCTTAAGCTGAATCACATTAAGCCTCTAGGTCTTACTGCCTGTTTATAGGAAATAAGAGGGATAGAGGAACATTTTAAATGGCTCTAAGATGCAGTAAGCTGAAGGAAAATATCTTCAACCAAAAAAAAATATCACAGAATTAAAAGAAGAGAGAAGAAATGTCATGGATTTGAAGAGACTTGGCATATTGTGTGGGCCTAGTCTGCATCCTGATTCAAATAAACAAATTGTCAAAAGACATTTTTAAAGATATTTTTTAGAAATTTGAGCACAGACTGGACATTTAATGGTATTGAGGGATCACTATTAATTTGTTAGGTATAATATTGGTATTAATTTTTTAACTAAAGTGTCCTTATTAGCTTTTAGAGATATAAATGTAGGTAGTTATGGGTAAAAGCAGATGACCAAAAAAATAGATAAACTATACAAAACAGGATTGGTAAAATGCTAATAATATTTGAGGCTAGGTGAGGAATATATGGTTTATTGTTAATAATATACATAGTTTTACTAGTGTTACTGTTATTATTTAACATGATTCATTAAGTCATGCTTTCTATTTTTATGTATATTTGCATATTGGTATATTTTTGTGTGTATTTCCATAATAAAAATAGAGTAATACCTCATGAACTATTTCAACCCCCATCCCCTAGTAAAGATAATTCACATTCCCAGTGAAACCCATGAAATTAGCCTTACTAGTGATCAGAATGTTATCTGTCTGAAAAGTAGGAAGGACTCTCATATGAACACATCAATTTAAAGAATTGCTGTAGGAAAAACTAGAAAATGTTTGTGTTCTGGATAACTAGTCATTAATGTGTTACGCTGCACAGTGTAATCATGAGGATTGATGTTGAAAGGCATCCTTGGTTTCAGTTGGCAAGGAAAAAGAAATGACTTGGCTAAAATTTAAGACTATGGTTCTAAGTCCCATTTGAGCTCTGGTTTGAAAGATTTCATTGCTGCTGTTACCTAGTGTGGTGATATTTGCTTGCACACCAGCTCTACTCTAGGACTGACACAGGTACAAACATTTTCTTAGAGCTGAATTCACACTATAGAAAACACTGCTGTGTCCCAGTAGAGATTCTGGGAAGATATGGCCACAGAGCATTTACGTTCTGCCCCTGTGGTTTAGCCTCTCACCATTCATAAGACAAGAAATAGGAAAGATAACCAACAGGCTTGTCATTAAGTCACAAATCAAAAAGAAAGAGAAAGGAGAGACAGGAGAACCAGTTATTGCAATTTTCTAAACGGAGTCTTTTTCTCATTTCTCCTTTCTAGCTGTTCGCTCTTGAAGCCACAGCTTGAAGGCTTGCCATCTACAAGCCTACAGAGAACATTTGGAATATGGCCACCCCTGTCCTTGTCCATGTCACATGGCCTGCTTTCTCCCCACTCACCTCTGCATAATGTCCCAAGTCAGGAGCCCAGAGGCTAAAGGTGGTGCAGGTAGCATAGTCATTCAAGTTCACATAAATAAGAAGAAATCCAAATGATAACTGAAAATAACAGAATTTTATTTCCAGAACTCTTCAGCTCCCTTAATGTTGCTGACTGATTTCTAGAAGCCCTGGGCTCAGCCCTTGGTGAATATCTCAGATCTGAGGGGAGGATCACTTATACCATATATATCTGCTTATTGGCCTCAAAGGTTTCAAAATTTGTTCATAAACTTGGCCTATTCTAAAAAGGCAAACAACAAAACCCCATATACTTGAGAAATAATTCCTAAAATGCAACCACAAGACATATACCTAGATATGTCTTCCCACCAAGTCGTCCTTTATGGTTGACCACAATGTTATCTCCTGTTCCTTCTACATGTTAGGTCCCACAGAATGGGACAAGGCAAAAAACATCAAGGTTTTATGGAACATTTTATTTTTTTTTTTAATCTTTTATTTATTTCTAGGCGCGAGAGAGAGACAGCGTGAGCAGGGAAGGGTCAAAGAGAGAGGCAGACACAGACTCTGAAACAGGCTCCAGGCCCTGAGCTGGCAGTCAGAACAGACCCCGACGCGGGGCTCGAACCCATGAAATGTGAGATCATGACCTAAGCAAAAGTCAGACGCTTAACTGAATAAGCCACCCAGGCACCCCTAAAACAGGTTTTGGATAAGCAAGTGAGAGGTGTGCTGAAAATGAATTATCTCTCTCTGCCTCTATCAATGTCACAGAATTGACAGGTGCTGTCTCCTTGCTGACTACCAATGAACCCAGCAAACATAACCCCAGCATGTTCCCCTCATTTCCCATTTCTCTCTTTGCCAGACCAAGTCAATACCTATATATTAAGAAAATGGTAGCTTTCAGTCTTACCTGACTGGGTAAGGTTTTGGCATGCAAGCTAATATGGACAAATCTACAGTCCCTCATAGTAAAAGCCAAAGCTTTCTTTTTATTCATCCAGGCAAATAATCAAAAGACAAGTTTAAAATAGATTATAGTTAAGGTCCATGAGAACAGATATTTTTGCCTTGTTCCTTCCTATGGACTTGGTACCTAGAAATGGCCCATTTGGCTATGAATGAAATATGTCTTGAAGGAATGAATGGTCCTACAGTACAGAAATTTTCTGTGTTTGGATGAGTCATTATCACATAGCTTCAGAGCCTAGATAGAAAGTACTGCCACAATGTTGGTCCTGCAAGTGAACTTGGAGTGCTTGGACATGCCCTGCAAGAAAGCAAAGCAAGTGCTAGTCTCCATCACCTCACACATCCTAGATTTTCAAGTTAGGAGACATTGTGGCAGCCAGACCAGAAGTCAGGTCTCCCATACTTTCTCATATTAGGGCTTGGGGTTTTTATTTTCTTTCTTGGCTTCTAGGTATCCAAAATTATTGTTCAGAGAAGTATATTAAGACCATGACTCTGCCATTACCACACATTTCTGTTACCAACAGTGGAGGTAACTGAATCACTTAAAACGAAGCAATTCCATCCTCTTTTAGTACACTATAAACATAGTCTTAGCTTTGACTGTAATTATAGTGGGTGATGCTGCTGACAAAATGGTATAATTATAACATTACTGCTGGGAACCATCTGACTAGAAAACACTGAGCTGCACTGTGTAAGGCTTAAGATGGGATTATGGTCCTTTTCTTCATTATGAATGAGACTAATTAGCCAACTGCAACCAAGAGTTTTGTAGCATGATAGTAATACTATAATAAAATCAAAAGCCTAAGTAAAATGATGGGAAAACCTGATGCTTTTCTTTAGTTGTCACGTGTTCTTTGAAAATCTTATATGAAAGCATAAAGCAGAGTGGAGAAGCTTACCAACTTGTGGAAACATGGATGAAATCACAAGGGACTAGCTTAGAAAAATCAGCACTCTAGCTGGTTTCTCCGCTCTCCTCTCCAGGCAAAAGGACCTTACACACGTATATCAAGTGCCTAAAATTTTCTTTCCCTGAACATGGCTTTTTCTCCCTCTTTAATAGGTTTGCCCAATGGTCCAAGATTTTGTGCTACCATTAATTTAAAAAGACAGTGTTCTTCTGTATCTTGGTTCAGATGTGGATGACACTGCATGTTTTTGTCGTCACTGAAATGTAAACTTAGATTTATACTTTTCACTATGTGTAAAGTACCTTGATTTAAAATTTCTTCTCTAAGTTTTTAAAGACCAGAGATTTCCAGCAACAAGAATAAAGTAGAAAGAGCATAGTTAGAATACCTGGTCTGGTGTGCCTGCTTAACCATTTAAAAGTCATGGACCTCTCGTTAGTTTCCTTAGGAACCTCCACACTGTTTTCCAGAGGGGCTGTACCAGTTTACATTCCCACCAACAGTGTAGGAGGGCGCCCGTTTCTCCACATCCTCGCCAGCATCTAGAGTTCTCTGATTTGCTCACTTTAGCCACTCTGACTGGTGTGAGGTGGTATCTCAGTGTGGTTTTGATTTGTATTTCCCTGATGAGGAGGGATGCTGAGCATCGTTTCATGTGTCTGTTGGCCATCTGGATGTCATCTTTGGAGAAGTGTCTGTTCATATCTTCTGCCCATTTCTTCACTGGGTTGTTTGTTTTTCGGGCGTGTAGTTTGGTGAGTTCCTTGTAGATTCTGGATATCAACCCTTCATCTGATATGTCATTTGCAACTATCTTTTCCCATTCCATTGGTTGCCTATTAATTTTCTGGGTTGTTTCCTTGGCTGTGCAGAAGCTGTTAATCTTGATGAGGTCCCAATCATTTATTTTTGCTCTTGATTCCCTTGCTTTTGGGGATGTGTCAAGAAAGAAGTTGCTGTGGTGGAGGTCAAGGAGGTTGTTTCCTGCTTTCTCCTCTAGGGTGTGGATAGTTTCCTGTCTCACGTTCAGGTCCTTTATCCATTTTGAGTTTATTTTTGTGCATGGTGTGAGAAAATGATCTAGTTTCATTCTTTTGCATGTTGCTGTCCAGTTCTCCCAACACCATCTGTTAAAAAGGCTGTCTTTTTTCCACTGGATATTCTTTCCTGCTTTGCCAAAGATTAGTTGGCTGTATACTTTGGGGTCCACTTCTGAACTCCCCTATGACCCAGCAATAGCACTGCTAGGAATTTACCCAAGGGATACAGAAATGTTGATGCATAGGAGCACATGTACCCCAATGTTCATAGCAGCACTCTCCACAATAGCTAAAACCTGGAAAGAGCCTAAGTGTCCATCAACAGATGAATGGATCAGGAAGATGTGGTTTATCTATACCATGGAATACCACATGGCAACGAGAAACAATGAAATCTGGCCATGTGTAGCAACATGGATGGACCTTGAGGGTGTTATGCTGAGCGAAACAAGTCAGGCAGAGAAGAACAAATACCATATGTTTGCACGTATAGGAGGATTAGGAGGAACTTGACGGAGTAACAAGGGGGAGAAGAAACGGGGAAATGGAGGGGGAAAGGGAGAGAAGCAAACCATAAGAGACTCTTGAATGATGACAAAAACTGAGGACTGATGGGTTTCGTGGGGAGGAGGGATGATGGGCATGGAGGAGGGCACTTGTTGGGATGAGCACTGGGTGTTATGTGGAAACTAATTTGACAATAAACTATCAGAAAAAAAAAAAGTCATGGACCTCTCGAAACCTATTTTCTTTCTTTTCAAAAATGGAAGTACATTATTGTTTATTTTATTTGTTTTGAGGGAGATACAAAGAGAAAGCAGGGGAGGGGCAGAGAGAAGGGGAGACAGAATTCCAAGCAGGCTCCGTGCTGTCCGCACAGAGCCCGATGCAGGAGTGCAACTCACGAACGGTGAGATTATGACCTGAGTCGAAACCAAGAGTCAGACGCTTAACCATCTGGGCCACCCAGGCGCCCTCAAAATGAAAATGTTTATATTTATACTCTCACCTTCACAAGGGTCAGGTATGACAATGCTGTACACGTTCCTTGCGAGTGTTCTAGGACTCTGTAACACACAAGGAGTTCTCAGGTTTCCTCTCAGAGAGAGGAAATTATGGGTTGCTCCAGACAGTGAAACAGGGTGGCAAAGAACCTTTGTCATGTGCCTAGGTCTGGTTATTTTCTCTTGTGAAGGGGACATGACTGGCAGCACAAGGAGTGTGTGTGTCTGTGTGTCTGTGTGTCTGAGTGTGTATGTGTGTTGGAGAATGAAAGAAAATAATTCATCTGGTTTCATCTCTACTCCTGACTTTTCCTAGAGCCTTATTCCTCTCTTTGTCCCAAGCCTGAAAACAGGGACTCCTCATCCTCCTTTATTCATAAACATCAGAAAGCTGAGATTTCATTTAGCCTTCTCTTACCTAATTCCCTTGGTCTATGAATGTTCTACATGTATAACAATAACAATAAGGAAGAGAAATCAAAATAAACAGAAATATTTCCTGTGCACGGCTGCCTGCAGATTTGGGTTGTTGCACTTAACTTACTTGGTGGTGTCCTCAAAAACCATAACAAACTGCAATACCTGTAGCTCTCAAGATCTTGCCTCTTAACCCTGACCAATATTTATTGTTCCTGGAATCAGTAATGATAACCTCTTTTGTCTGAGAGGTTCAGGAAACACAAGCGATTTTCCTAAAACTTCCTTCAGATGAGAGAGTATTTGAAAGATGAAACTCAAAGGCACAGCCCTCTCTGAAGCCTTGCAGAAGCACTCAGACAGGCATGACTTCAATCCTGACGTTGCTACTCACTAGCTATGGGATTTTGGACAAGTCACTTAACCTCTGAGCCTCAAGCTGCTGATCTGTAAACAAGGATAAATACAATTGACTTTGTAAGCATGCATGAAAGTTTCCACTGAGCATGATGTTAGTTTCCTTCCTTTTTGTTCTCCAGCTCTGAAAATACAGTGGTGTAGGAAGCCATTAACATTTCATTAACACAAGTTAAAAGTATATAAATAGGGGCATCTGGGTGGGTCAGTTGGTTAAGCTTCTGACTTCGGCTCAGATCATGATCTCACAGCTCATGAGTTCGAGCCCCACATTGGGTTCTGTGCTGACAGCTCAGAGCTTGGAGCCTGGAGCCTGCTTCGGATTCCATGTCTCTCTCTCTCACTCTCTCTCTCTCTCTCTCTCTGCCCCTCCCCCACTCACTCCGTGTGTGTGTGTGTGTGTGTGTGTGTGTGTGTGTGTGTGTGTGTCTCAAAAATAAACTTAAAAAATCATTTAAAAAAGAAAAGTATATAAATATATCAAACCCAAGATCTGGGGTCCTAGAGGATACTTTTTAAAAAGGGATTTGGGATTTCATAAATGGAATAAGGACTATTTGTAAAATAATTACAACTAATTTAAAATAAACAAAATACCTTAATTAGCAAACCTGGGGAAAATAAACTGAAGATTAATATTCATCAAAAGAGGAATTGTCAAACTAATAAGGTACAGGGCCCTTGATATTTACAAAGTAATACAGGGCCATAAAACCCCATTTAAGAGGAGGCAAAGCCAAAAAGTCTGGTCTCTTTGAAGAGCTCTTGAAAACAGACATCTGGAAAATTATGGTCTACTCCCTGGACCTTATTTCCTACTCTGGATAAGCAACCTTCTCAAGCACAAAAAGAACAGCCAGAGTAACTAAAGGAGATGAAATAATTAATCAGAACTAGTTAAAATAATTAAATCTGAAAAGCATGGTCCTGGACATGGAGTAGGGCAATTTCTGCAGACTTTTTGAAAATAAAGTAGCCCAATACAAGGATTTTGTTTGACTGCTATAAAGCAGTGTGACAGGTTGAGAAAACAGAATGTTCTGAAAATCCTGTTTATTTTGGTGGTAAGCCAGCCATCCAGGGGAGAACCAGAGTCCTTTCCTTTAAGAAATATAGATTTCAGTTGGAAGAATAAATTAGAAAGGTAGATTCCAACCTTCAGCTTACTACTAATGAATTGGTAGTATTTACTGAGCACCATTGCAAACATAAAATTACTTTAAGGGATCCAGGAAGCAGAGGAGCGGGAGCCAGGGGCTAGAAAGAAAACCTTGCACCTGAAGTGCTTAGAATTTAGTGAAGCCTCTTTGTCCCAATTTTCCTTACACCGTGATGTTATTTAAAGTCATACCCAAGATCATAAATTAACTGGGAATAATATTACAGAGGGCAACAGTAACACTTAAATGCTTCCATTAATGTTTACTACCTCAGTTATCTGCAGTTGCCTGGGGATAACTTGCAAGGAGGGACAGAAAAATGCCAGTACCAGCCAGTCACAGATAATGAAATTCTTCGCTCCAGACACTTTCAACTGTATTATTAAGTTAGATTGGTTGGGACTAAAAAGCGTTAAGACTGATTTTCTTATGTGGCACATGAATTAATTTAACTCAAAAGATAATTCCCAAGGAAGAATTTAAAAAAATCTTTTGAGTGGTAACAACCTCATTGGGATTTATTTAAAACTTCCCAATCTACTCACTTTTAAAGGTAGTGTTTTTAAATATATGAGTGCTGGCATAATGATTAAAATGATATGTTTTATTACTTTGTAATCACATCAGATACTGATAATTGAAATAAAATCTGTGAGAGCAGTGAATACAATAAAAATATATCCAGTATATGAAAGTCTTTATGAAGCCCTATTACCAGAATTGTGGTACCAAAGCCCTTATTACCAGTACCCCTTTTGGGACTCTGAACCACATGCCCCAAATAAGTAGGTAACCTCACCTTTATCTTGAACACATTTCCAAGCATTGTAAATTCATGAGTGCAAGTAACTACTGTCAGCTGACACAAGTAAACTCTAGGGTGATTTTATATCATTATAGGTCTTCATTAAAATAAGTTGGACTTCATCTAGTCTGCTCCTTAGGGACTTTACTGGGGAAAAAATGGAATAGTCAAATAGGGGAAAGAGATCCTGGGAATAGGGTTTGCCTGGTTTCTCCATCCTTAGTAAAAAGGGCCCCCACTTGGGTAGTAAGGACGTCTAGAATGAATCTGGGAGCTTTCACAAATGCTGACAAGGCTTGGGCTTCCTGTGATGGATGCCAGAAAAGGCACACTGCTCATGTGGTCCCTGCAGGTGTACCAGGTTCACATCTGAGAAGTTTGGTCCCAAGAAATCTTCAGTCTCCACCTAACACCTCTGTAATCTTTCTGTCTCCTTCCCAACATCTTGCGCATCCCAAAGGGGTTAGAGAAATTCCAGATTCTCAAGGCTGGACCAGATTTTGAGTGGGTACCCTGACTGAGTGTTGAGAATGAAACAGAAACCTTGGTGTGTGACAGCCATTTATCAGTAAGATGTTGAGAAGAACAGGCCAGGGGCCCCAAGTTAGTAGACACACATGGACCAAGAGACAGGCTTCTCTTGCAGCTGGACCATAGTGTCTCCTGGCACAGTGAGAAATGGGAGACATACTTCTTAGAGTGACTACTGAACTGTTTCTAGCTATTTCTCTCTGCTCTTCCACTTCCAACTATTCTCCCAAATGTATCTGTGCAGTTAACTTGCTTATTCAAAAATATTTTCCAGACTGATATTATCAATCCAGAAGATGAATGGTAGTTTTTTATTAAAAAGGAAAGTTGTACTGATTTTATTAAGACTTCTGCTATATTCTCAACCTCAGTGTTATGTCCCAGTACAATCTTTTTTGTACTTTCAAGTTTTTATTTAAATTTCAGGTAGTTAAAATACAGTGTAATATGTTTCAGATGTAGAATTTAGTGATTCATCACTTACACACAACACCCAGTACAAATATTTTTTAACTGTGATTTTAGGGGCTCCTGGGTGGCTCAGTCGGTTAAGCATCTGACTTTGGCTCAGGTCATGATCTCACTGCTCATAGTTCAAGCCCTGCATTGGGCTCTATTTTGATAGCTCAGAGCCTAGAACCTGTCTCAGATTCTGTGTCTCTGTCTCTCTCTCTGCTCCTCCCAACTCATGCTCGTGCTCGCTCGCTCGCTCTCTCTCCCTCTTAAAAATAACTAAACATTGGGGGCGCCTGGGTGGCTTAGTCAGTTAAGCGTCCGACTTTCGCTTAGGTCATGATCTCGCAGTTCGTGGGTTCGAGCCCCCCGTCGGGCTCTGTGCTGACTGCCAGCTCAGAGCCTGGAGCCTGTTTCAGTCTGCGACTCCCTCTCCCTGACCCTCCCCTGTTCACGCTGTCTCTCTCTCTCTCCTAGAAATAAATAAAAAACATTAAAAAAATTTTTTTAAATAAAAAAAATTTTAAAAAAATAACTAAACATTTAAAAATATTTAATGTGATTTTAAACCTGATGGTATATTCGCTTGACCCTTGAATTAAACTCCAGGCTAAAAAAAAAAACTAAAGAAAGTACAATAGAAAAAGGCCACTGTTTAAAATTCTATAAAATGACCTATATATTAAACTATTTGGGGCATTATTGAATCGCGTTTATTTTGGATCATTCAAAAAGGGAAATGTGTAGGTGCTACATTATTGTATAGCTGGGCTGATGCATAGGTTTCAAATTACAAATCATAAACCAAGATTTGTAGGGCCAAAGAAAAGTTCAGAATTAGAATGTGGTAAACCCCCTGCTGCAAAAAATAAGGAAAATGCTGCACACCTCCCACTCCTCATACCAAACAAGTGAAATGAAAGTACTAGATTTTGTGTCACAGTTGCTTGTGATCTAGGGAATTCTGAACTTTCATATGTAATCCAAACTTGAGTTTTTGACCTTGAAAAATAAAATATGTGTTTTATTAAAAGTGAAGACAGTGCTACAGTGTGAGTTTTCAAAATCACAGATTGTGTGTAGTGGGTGTGGCTAAAGTGTCCGATGGTCTCTGGTCTGATGAGTGCCTGCTTTTAAAGATCATGCTTTTATTTCTTCTCTTTTTCATACCCTGTAATTTCACCAACCTAAGTGGGCTTCAGTACTGTTCACATCACAAAGAGGCCAGAATAGATTATGGTATTAAAAAGAAATTGAGATATTATTTTTTATAAAGCACTAACAAAGTTATTATTTGATGCAAAATTGTAAGGAAGGTTTGTAATCACTGAGAGGAGCAAGAAAAAAAAATTGTTTTTACTTCGTGTTGAAGACCTGCATCATCAGACTTACACCTGATAATACTTTATTACAATAGTGTTTACATGACCATGTGTTGTTCTAAGCACTTTACATATTTTAAATCATTAATAGTCTTCATAACGATCCTATTGTTATCCTTATTTAACAAATGAGGAGGTGGAGGCACAGGGAGAATAAGTGACTTGCCCACACTAAGCTGAGTTCAGAACCATGAGTCAAACCCAGGCAGCCTTCTCATGCACTCTCACTCATTACCATTGTGCTCTGCCACCTACTTACATCTTCTTGATGTAGAACTCTTTTTCTAGAATAATAGGAAGTGGTGATACAGAGGTTGAGAGCATGGGATTTGAAATGAGACTTCCTGGGCATGGTGCTTCCCATCTTTACCATGGGTACCATCAGTCCCCATCTCATACCACGGTTAAAAGGATTGAATGAGATAATACAACAAAATCTCTGAGCACAGGGTCTGACAGATGGCCATATCCAATAAATGTTAGTTCTTGTTATAATAATGTATTTAAATCAACTTTAGTATATGAAATATGAATCACCCAAATATCCTGGGTGAGAGATGATAAACATTTATTAAGCAGGCATTTCTTAGAGTTCAATCTCATAATAATTCAGTAAGATTAACTCTTATGATTCCCAGTTCAATGAATTTGAAGAAACTCAGACTACAAGAAAAGATATTATTTTCCTAAAATCAAATAAGCAAGGATTCAAACTCAAGGCACTCTGGCCCCAAAGCCTCAGCGCCTTTTATCACCCTTGTTCTTGCTCTAAAGCTCAGGTTTGTTCAGCTAGTTTCGATTCATTGATCAAAAAACACAAATACAAAACACAGGAGAAAAGTAGGATCAAACCTGTGAAATTACATCGTTGGGCAAGTTAAACAAATGGAATAGCAGCTGTATTGGCTCAGTGGATAACCACCATCCTCCTCTGTGCTAAGACCTGTCTGAGCCCATAAATAAAGTTACATTGATAATTGCAGCGTGGTGAAAGACCACCCAAGAAATCTTGGTTGATGTAGGAAGTGACAGCTGTAGCTCCTAGTTGAAAGCTATTGCTTCTTAAGTCAGTCCTGAACCATGCCCCAGGGTTATTAAACCTGCTCTGTCCATGGAAGATGTGAAACTCAACAGCTGACCCGACCACTTGTCACTGTTGACAGTCTTATAAAATTTCTAAGACTGGAACTCTGTGTTCTAGTTCAAACCAAGTGAATATTTCCTGTTTGTTGACCTACAACTTCAAGGGTGCTAAGTCATGTGTCTAAAAAGATTCCTTTACTCCCCTCTGTTGTAAGTTACTGTAGTTCTATACAGTGGTCCAAAGGAATGCCTGTTTTTGTTTTTTTGTCCAATATGCTAGCCTTTCCTTCTTTTTTTCCTATTTCCTCTAGAGTTTACTTTTTTATCTGTGTGCCAGTGGTACCCTGAATTTTAGAACTAGAAGGGTAGTAGCACAAGGGAAGTTGAAAATGCATTGGTTGTGAATTTCAGAGATTGAGTACAAATCCTACCTCTGCCTCTTACCAGCTAAATGAATTTAGGAGGACATTTACATTTCCCATCTATAAACTCCCATCTGTGGTTGACTTGAGCATTAAATGTACGTGTTTCTAGAACATAGTTGCATGTAGTATTAGCTAGATCTTTCTCAGTGCTCTGCCCACCATGTAGGCAAATGTATATCCCAGAAGACCTGAAACAAGTTGTCCTTTTCAAAATGAGGATTTACAGTCTCTCCTTAAATGTACTTAATTCTAGTGTTTAATTTTCTTTGTGAGCCACAAGTTTTACATCTTATAGAAGCCCATAACATTGATATACAGTCTTTCAAAGATGAGCCTCTAATGATCTCAGGCCAGTAGGGGAACCTCTGATCTTTTCTCCTTTTCTGGTTACTAGACAGCACATTTTGCCTGAGAATCAAGACTCAAAAGTATTACAAATCAACAAGGGAAATAAAAAATAACCTTTCCTGGAGAATTTGATTCAGTAGATCTCAGGTGGAGCCCAAGAATCTGGATGTTTATCCTGGTGTAGGCAGATCAGACTCCTAGGTCCACACTTTGGAAACACTGGCCTATAGAAAGGTTCATACCTTCTGTAGCACAGTTTACACAGACCATTGATTATGGCCTTTCAGCCAAACTCTACAAAGAAAAGGGAGCCAGCATAGAAGAAAACCCATCAGGGCCATGAAAACCCCTCATCTGTGAAGGAAACTCCCCTTGTGTTTGCCCCATACTATCAGACTATTTACTCCAAACCCAGGTCAACCTTTTATTTTTAAGCCATTCCTCATTCTCCTGTACAGTTCAAAAAGGGGAATACATTTTTAGTAATTCTCCTGCTTATAAGGGCTCATGTGAAAAGATTTAATTATAGAAATAAGCACTTGGCTTACCCTGTAGTGTCTTTCTGTTCTAATATCTGAGACTTTCTTTTGCACATAGTTGCATTTTATCTGATGGGCAGATGCTACCTTTTTAATATTACTTTTAACTTTGTGCTTCCCAGAGAGCAGTCCTTTAAGGATGAAGGCATGTGGAAAATTGTAAAAGGAGGAGGAGCCCAAGTATATGCCCTGGATCTGTGTGCCTAAATGCACACCCTATAAGTCAAACCTGAGGAGGGGGTGAAAGCAGAATAGAATGAAATGGAAAGAGTTTGAATACTAAGAATTTGGGAATCTGTGCTGTGTAGGGGCACTGGTAGTCCCTAAGCCTCTTTCCTCACTTTTTACTCCTTTATCTGCAAAGGCTATCGGTTACTGAAGGTTGGATTCTATATGCCATTAGTAAAGCAATTTTTAAACACACACTCACAATTCACATTATTCACGTATTTGTGAATCATATACATTTTGTTCATTGTAAGTTGGATATAAAAATATAAATGTTAAAGTGTTGATAAAGTTGAACCAAGCAATATTATAAAACATTTTAACTTTAATAGAACAAAGTACTTCCTGCAGTGTGACTGAAGAAGTTTACCTCTTTTTCGGGGGGAGTGCTCATTTAACAGTTTATACACAATTAGAAGGTTACATTTACTTCAGTATTTGGGTTTTTTTTTAATTTTTCTTATGTTTTTATTTATTTTTGAGAGAGAGCATGAGTGGGGAAGAGCAGAGAGAGAGAGGGTGACACAGAGTCCGAAGCAGGCTCCAGGCTCCGAGATGTCAGCACAGAGCGTGAAGCGAGGCTCGATCTCATGAGCTATGAGATCATGACCTGAGCCAAAGTCGGACACCTAATCGACTAAGCCACTCAGGCACCCTTGGTTTTAATTACTGTCTCATACCTTAAAAGGGGCACAAAGTACACCAAGTTACAGGTTCAGAAAATGAATAGTAGTTGTAGTAGGTGTTAATCTGTATTTCAAATGGTCTTTAGGATAATATCCCATTTGTGAAGTCAACTTCCTGTCAGATTTGGTTGGAGATTATTCTACAATAAGAAGTGTCAACTCAATCATTTCCTTCTTGTTGACATGGGCTTGCATCATTAGAATTACTTTTAGTATGAGATTTCTTTATGTGAATACTTTCAAGCCACTTGTTAGTTACATCATGATCAAACCACCATAATAAATATCAGTATAATGTGTTTCTCCACTAAATCAGCCATGTAGAACCTGTAACAAATACTCTAACATCATAAATGAAGAGACAAGTAAAGGTACTGCTAACCTGTCCTCTGAACTGTCGCTCTCCCACTTTTTCTGAGCGTTCCTTTCTTATCAAATGTGACTGTGACTCTGACACACAGGCACAGTGAAGTCTCCATGCGACTTTAAATGTTCAGTGTTAGTAAACCTTCATTTCCTTCCTACCTCAGATACACCACACATAGAAATCTAAGTTTTTGTGTTTTCTTTTCATTCCCCAGTGGATCAGCTTGCATGGTCCATTTCGAAGACAATAAGCTAGAATAACCTAAATAATCTTTCAGTCCCACTAGTGATTATGTAACCTACTTTTTCTAATTTTAAATACCCCTGTCACCAGTGTTCACAGGCTGCTTTTATGCTTTTTCTGTCTTATGCATCATCCTGATGTCCTTTCCTGCAACATCTTATTCCTGCCCTCTTTTCACTACTTCCTATCCCCTACTCGCTGATTATTGCTCTGCCTCTGACGGCCAGGACAATGATTCTGGAAATATATAAAACATTTCCCTACCTATTCAAGCGTCAGTAATTGCACAATTCAGCATTGAAACAGTTCATCACAATTTTTAGCACCCTACTATGTGTAAGGAGGAACCTCCATAAAAAAGCATACAAGAAGAATGACAACTTCTTTAGGAATGTTCAAGAGCAAGCCAGAGCTTAATAATTGTGGGAACTTTTACTTGACTTAAGCAAATTTAGACCCAGTCTTTGTGTGGTTTCATTTTGTTTTCAGTTTCCTAGTTTATTAACTATACACCTAGATACCTATTTGCTGCCATCTAGTGTAATAAAGTAGGTTGATTATGCATGGAATTCTGAACTCAATATATGGTTGACCATTAGTACTTAAAATAATGCTTTAGTTTAGTTTCTTACAAGCTTTCAAAATGCTTACTCAGATACCTATTTCTCTTATCTCCTGGAATAGTGAACATGGTCTTAATATTGTTATGGAGTCAGGGCACCTGGGTGTCTCGGCTGGTTAAGTGTCCGACCTTTGATTTTGGCTCAGGTCATGATCTCACAATTCATGAGTTCAAGCCCCATAAGAATTCAGGGATTCTATCTCCCCCTCTCTCTGTCCATATCCCACTTGCTCTCTGTCTCTCTCAAATAAATAAATAAGAATAAACCAAAAAAATATTGTCATGGAGTCTAGGGCTCAGGATAAAGCTTGGTTTGCTCTCTGTAAATGTGACACTTGGATATTTGGTAGGGTCTTGGAGGTTGCTAGATCTGACATAAAAAATAAAGACCACAATTAGCAACCATGATTTTTACTTCATGGAGGGAAGTAAAATCTTCTTACCAGCTGTGCCACCTTGGCCAATTCACTTCTTCCTACACTGTTGGTGGGAATGCAAACTCTGTAAAGCCCCTCTGGAAAACAGTGTGACTATCAAGTCAGGAAACTCACAATAGAACTTTAGCAATGTATCTGTTATCAAGGATACTAAATGGACTGACACTGTCCCTCTATTTCCACCAGAACTTCTCTATTAAAGGTCTATATCTGGTTAGAAGTTAGTCTTTCCTTTCTGATATAGAATAGAAAAAATAATCATTTTCCATTCAGTATATCCTCCATGGCACCAGATAACTAGATACTCACCAATATATATCTAACCTCTTCATTTAACTCACAATGGCAAATTTAGTATTATAATATCTGTTATCAATGATCGACTTCCTAAACTGGACTGACATTTTTCTGTCCCTCTATTTCCCACCAGAACTTCTCTATTAAAGGTTCTATATCTATTATAACTCATACTGGTCTTTCCTTTCTTTATATAGTTCTATATAGCTACCTCCTAAAATATTTCATTTTCCATTTCAGTATATCCTAAAATGTTTTATTTTTAGATTGTTTCATATCTGTAAATCTTTTTTTTTTAAGTTGTTCAAGGTTTTTTGTTTTTGTTTTTGTTTTTTACAAATAGTTTATTGTCAAATTAGTTTCCACACAACACTCAGTGCTCATCCCCACAAGTGCCCTCCTCCATGCCCATCCCCCCTCCCCTCCACATCCATCAGTCCTCAGTTTTTGTCAGCATGAGAGACTCTTGAATGCTGACATATCTGTAAATCTTAATATCTCACCAGACTGAAAACTTCACAGATGCAGGGACTTTCTCATTCCCTATATATTGGGATGCATAAATATGGTTCTTATAATAAGGATGCTTTTCCTATTTGCTTCATTAATGAGGATAAAGTATAAGATCTTCTCAAAGTATAGGACAGTTAATCTTTAAGCTCTAGTGTCTACAAGCTCATAAAAGCCAGTAACTCTGAGCCTAATGCCACAAAGTAACCTTACCATAAGGAGAAAACCCAAATCAAACTGAAAGAGGCACTGCAGCATATGAGGGGGGAAAAAAAACCTTTGAAGTGAAAAAAATCTGGATTCAGATCCCAGCTTTATTTGTTAGTTTGGTTTTTGACTAAATAGTATTTACCTTTTATGAAGCTAAGCTTCTTTATCTATAGAATGAAGATTATCATCATTTTGCACAACATTCCTCACAGAAGAGTTATAAGAATGAAATGAGAAAGCAAATGGCAAGAACTTAGCATATAGTAGGAGCTCAATCAACAGAAGTTAAAAAGAACTTTTATGTATCATTTAAGTAAAATGATTTTATTTCTATGCAATAAAAATTATTCTATTTATTTTTTTTAAATTTTTTAATGTTTTATTTATTTCTAGGAGAGAGAGACAGCGTGAGCAGTGGAGAGTCAGAGAGAGAGGGAGTCACAGACTGAAACAGGCTCCAGGCTCTGAGCTGGCAGTCAGCACAGAGCCCGATGCGGGGCTCGAACCCACGAACTGCGAGATCATGACCTAAGCGAAAGTCGGACGCTTAACCGACTAAGCCACCCAGGCGCCCCAAAAATTATTCTATTTAAATGCAGTTATGCCATTTAAATATAATCAGGGCAACTGAGTGACTCGGTTGAGCATCTGATTCTTGGTTTCAGCTCAGGTCATGATTTCATGGTTCATGAGATCGAGCCCTGCATTGAGCTTCATGCTGATAGTGCAGAGCCTGCTTGGGATTCTCTCTCTCTCTCTCTCTCTCTCTCTCTCTCTCTCTCTCTCTCTGCCCCTCCCCTGCTCGCTGTCTCTATCTCTCTCTCAAAATAAATAAGTAAACTTAAAAAAAGATTTTTAGGAGGACCTGGGTAACTCAGTCAGTTAAGCATCTGGTTTCAGCTCAGGTTATGATCTCATGGTTCATCAGTTTGAGCCCTGCATCGGCCTCTACACTGAGAGCATGTAGCCTGCTTGGGATTTCTCTCTCTCTCTCTCTCTCTCTCTCTCTCTCTCTCTCTCTCTCTCTGCCCCTCCCCTGCTCACTGTCTCTATCTCTCTCTCAAAATAAATAAGTAAACTTAAAAAAGATTTTTAGGAGGACCTGGGTAACTCAGTCAGTTAAGCATCTGACTTCAGCTCAGGTTATGATCTCATGGTTCGTGAGTTCGAGCCCTGTGTCAGGCTCCATGCTGACAGCTCAGAGCCTGGAACCTGCTTCAAATTCTGTGTGTGTCTCTCTCTCTGCCTCTCCCCTGCTCATGTTCTGTCTGTCTGTCTGTCTCTCTCTCTCTCAAAAATAAATAAACATTTAAAAATGGAAAAGATTAGAGGCGCCTGGGTGGCTTAGTTGGTTAAGCGTCCAACTTTTGCTCAGGTCATGATCTTGCGGTTCGTGGGTTCGAGCCCCGCTCAGAGCCTGGAGCCTGTTTCAGTCTGTGACTCCCTCTCTCTCTGACCCTCCTTTGCTCACGCTGTCTCTCTCTCTCTCTCTCTCCCCTAGAAATAAATAAAACATTTAAATAAATAAATAAATAAATAAAAATGGAAAAGATTAAAAATATTTTAAATATAATCAGAACCTCTGTAACTGAGGTATTAAAGTGGGTGGTACAGTCCCATAGAGCAGTGGTTCTCACCAGAGGTGATTTTTTGTCCCCCAGGGGACATTCAGCAATGTCTAGAGACATTTTGTAAGTCATTACTGGGGGAGAGGGGAGTGATACTGGCATCTAGTGGGTTGTGGCTAGGAATGATGCTAAATGTCCTCCAGTTCACAGGACAACCCCCTGCAACAAAGAATCATCAGGTCCAAAATAGCAGTAGTGTCATTTTGAGAAATTATGCCATCGAACCTAGGGAGTTCATTACTTCTGAGCTAAGTTTGTTTTACATTTAAGACCAAGTAGGTGCACGGATAAGAAGGCAGCTTCCATTTATATAGATTATGAAGAGATTTGCCTAGTCCTAAATGTCTTTCTAAGTGAACTATTCCAGTGCTTTGGATTCTCATTGTGAGGCATACTTTTAGGCTAAGGCCTTGCAGTGCATAAGGTCCTGATCTATTTCAAAAATATTCTTGAAGGTCAATAGATGGAGTCAGGATCTACTAACCCACAAGAAACTCTGAGTTTGTTCTCTATAGCAATGGTGGTAGTTCTTTGTTGAAAACCAACCATATGCCAGGTACTTTATGTAAATAATCTGACTTAATTTTCATCAACTATGTAGATATTTTGCTCTCATTTCATACCTGAGCAATCTGGGGCTTACAAAATTTATATAATATTTCTAGCAAGTTGCACATCTGGGACTCAAACCTAAATCCAACTGGCTTCCAAGCCTTTGCTCTTACTACTATTCCTTACTAGCCCTACCTAGCAGGGATCTAAGGTGAGAAACAGGGATGGGTGTGTTTTATTTATTTTTTAATGTAATTTATTGCCAAATTGGTTTCCATACAACACCCAATGCTCATTCCAACAAATGACCTCAATACCCATCACCCACTTTGCCTTCTTGTGTCCCACCCCCCTTCAATCCTCAGTTTCTTCTCAGTATTTAAGAGTCTCTTATGGTTTGCCTCCCTCCCTCTCTGTAACTTTTTTCCACCTTCCCCTCCCCCATGGTCTTCTGTTAAGTTTTTCCTGATCCACATATGAGTGAAAACATATGGTATCTGTCTTTCTCTGCCTGACTTATTTCACTTAGCATAACACCCTTGAGTTCCAACCATGTTGCTACAAGTGGCCAGATTTCATTCTTTCTCATTGCCATGTAATATTCCATTTCATTCTTTCTCATTGCCATGTAATATTCCATTGTATAGATAAACCACGTCTTCTTTATCCATTTGTCAGTTGATCGACATTTAGGCTCCTTCCGTGATTTGGCTGTTGTTGAGAGTGCTGCTATGAACACTGGGGTACATGTGCCCCTATGCATCAGCACTCCTGTATCCCTTGGGTAAATTCCTAGCAGTGCTATTGCTGGGTCATAGGGGAGTTCTATTGTTAATTTTTTTAGGAAACTCTACACTGTTTCCCAGAGCAGCTGCACCAGTTTGCATTCAAGGTGGGTGTGTTTTAAAGAAAAGAAGGTAGGAAAGAAAATTTTAGAATATTAGGGTCTCTGCTGAGGGACACTTGGGCATCTATGAACTAGATGAAAACTCTGATCCTCTCAGAAGCGTGGACCAGAGTAGATGGATTTATTGAAATGGGGGTTAGAGCTATACCATAATCTACAATTTGCTAATTTAGCAATTTTGTAAAGGTATTTCGTGTTTAAGCCTGATGCAATATATTTTCTGAATTCCTCCTTTTTAATTAAATATGGTTTTCCTTTGAAAGCAGCTCTACATCTAAACCAAATATAATGGGAGATACATATGCATCTTCAAATTTCCCAGTACCACATTAAAAAAGTAAAGCACAGGTAAAAGTAATTTTGATAATATATCTTAGTCCGATATATCCAAAATATTAGTATTTCAACATGTAATCAGTCTAATAAAAACATTATTAAGAATTTTTACATTATTTTTCCCTAATATTTCTTCAGAATCCAGTGTTTTTTACAGCAAATCTCAATTGGAACACTAAATTTTCAGTAAAGTGAAATGTAGTTCTATTGAAACAATAAAGTTATATTTAATAAAAAATATTCTGTACCATTTTTACTTTTAAATTTGAATGCAAACTACTTAAAATTTAATAAAATTGCCAATTCAATTTCTTGGTCATAGTGGCCTCAAATCAAATGCTCAAAAGCCACATGTGGCTAGAGGCTACCATATTGGACAGCACAGATCTAACTTCTTGCTTAGATCTTCTTGCTTCTTGCTTAGAATGCGGTCACCAGAAGTAGCTTTGGCAGCATCTGAGAACTTAACAGAAGTTGCAAAATCTCAGTCCTCACTTACTGAATTTTACTTACTGCATTTTAACAAAATCCCTAGGTGATGCCTTTACGGACTAAAGTTTGAGAAGCATCTCTCAAAAAAACACAGATTTTCCCAACTAAGAACTCCAGAAAGAGCCAATGAATGAAGAACTATGAAGGCTTAGGAAATTTGTTGCAGTTGATTGATGCCAGGGATTGGTATAAAGCGTTCTGTTGAGAAGTTGTAAGTTTCCCACAAAGCCAACTATGGCTATTCTGTATAGACTGACACGGGGCCATCTTGGAGCCTAGAGTTGGCTCTGCTCCCAGGAAAATGGCAAAGAATCTAACACTAACTTCCATGACTCTCACAATTAAAGCAGCTGCATTCTCACCACCATATATACTTGAAACTGCAACTTTAGAACCCTAGAAACACAGCTGTGAGCATATGTTTCTGCTCCACACAAGTGGAATTTAAGGCTGGACCTTACTGGGAGTCCCCAGCAAGGTCACCCACAAGCAAGGCTTGTGCTCTTACCACACTGCGTTTCCCTGTGAGCCAACACAGACACACTCAACATCAGATCCTTATTACATACAGGAGCTGGTCCCGTTCCCCCTGAGACGCTCCCCCTGAGATTCAATGCACGCTATTTCACCTTGCCAATTCTTATCCGGTTTGTTTTACACAGGACTTGGCGTTTGATGGGCCTTTTAATCTAATATAGAAGGTCATTGTTCTAATTCAGCAGTCCTCAACCTTAGTTGCACCTTAGAGTCACGTGTCACATGGGACATTTAGAAAAATACAATGTCCACGCATCACACTAATCTTTTTACTCTATATGTTGAAATAGTGTTATTAGTTTTTAGATATAATTGACATATAATGTTGTATAAGGCATCACCCAGTCTAATTAAATTAGATCTCTAGAAGGTATTTTGTTAGCGATCCCCAGGTGACTCTTATGTCCAGCCAGAGTTGAGAACCACAGATCCAGTTAGAGCCCTTAGCTGGCAGACAGTTGCCTTAAGTCAATGTTTCTCAGTCTTTACTGTACATGCAGATAACATGGGATCTTATTAGAATGCAGAGTCTGATTCAGTAGGTAAGAGGGTAAATAAAACTATCTTTGTGTACAGCCGTGTCCCTAGTGACATTTGGTTGATCATCCATCAGCACTTTTCCATGTTGGCAAACTAGGATGAGTTCCTCACCTTCTCTTTGGTCCTCTTTGGAACCTTCTTCTGTCCCTCCAACCTCAGCTCTTATTATTCACCACTTCTCTGGTTTCTGAAAGCAATTATTACCTTTATTTTAACTGTCTTTTATTGTTAGCTACTTCTCATTTATACATGAGTTATTCCCCGTACTGGCTTATATAGCTCTTCAAAGGCAGAATCCATTTGTCAGGTTATTTTTAAAATTCCCTTTGCATCTAGAGAATGCCTTACACATGATAGATTCTGTGTAAATGGTTCTTGATTAACTGAAATTTGGAGCATCTGTGTGGAAGTCTCTTTAAAAAATCCAAAGAAAACAAAACAAAACAAAACAAAATTTGAAGGACTTAAAAATGCAAGGTTTTTTTCTTTGTTGAGCAGAAAAAGAATTTAGGAAGGTAAAGGGGTAGAAGAGATTGGAGATTTAGGTTTTTATGTTAGCTTTTGTCACTGTGAGTACATATTTGTATTTTGGAGAACTACTTTGTAAGTTAATGGTTTTATGTTTGGAGCATGGCACAAGTGACACATGGGACCAGATAACTGTTGTGGGAACCGTCCTGTGCAGTACAGGGTGTTCCACAGTATCCCTGGCCTCTCCCTGCTCAATGCCAGTATCACTCCCTCCACCAGTCGTGACCATCAAAAATGTCTCCAGACGCTGCCACATGTCTCCTGGGAAGGAAGCTCGTCCTTGGATGAGGCCACTTGGTTTAGGAGAATGCAGTGTAACACAGCTACCTTACTGCAGCAATAAATACCTTAAAAAAGTAAAGCATGTACACAAATGACAAGCTGTGTTCCTGAGAAATATGTTTATTATAGAAAAAAATGTTCTCTGTTCCTACATTTTGGAGACCATGTCCACATATACCATATTTATCATATTGGCCATTCTTTTGTGGAAATAGAAAGATACACATGGAACATGTTTTCAATCTGAATATAGACTTAGGAATTCAAAAGTGGTAATAGCAATTCCACCAAGCAAGAAAATGTACACGGGCAAAAGTTAAGAAAGAATGACTGGGCTGATTCTCTTTCTCAGGGAACTGGGCCAGCCTGTTTAAGTAAAACAGTCTGTCTTGTGTGCCATGATGCTTGGGCCAAATATACTATTCCTGCAAGTGAAGGTGTTACTCTGAAGCCTGACATATAAACGGGTGCTCGATGATTATTGAATAAATGAACACACCAATGACTGAGTGGTGAACGTAGCTGTTAATCCTACAACAAAAAACTTTGGTGTGTTCCCTATAAAAAACCATGTTTTATTGCATTTGAAACTCCAAACCTTAGAAATGAAATTACGTGATAGAATATATCACCATCAGCGAGGATTAAATGACCTCAACAAAATTACAAGAAGGGAAAATAAAGTCTCATTTGTCAGTTGGTTTCATCTGGCAGTAGAAGGCTGCCCTTAACCTCAGGAGGTTCGTATTTTTCATTGACAGAGATTTGATGTTGGCAAAGCACTGCCGTACTTTTAGGCTTGGATTAGAATGTCCCCACACTTACTTTTTCCTCCTGTTCCTGGCCAAGAACTTGCATATGAGAACCAGACAAGAGGCTCCAGCTGTGAAAAACAAACACAATGCCTTCTGGACTCAGAAGGAAGAAGATGTAAGTCAGCGGTTCTTAAATTCTGCTGCACTTTAAAATCACTAGGGAGCTTTTGTGACACCTGGGTGACTCAGTTGGTTAAGAGTCCAACTCTCACTTTCGGCTCAGGTCATGATCTCACAGTTTCATGGGTTCAAGCCCCAAGTTGGGCTCTGCACTGTCAGCACAGAGCCTGCTTGGGATTCTCTCTCTCTTTCTCTCTCTCTCTCTCGGCCCCTCCTCTGTTCACGCGGTCTCTCTCAAAATAAATAAATAAAATAATAATAATGAGAAAATCATTGGGGAGCTTTTTAAAATCCAATACCCAGATAATTAAATTGGTAATTCTATAAGTTACCAATTAAGATAGAATCTTGAAGGGTGGAACTCAGGCATTGGCATTTTTTAAAACCTTAAGGGATTCCAGCATGTAATGTGTTAATTCTGCCTATAGACCCTCTTTAGCTACTGATTTTCAAGAACTGGAATAATCTTATTAAAAAGATGGGGTGTCTGGGTGGCTCAGTCAGTTAGGCTCTGACTCTTGATTTCAGCGTAGGTCATGATTTCACAGTTTGTGGAATCAAGCCCCGCATGGGGCTCTGAGCTGACAGCAGGGAGCCTGCTTGGTATTCTCTTTCTTTTCCTCCTCTATGCCCTCCTCCATTCACGTGCATGACATGTACCCTTTCTCATTCAAAATAAATAAATACATAATCTAAAAGAAAAAAAAAGAACCTGACAATCCCATTCGCAATTGCTTTAGCTAAATTTCATCCAGGATATTTTCATACGACCAGAGGATTCAGTGGTGTCTTTTGTTCAGTGAGTTACAATCCCTGTTTTGTCAGAGTGACATTAAAGTTACAATTAATGATATGTGATTTTCTAATGGAAAAAGTGTCCAATTGAGACTTAGAAAACATAAAAATTAAGTTATATATAGTAAATCTTAGAGTTAAGTGTAACTTTTTGCTTTAAAACGTTTAGATAGATTTTCTTACTGAGATGAAATTCACATAAAAATTGCCATTTTAACCATTTAAAAGTCGGTTTTAGTGTATTCACCGTGTTCTGTAATCATCAACACTATCAATTCAAGACCATTTGCATCATTTCAACATGAAACCCTCTACCCATTAGTAGTCACTTCCAATTTCCCTTCCCCTCATTTCCTGGCAACTACTAATTTGCCTTCTGTCTCTGTGAATTTGCCTATTCTAAAAAAAAATTTTTTTTTTAAATTTATTTCTAGGAGAGAGAGAGAAAGAGACAGCATGAGCAGAGGAGGGTCAGAGAGAGAGGGAGTCACAGACTGAAACAGACTCCAGGCTCTGAGCTGGCTTTCAGCACAGAGCCTGATGTTGGGCTCGAACCCACAAACTGTGAGATAATGACCTGAGCTGAAGTTGGACACTCAACTGACTGAGCCACCCAAGTGCCCCAAATTTGCCTCTTCTAGATGTTTTCTGTAAATGGAATAATATAATATGTGTTTTTTGTGTCTGGCAACAAAATGTTTTCATGTTACAAAATGTTTTCGAGTTTGATCCATGTTGTAGCATGTTATCAGTACTTCATTCCTTTTTATGGCTAAATGGTATTCTATTATATGTTTATACCACATTTTGTTTATCTACTCTTCAGCTGACAGACATTTGGGTTGCTCCTACTTTTATTAAGACTAATGCTACCATGAACATATTTGTACAAGTTTTTCTGTGAACATGTGTTTTCATTTCTATTGGGTTTATACCTAGAAGCAGAATTGCTGGGTCATATGGTGACTCTGTTTAACTTTTTGAAGAACTACTAAACTGTTTTCCTATGGTAACTGTACTATTTTACATGCTGTCCAGAGGCCCCCACTCCTCCAGTCAATCCTCCTACTTTATATTTTAATTTTTTATTATATTATCTTTAATATTTGATTATATCATATATTATATTTTATAATATGTAATTTCTATTTTAAATATAGTATATAATTTCTATTATAAATATATTCATAATCTATATAATTAAATGTATTTGATTATATATTATATAATATAAATTATACATTATATATATTATATGTAATATATATTATTATTGCAAATTATATGCATATACATTATAGAAATGTATTTGATTATAATAATCTAATGTATTTGATTATATAATTATTTGATAGTTATCTAGGATGTCCCTTACCTTAACCAAACAGAAAAGAAATTTTATTGAATGTAGGACTAATTCTTTCTTAGATATCTCAAAGCAACACTATATGGAATCTTTTCTTTTTTTTTTTAATAATGAAACCATGGCAATTCTTTGTCCTGGGTTAGCTCTGCAGGGCAGTCAGCATGTGTCTTTGAGGTGATGTTCCTCCTTCTGCCTTCCAGCAGGCCACACTATTGGGACCTGGGGCTGCTATAGCTGCCTTGGCACATCTCCGTCTCTAACCAGAGGAAAAAACACCAAGGAAAATAGTGCCCCTGTGATTCCACCCAAAAAGCCCTGTTAGTTTTAAGAGAATTGATGAAATCTAGAGAGAAAAGAGAAAATTTTAAATTAGCTAGAGAAGTGTATGATCACTCTGTCCAGGACAATTAAATGAAATAATGTGAAAACACCAAGTAAGCTAAATGTACCAGACACATGCTATTGCAGAGAAAGGAAAGAGGAGAAAGATGATTGGTTAAGCCCCCTGAGTGTTGAAAACCAGGATTAATTATGATCAATCATGAGTATTTAAGAAGGGAAGTAAATTCAATCCATTTTATAAAGAAAGTGTTCCATGAAAACTAAATAAGGCAACATAAAGTAAGTTTTGGTAAAACGATAAATGCTTAAGTGCTAGAAGTAGTATGTGACACTGTGTTTCCTGACATTGCCATCCATATGAGCTGTCTATATAGACTGCCTGTAGGTCAATTTCCTTGCAGACCACATGTGCCATAAACACTTTTCCAAGATACTTGACATTCGGTTCAGTTGACTTGACATTCATCCTAAAGTAACTGTACATGTTCACTAAGCCTTTCTTTTAGTCAGTCCTACAATTTTTTTAATGCACCAGGAATTCATTTTTTAAAGCATACTAGAGTTTAATTTAAAATAGAAAGAAAGGTAAACATTTCAAGAAAGAACTTGTGAACTCATTCTCAACTCTAAACCAGTAAGTACCTAAGCAGAAGATTTTACAACTGTGCTTTCCTCAGTTCCTCAGAGAACTATAAAGGAAAGCAATTATGAAGTCGAATTCCTTACATTCAGTATTGTCCAATATGAAATACTTTATTGAAATTCTTTTGCCAATTTCTACCATTAATTTAAAACCTTTTGTGCCAATAGTCTACGCAAGCTCAGTGTTTGTGGCTTCATAACTACTTGGCAAATACATAAGTTAAAAAAAAGCCTACCAGTTTTTTTGTAATGTGCTCTCTAACATTATGTTATCTATAAAGAAGTTCAGTTACTTTTGACAATAGTGATCAACCAGGAAGTTTACAGATTTATTTTACCATGTTCTGACCAGCATCCATCAAGGACACGACCTTCAGTGAAAGGGAGTGTGTATAAGGAGGAATCACTGATTTCCTGAAACTCTTCAGATAGAAGAACACTTTGTAAATGACAGAAGTACTTTGGAGAAAGATACATGAAATCAAAGCAGAGCTTCAAAAAGGAGGACCCCCACAAGCTTGGGGTGGGGGCGGGGGAGGGGGGGCCTTAGTATTCAATCTGTTTACAAGCACTGTGCAAAAGCCAGTACCCCTCGGCACAGAACCTTGTCCCCAGGAAGCCCCAAAAAAATACTTACAGGCTGGATTACTCTACAAAAAAATGAAATGGAAAACTTTAAAAATACAATTCAACTACCAAGCCCATTCCATTCAAGGTGGCTTTGGCTCAGAGTTGAAATAGTTGGAGGGACTCTTCATGACAGAACCAGACCTCTCCAAACTCCAAGTCAGCCCTCTTCTGCTTTAATGGTCTCTTTCTGAAAAGATCATTGCCAAGAAGCTGATAACGCTTGTGCCATGATTCCAGAGTACCCAGGTCACTAGAGAAAAGCATCACGGTGCAGTCTCAGTGTTCCAGAGATGCTCTTGGGCTAGCCCCCAGGGCCTGCCTGAGGTGCCCATAATTCTCCTCCCTGCATAAGCGTCTTCATAGACTTGCAGCATTCTCTTTTAACTGCTTCTCAAGAAAATACAGAGAAAGATTGTGCTTGGATTTTTTTTATTTTAATACTAATATGTAATAATATAACAACATCCCCTAGTTATCTAGAACTCAGACTTTGATAGTTAAGACCATCTAGAAGACAACACAGAAAATCATCCCTAAGCAGTGAGGGAAATAGCTCTTATGATATGACCACATATACCTCCGGTGTGTCAACTAGCACTAGTGGGACTTATAGTTACACGTAAAATGCAGGATGAATTTCAGATCTAGAAGGATGCTCATCCTTTGCTCTTAGGCAACAACAGTTAACAAACCATAAATTGACAATAACAGCCGACTGAGAGGATAAAAATAATAACCACAGCAAACACTTATATGATGATTACTCTTAGCAGAGCTCAGATCAACAAAAAAGGAACCCAAAAGTCATTTGGTCCAATGTGTGTTATGCTTTTCTCGCATTATGATATTTCCTCTTTCATGATGTGGTCCAAGGGATGTTCCACATTTCCAGGCAGATGGCTGCTGAGTGCCTTACAGTCCACAACCCAGAGCTTTCTGAAGATGGTTGTCCTTTCCCACTAACCTTCCCCTCCTCTTCTTTCCTTTCCCCTAACACCCAGCACCAAACAGACTTTGGGAACTGGCATGTGATTTACTTTGTTTTTGTTTTTATTTTGTCATGAGTAGAGGTTAGAAAAGCATGTCTCGTGAGGGAGAGCAAGAACACAAGACCACTTCAATGTGTCACTACTGCTTGACATTCTGGTTCTGCATACTGTAGGGAAGATCATCTCCCTCCAGAGAGAGAGTCACTGGGCAGTGAAGAGGGGAACCAACCTTGGCCAGCCCAGCTGGTCTTACTGGCAGAATCAGCCATGGTCGCTGTCAACGGTGACATGTTGCAACCAGAGCTGCCTCCAGCTCCCTCTGACACTATTCTTCTATCATTGCAGTTTGCACACATTGTCATTCGATCAACATTTAAAGACTTGAATTTGGTGAAACCCTCTTCAAGCTTTCTAAATAATAATTGCAGTGGGAATACCAGTTTAACTTCTTAATAATTTCCATTACCATTTTATAGTCCATCAGAAGTTTAGGTGGGATTAGTATTTAGACATGTACCATTTGCACACCTATTTAAAATATCTCTTAGTTCTCCAGTGCTCACCATGAAGCATTATTTTACTCTTCTGAGGTGATAATTAATATTCATATCTTTCCCACACCCTCCCATATGAGGCCCATGGGAGTTTACACCAAGTGTCACTCTTTTTCATGTTTAAGCTCTACATCCAGTGTGGGACTTGAACTCACCCCAAGATGAAGAGCCACGTGCTCTACCAGCTGAATCAGCCAACTGCCCAAACTAAGTGTTATTCTTGATACAAAGCTCTGCCTGAACTTATCAGTGAACCTAATAATTTAGAAAGCCAACTTTTCAGTGCTTACTTATAACTTGATTTCTCTCCATGGCTTCTGCCTGTGCCACACACTGCAAACACATGGAGGACTTTTTAAAATTGTGATAACCAGGCTGCACCCCAGACAAATTGACTCAGTTCTCTGGGAGTAGGCCAAGGCATCAGTATTTGTTAAGGCTTCCCTGTTGATTCCAATGTGCAATTACAATTAGGAAATGCTGCTCATAGGGCTTGCCAGGTTACTGACTTCTGAGAACTGAATTAAGAGCACATCTGAGCTTGTCATTTTTCCCTTCTGGGAATTTTTTGAGAAGCCAGAGAAAATTGTCTAACAAAGAAAGCTACTATTTTTTGCTAGTGCTGACTTTAGGACTAAAATCACACACACACGCGCGCGCACACACACACACACACACACACACACACCTATATTTTAATCTCACCTCTGCTTCCTACCGCAGGATAAACATGTGCAACTCACTTCTCTAAACTCCAGTTTTTCACCAATTTCTAAGTGGATACAATGCCCACCTTCTGGAATTATTGTTAGTAATAAAGGAGACAATATATATAAAGTATTCAGTGTGACATAAGATGGAAAATGATGTATGTAACGTGGTAATTATAACCAAAATAAACATGGAGATGAAAGTCAAAATCCACATTTTCAAAATGAAGGCTCCAAAGAGAAAATAAAAATGAATACCAAATCTATTGCCAAGATTTTGAGTGCTGATCAGTATTAATACTAACATTTCTTCAAATTGTGGGACCACTTGAGTTAGAACACTCAAGTCATCTAGTAAGGGCCAAAGGTAGACTGTCTTGTCAAGTGCAGTATTCTTTACAGAGATACCATAAATGGATATTGAACTACACTGTCTCTAGGTTTAGGCTTTTTTAAAAAACATGAAAGAGCAAGAATTATTACTAGTTCAAAATTACTGTTTGTGGCTCATCAGAGAGGACCTGAGAATGTATAAATAGCCATTTGTTGTCTTTATAGTGAGATGTAAAACAAGCTTCTGGGGGTCTTGGGTGGATCAATCAGTTAAGCATACGACTCTTGATTTCCACTCAGGTCATGATCTCACAGTTCATGAGTTCAAGCCTCACTCCAGTTCCATGCTGACAGTGCAGAGCCTGTTTGGGATTCTCTCTCTCCCCTCTGTCTCTCTCTCGGCTCCTGCCCTGCACACATGCATGTGCACTTTCTCACTCTCTATCAATATAAATAAATAAACTTTTTTTAAAAAAGCAATCTTCTACTAGGATTTTCAGGCACAAGCAGAGAGGTGCTCATTTTAAGTTTAGGCCAGTACCTCTCAGACTTGCAAAGCCTCAGCATGACACTAAGAAGCAGAACATTAGAAATGCCAGCTATCTTCAGCCACAGTAGAATCGAAGTGACAGAGAAGGAGCTTAGCAGCCAACTACACTACAGTTCTCCTTGCCTCCAACAGAGACGTTATGAGCTTTCCCACACACACCATGAGACATTCCATTTGCTATGAAAAGTGACTTATGCCATTGTTGAACAACACTTTCAAATTATAATATATTGGATTTATTTATGCTGTATAAACAGCATTCAGCTAATATTATTCCCTACCCTTCCTCCAAATTTACCAATCAGTTGAAACCTCTGCTACTCAGTCTCTCATAAGGCTACAGTCATAATGCCAGCCAAGGCTGTGGTCTCATCTGAAGGCCAGACTGGGGAAGGCTCAGCTTCCATTCTTGCTTCTGTGCTTGCTGGCAGGATTCAGTTTTTCAAGGGTTGTTAGACTAAGGGCCTCATTTTCTTGCTAGTTATTGTCTAGAGACCACTCACAGTCCTTTTTCATGTGGTTCTCACCAACATGGCAACTTGTTTCATCAAAACCAAGAAGAATTAAAGTCTGCTGAGATGGAGGTCACAGTTGTTATAGCCTAATCACAGATATGACATCCCCTCGGTGCTGCCATATTCTGTAGATTAGATTAGCAAATTATTCAGGGAGATGAAATACATAAGCTTGTAAATGACAGAAAGCAGGGATCATTGGGACCATTGAGAATTTGTTCTCTATAGCACTTAACAGCACATACCCAGACATGAAAGAAAGAAAGAGAGAGAGAAGGAGAGGAGGAAGGAAGGAAGGAAGGAAGGAAGGAAGGAAGGAAGGAAGGAAGGAAAGAAAGGAAGGAAGGAAAGGAGGAAAGAAAGAAGGAAGGAAGGAAGGAAGGAAGGAAGGAAGGAAGGAAGGAAGGAAGGAAGGAAGAAAAGAAAGAAGGAAGGTAGGGAAAGGAGATGGACAGCAAAAAATACACACCCAAAAAATTCAAGTTAAAAATAGCTTTGCTGCACTAGGTCTGTATCCAAGTGCCTGTGTAAGCACATGCTTCATCACATTAGCACCACAACCATATTTCTCCTATTTCTTATTTATAATGAGAAGATAATATAGGACTTTCTATATATCTGGAATTAAAAAGAAACACAGTAAATAAGAGTACTATGTTTAAGTAAGAAAAATGTGTTTCAAATTAATTTTTTTAACTTTTTTTTCTCCCCAGCTAGCAAAGTTTTGCATTTTTTTCCCTTTCTGTTTCAAGGTTTTGAGTTGGGTATACTACTGTTGCCATGATGTGGAAGGTTTATTGCACAGGGAATACAAGAACCTGAGTGGTGTTCGCTTTTAGTGTTCTCTGGTTGTTTCAAATGCCAAAACTATAAGTTTTGGTTATGTACATTATTATTAGTGGTGGTATATGTCATTTAATTGTAAAAATGAAGTTGTGAAGCACCTTGGATCTCAGCTCTTCCATCCTCTCTATTGAGGAGCTGGAGGCCCAAACATCTTGGGAAGAATAGGGCTAAATAGTATCAGCCAGGAGGGGCGCCTGGGTGGCTCAGTTGGTTAAGCGTCCAACTTCAGCTCAGGTCATGATCTCACAGTTCGTGGGTTTGAGCCCCATGTTGAGATCCGTGCTGACAGCTCAGAGCCTGGACTCTGTTTCAGATTCTGTGTCTCCCTCTCCCTCTGCCCATCCCCTGTCTCTCTCTGTCTCAAAAATAAACAAGCATTAAAAAAATTAGTACTATAGTCAGGACTAAAACACAGATCTCTCACTTTGCAACCCAGCGCATCTCTTCTTACCTTCTATGCAGAGGAGTAGTCAGAATATGCTATACTCTCCTCACACCTGCAGGCATTAAAAATAGTGCTGGCTTAAATCTGTTTTACTAATTACATATTTTCTGGAAGGATCGGAAAATACCCTTTTCAGTGCTTCAGCTAATAGAAAAAGGAACTTTCCCAGATACTCTACCATATAATAGGTGCTTACCTAACAAAACACACATCTTTTTCACAATATTCATTTGTAGCAGATCACACAGGCTCCTACACTTCAGTGCTCTCAGGGAAGTTCAGAAATGCTGACCACCTAGAGAGGGCTGACCATCTATCCTTGGTACCAAGCAGATCCTATCCCCATGCCCCAAAATTCTTCTGAATCCCTCAGGTAATACAGGAAGAGGAATATTTCTTACAACAGTATGACCATGGAATTTTACTAAGAAAGACATTCTGCCACTCCTACCATGTGTTCTCAGGGCAAAGGACCTGTCTGCAACTCAGGATTTCCTGAAGATTCATTTGCTTGTGGCCAGACTATTGGGGGCAGCAGGTGTTCAAAAACAAGGGTACATTTCCCCAGCCTGAGCTTTGCTGGATTCATATGAGTATTAGTGGAAGGATGATGGGGCCTCCATTTCCCAGCCCCTTATCTCCTTACCCTGCTCATTTTTTTTTTTTTTTTTTGCATGGGATTCTCCCCTCCTCCAGCCCCCTGGTCCTCCCTAAGGACCAGAATGTTAGCAATTTTGTTTCGTACTCTACTTTTGGAAGAGAAGCTGGCACAAAGTAGATGTTTAGTAAGTGTTTGTTGAGTGGATGGTTGAATGATGGATTTTTTTAGAAGGTTTATAACATCCCATTCATTATGATGTTGGCAAAGGAAAAAAAAGGAGGCATGTTTTGGTTCAGAACACCATGTATGAACCTGGAACTTGGAATCAGGAAATTTTATGTGCTTGGTTGCATGCTATTTATTTTTAAAGTATGTTTTAAAGTGTTTATAAAGATACTTTAAAATTGAGAGCCTCCCTATTGCCCAGGGATGAGAGCTTTAGATCAGAGAACAAATATTTTAAGTTTACAGTCTAATTGAAGTAGAATCATATGAGGAGAGGAAAAAAAAAGAAACTTGACCATCTCCAAGATGGCCATGGAAGTCAGAGAACAATGAAAATTGATATACAAACATCCTCAGGCATGTCTGCTGCAGATTTCATAGATGCAGAGGAGTTTGGGCTAATATGCTAACACTTGGGGGCAATCACCACTTCCCAAACTAGAACTGACACATAAATATGCATGAATTTTTTAGTCATCATCTATTTAATGCATGTACTGGCTGAAACTTACAAAAGAATGCAAACCTAAGCAGCTTTTTATCAAACAATCCATAAAAAGAGGAAAGGCCCTGTAGTGGATGCTGTGGTCCCACACCACACCCTTTTGTCCCACCTGATGTCAGTTCGTACAGCTATGGTGGACAGTCACTGTCATGCACGTTGCTAGGACACTTCAGTGCCCGCCCAGGCTTCTCACAAGTCAGGCAGGATCTTCAGCCCATGTGCAGATGCATGAACGCCTTCAGGGTAGCCTTCAAGCAGTGGATGGGGAAGATTGGTGGATAAACAGCCCAGCATCCCAGCCTCCAGGACACACCCTACAGCTTCTCAGAGGGTCTGCTGTGGAGCTGGGCCCTAGCTGGCTACTGTAGTAACCCTGCGCTTACCACCCCTCCTTGCCCTCATGTCCTGTCCTGGGTCACCTTCCAAATAAACCTTATCTCTAGCTCTGGCTTCTTAAATGGGCCCTAAAAATGATGTGTGAAATGGAGTGCCTGGGTGGCTCAGTCGGTTAAGCGTACGACTTCGGCTCAGGTCATGATCTCATGGTCGTGGGTTTGAGCCCCGCGTCAGGGCTCTGTGCTGACAGCTAGCTCAGAGCCTGGAGCCTTTCGGATTCTGTATCTCCATCTCTCTCTGACCCTCCCCTGCTCACGCTGTTTCTCTCTCTCAGAAATAAATAAAACAGTTTTTAAAAAATAAAGAAAATATAATGGGTGAAATAAAGACAAAACTGTTTGCTCCTCGAATCAGGAGCTGACAGAGAAATAACTGTCAGGCAACAAGCTCTGAAACTGTGACCCAGGAAAAGACTATTTCTAGAAGTGGTTCTTCTTTACCACTTTAAATATGTGTTTTATCAGGACAAGACACTACCCTCCTGATTGCATGCTTTGCCTTTTCTGTTTACTCTGCAGATTCTCCTGGGAAGCCTAAGTTCACCAAGTGCCGTTCACCTGAACTAGAGACTTTTTCATGCCACTGGACAGATGGCATTCATCACGGTTTAAAGAGCCCAGGATCCATACAGCTGTTCTATATTAGAAGGTGCAGCCTTATGCCTTTCTGACTTTTCCCTCCATGGATTTTCTGATGAGAGTATACTAAATTGCATGCAGTGGTAGAAATGGAAGTGATTTGTTTTGATGGTGTAAATGTATTCAAAAATATCAATTAAACCTTTTCTATGTGTTTGATACTATTGAAGGCACTGGAGATATAGCAATGATTACCAAAAAAAGATAAAGACTCTAGACTCCTGGGTTTCATTTCCAATGCGGGAAGACAGACACTAAAAGATTTAAAAATAAATGTCAGCTGGTAATACAGGTTATTAAGAAAAGTAAAAGCCAGAAAGAGGATAAAAAGTGTCCATGCTGTGTATGAGTACATACATGTGCATGAGAGTGTCTGAGGGTGTGTGAAAGCAGGGGTGCAAGTGTGAATATGCATGAGTGTGTGGGAAGTATGTACAAGTGTGTGTGCAAGAGGGTGAGTGGGTGAGTAATGGGCATGTAAGAATGTATGAAAGTGGGTATTTGGATGTGCACAAGTGTGTGAATGTGTAAATGTATGTGAGAGAGTATGTGAAAGTGTGGATAAGTGTGAGGGGGGGGGTGTAGTGAGCTTGGTGATTTAGATGAGGAGGTCACAGTGGGCCTTGCTGGTGTAGTGTGTTATAACAGAGACATAAGTGAAGTGAGAAAAGCCACATGAATATCTAGGGGGAAAACTGTTCAGGCAGAGGAAGTTGCAAGTGCAAAGGCCCTGAGGCCAATCTGCTTGAGGAAAGCAGGAGGCCAGCAAGGATGGCACAAGCTGAGACAGAGGGATGTTTGAAGACATCAGAAGGTTAGCCAGAGCCAGACTGTGCCAAGCCACGCTGGCCAGGGCTGGGCTTTGAATCTGACTTTATCTGTGGTGGGTTTTTAGAAGAGATATATGTTTAAAAAGACTCAGCTTGGTTTCTATGTAAAAAATAGACTATGTTCCTGTTAAACTAGTTATACTCAGTAAGAAACTGTAATACTTTTCAGTTCCATTTTGATTGGTTGTCTTGCAAAATAACAGAGGGAAAGTGAAACAAAGGTCTCTTGGTATCATCACCACCCAAGTAGTTTATTTCTGACCCCTCGCCTAGAATCATTCCCCTTTCTGTTTATTCTTATGTTGTACCTTTTTGCTTTTTTTAAGTTTTAAGTTCAGACACTTCATCATTTCCCCCTTTCCACCCAACCTCCAGGGAAGGCCTAAGCCAAGATGTAAGGTTAGCCAGGACCCTTTACCCCAGGGTGGTGGTGTTTATCAGTCCAGGGAAGATGCCATCTACCCCCACAGAACAGCAGGGACAGGGAGGCAAGATGCAGTGAGTGGTTAAGGACATGGGCTCAGGGCCGACACACCTACATCTCAGCCTGGCTCTGACACTCACTGAGTAATGCCAGACAAAGTTCCCTGTTCACAACTCAGCCGCCTTATTCGCAAAACAGAGATCATAGACCTGGTCTTGTGGCTTCTTGTGAGGACTTTACTAGATAAAACATGAAACACACTCAGCACAGTGCTTGGCCCATCGTATGTACTCAGCAAGGGGTAGCTGCTTTTATTGTTGATAATACAGGAATCATTTAAAATAATAATGATACAGAAATCCAATTCCTGAGCTACCAAATTGACTTTTGATTATTTACTATTAGTGATTCTTGGTATGTTCTAAGACCATCTTTAGTGCAAAGCTGGGTACTCAATTTGCAAATAGATACTTGGAGTTAGCAACCGGTACCTGCCTTCCCCACTTCCCAGGTGTGAGAGCAGTCTCCTGGTTGTACCCACAGAGATGACATGGCTGGGCACCAGATGCACTTTTTCTCTCTTTTGACTGACCCTAGAGACGTAGGGACCAAGAGGCTAAGCTGATTTGTGTGAATACAGTCGGACAGGAAGCATATGTGTTTGGTAACACTCTTGAATACCTATTGAATTGACTGTTAGGTGAAGGGAAATTTTAGAGGTATAGTTCCTCTGTTTTTGCCTTAGCAACAGAGAGCCAGTTCAGTGAAAACAAAAGGTATTTGTGCAGGCACAGCGAGCTTAACTGGGTAGAGAAATAGCAGAGTCTGGCCCATTTTATGAAAATGGGTTATTACCACACTAATAGTCTCCAAATCTGAACTTGAGCAAAGAGATAACCCGGAAGGTAGAGGCCCTCGCAAATATATATCTGTTCCTTACCCTCTTCTGTCAGGGTCACAGCCCTTTGCCTCCTGGGGTCCTCTGCATACACTAGGCCTCTCAGCACCCCAGGTTCCACAAACTGGCTCTGTGCTAACAGGGATGCCACAGAAAGTGTGACCAGGTGGAGGGGAACATGAACGTATGTTCATTGGAAGGATGTTCTTAACTTGCCCTAATGGAGTTTGGGATTCCAGGGAAAAAACTGTCACATCTTCAACCTCGTGATCAGAGCCAACCCACACTTGGAAAACCAGTATTTTATGTTTTCTCTACAAAATTGTAATTATTTTGAATATTTAGCCAAAAGAGCATAAGCCCCCAGCCGGTTTATCTAGGAAGGGCAGGATCAAAGGGCCGGGAGTGTCAGGCCCAGACCACAGCAGCCAGTGCACAAATGTGTTAGACTTCCCATTGGCCCCTTGCACGGAGAGAACTGTACAAATGCACTTTCTGACCTTTGTCGTCGTTTCTTAGAATTCAGTTCCCAGGCAACTTCTGAAAGTATTGAACCATGACCCCTCTTCCCTGACACACAACGGTGTGACAGGATGTCATCCGAAACTGGAGCGGGGGGGGGGGGGTGAGGGGGCAGGAAGGGACAGAGAAGGAGCCCATCCGCTGGGCTTTCAGTTTACCAGCCTGGCCTTGGTAACTAAAGCACAAAGGAGCCTAAACATGTCTGACCATTAACAAGATGGGCCCAGAGGCAGCTACACACTTGGCTGGCCCTGCTCTTGGCCAGGTGAGCTGGCGGGAGGGGCAGCTAATGGGGATGCCACCCTGGGATGGAGGTGGCGCCAGGTCTAGTCCCCGAGGTAGGAGAGGACCCCACCTGAATGCAAGTCACAGGCCCATACCAGGGGGCCCCAGGGAACTTGTCAGAGATGCTGTGCTCTCAGCTCCTTGCCTGCAGACACCTCAGTTTTGAAGAAGTGGGTGTGTGAAGGCTCAGTCCCTGAGGCTGTATCCCAGGCCCCTGCCATTCCCCACACTCACTCCCCTCAACAAATTACTCTACCCTTTGAAAGGAAAGTTGATCCTCCAGGCAAGATTGTAGGGGAGATTAGAAGGGAGAAAGGACACTGTTACTTTTTTATTTTTCCTACAGAAAAGGAAATTTGAATTTTAAGCCTGAAACACATGATCTGTATGTAACAAAAAGAGTCGTCCTTAGAACATAAATGACGCTTTATTTTCAGGATTTTTATTCCAGTTGCTAGATGGAAAAGCATTTGGATAGAAGCATTTCTTCTGCCTTTCATTGTGATTTTTCCTGATGGTCTCATTGTACAGCGTTCCTTCTATTTCACAAGATAGACTAGGAACAAACCCAGGACACTTAACTCATAGGGGTATGACAAGGAAAGAGTAGTTTCCATAAATTGGCTTTTGTCGCCTGCATAGACATTCAACCCCAGGGAAAGCAGGCAACAGAGTCTCTGTTTTGTGAGTCCATTTGTGGGTTTTTTTTTGGGGGGGGGGGTTCCATCTAAATTTAAGAGCTTAAAAAATTTTAAATATTTGTTTAAAATAAAATTCAACTTTGGCTAAAGATGGGGAGAGCATTGGGAGTCATGTTTTGAACTAGATGTTCTTGATCTATCATGCTTAAGATAAGTGATTTAAGTTGTTTGCTCTGTGGAACACATAGATTTGGAATAATCTAAACAGTTTTCTCATACAGTTCCCCATGGGGACATGTCACAAGTTGAGAAGCCATAAAACACACAAAGCTAAACTCCCTACTACAGTCCAGACCTGCTAGGCACTGTTCTACATCATTACAACATTTGAATGCTAACTTTTATACTATCAACTATGCTAAATGCACTTCATATCTTTACTATTAAATAAGAGCCTCATTTCTCTGGACAATCTTGCTAAACCATTCTCTTGAATACACTTTTCTTTAGTGTGACAGTCAAGATAAAATAAACCATACTGTAGGTCAATGACACACCTAGCCCTAACATGTTAAATCCTTTCCTATTATTCTAAACATACACACATGCACACACACACACACAAACACACAAATGTACATATATATACATACGTACATATACACATATACATACATACATGTATATACATGCACACACACCACTCACACTTACCATCAAGAATGAATCTCCCTCCCATCCAAGGGTATGTCACTTTTAAGAATCTCAACCAAAACCTAAGAAATAGTTCCCTGGCCATGTTAATCCCAGTCCTTTCCAACAGCTGATGAGCACCTGTCTCAAGGATCCCCTCATACCACACATGGACCGGCCTGAAAAACAGCTGTAAAGAAGGAAGGGTGTGTTGTCTCCCTTGTCCCTTCCATCCAATCTCTGCCGTCCCCACAGCCTTGTTGCTCACTGCTCCTCAGCACCCGTCCCTGAGAAGGATTCCCACAGACCCCCGCTGTCTGGCCTACCAGCCCCAAGCACCTCAGCCTACACAAGGTCATTCCCACCTTCTTCTCACTCGGCCACAGATTACCTGGCTTTCTGTCTCCTTGACTTACAAACCTTCTTCTCAGCTGAGCCCTCATGAATAATAGCAAATAATTAATTATTCCACCCAAGTAGCAATTCTAATTTAAGAAAAGTTGTCCGATTTATTCCGTTGCCTCCTAATTCCCCCACCACACTCATGCCCGTATTTGCATCCCTAAGTGCCTTTGTCTACTCTGTTCCCTCCTTCCTTTCCCTGTTGCCATGTATTTGCTCCTGGAAAGACCACCTCCGCCTTGAAGCCTTCTTCTGAACTGATAGCACTATTTGTGAGCGCAAATCCATAATGCTTTGTAATACAGCCTTTTAGTCATCCCTCTGAGGCAGGAGCCATTCCTTAGACACACATGCATCCTCTTCAAGTCTAGCGCAGCGTTTCATATATAATCAGTGCTTATTAAATATGAATGGAGTGAATACAGGAGACCAAAAAAAAAAAAGTGCTCAGGTGGTAATTCCTGTATCTTCTTCAAGCCTGAAAGTAGGAGTGAAATCTCATTCATCATTATATCCACACAGCGCCAGTGCCAGATGTAATGCTTCTGTAGTACTAGTTCAGTAGGTTCCCAAAGACGGTTTGCTGAACTCAGTGAGTCAGTCAGTCAGAGAGACGGGACACCGGAGAACGGTGTCACATCATAGCGCGTTTGCCCTGTTCTTGCTGTGGTGGCCTTGAGTGTGGGCAATCCTTGGTTGCTCTGCATTTTTGTTCAGATCCCCAAGGCAGCTGACCAGGGAAATTCCTTTCCCAAAGCTCTGCTTTCTTTCACAGTGAATTTCCCGGCACCTCTTTTCCACCCAACTCGCACACCCTGCCAACGTTTTTTAAGTCTTCTGGGTAAATGATGCTTTCTGTAGAGTAGGACGGAAGTGAATAAATGTATGGCGGAGTGTAAACACAGAGATGTGGCTTCTCTGACTCCTTCAAATCATCTTTCCTCCATGATTTGTTGTATTTGCCTGTTTGTTTTTATTAGATCCAAGATACAGAAAAATATGAATTTGTTTTCTTAGAGAAAGCACAAAAAGGACAGAGGGGCAAACACATGGATTCAATGGAGCCCATTTTTGTTTCCATTTTTTCATATTACAAGTACACATTCACTCTAATTAGAAAATAGAAAAAAATTGCTTTCTGAGTTTGGAAATTTTTTTAAATTTCTGTGTTCATGACCTTTTGTCTCTTTTATGGGTGGGGAGAAAAAGGCTAGGATTCCCACGTTTCATAAATGTCACCTAGCTGTCCAGCATGTTTACAGTGTTCCCATGGCTCTTCATATACTTAAGGAAAAAATTAGGAGTATGAAGGAGTTCAAGACATCAGGAAAACTCACCCAAGCATAAGACAGCCTACAGGAGATGGATACAGGGTATAGTGATTTGGAGTAGGGTGGAAATTTTCCACCTCAGAGCCACCCAAATCTCAATGTCACTCACCCTGGAGAACACGCCTCCTCAGTATGTCCCACCGGGAGTTAGGGCAACACCCAAGTCCAAAGAGCCACTGTATTATGGGGATCTTTACAGTTTGGGAGATGACCCTCTGTAATGTTTTAATAAAGGAACATTTTAAACCTCCCTAAGCCTCAGAACCCTCATCTGTAAAATGTGGATAATAAAGTACCTAACCACAAATTACTTAATTTAGGAGCTGGCACATCGGATGCAGTTAATGAACAGATGCTTTTACTATAGTCCACATCCCAAATGGCCCCTTCTCAGTCTGCAGACGTTATGGATGACATCCACAGAGGGGGTACTTCTTGGAAACCATGCTGCTAAAACACTTGCTTGTAAAATATTTGTGTTCCAGTTTATTGAATCTGACTGCCAGGCCCTTTGCTTTGACTTAAACTATGGCATGATGTTTGGAACAATTCATGCTCTTTTACCCTCCATTTCAGGAGCACTCAAGAGTGGACTCAAGAATGGAAAGAATGCCCTGATTATGTCTCTGCTGGAGCAAACAGCTGTTACTTTAATTCATCTTATACCTCCATTTGGATACCCTACTGTATCAAGCTAACCAGCAATGGTGGTACAGTGGATCAAAAGTGTTTCTCTGTTGAGGAAATAGGTAAATCACAGGTTTGTGTTTTATTTGACATGGCTTTAGATTAAATAAGCAGGGAAGTCTCAATGTCCAAGTGTGTTCAAGGAGGAAGACTTTGTCGTTATAATCTAGGTGAATGGAGGTCTGCTTTACAAGGCACAATATCAGCCAGAGATAGAGAGAGAGAGAGAAGGCAGGGTTGGGGAGGGGGTGGGAGGGCACTTAAGTTGGCTCTACCATGCAATGACCTGGCAGTAAATGTTGTTGAGAAAAGAATGGGAACCTTCCAGAGTCTTTTCCTTGAGGAGGTCTTTAAAGCTGAATCATGTTCTTGGGTGCTACCCCAAGAGACAAACTCAGTGTACTCCCATGAGTCCTTCCTTCCCAACTATTCAATATGATTATTATATTCAGATCTGAAATATGGTGACCTTTGATTCCTATCATTGCTATAATCAAAGCCCAGATTTTCTTTATCACAGGGCATAATAATTCTGAAACTTTATATTTACAAAACAGCCCAAAATCGGTTTAAAGACATGTTTATAAGACCTCAAGACAAACACTGGAGATAATCAGCTCAGTGAACTAAATGAAAGATCTAGACAGATTATCCCTTGCTTATCATGTGGACACAAGGGAGAATGGAACAAACAACTGTAATTGGAATATTTATGTTTATACTATAATGGTGTAAGCAACAAAATATAAAGAACCAAAGAAGGACTTTGAGTAGCTGACATTGGTGCCTCAGAATCTATCCACAAAGGCTCATTTATTACAGAAATTTCTCAGAGCTTCTCTGAGATGTGCTGTTCTTACACAGCTTGTGGTTTCTCAGGCATCAGCAGACTGGAAGAGGTTAAGGGAATGTGGCTAGAAGCTGGAGGCAGAAACAAGTAAATCTGATAGCCTGTCAGGGAGAAGAACAAGCAGAAAAGAGAACCCAACTGCTTAACTTGGAGAGGCTATTCAGCATATGCCCCAATGTCAATAGGTGTACCTGTTGAGTGGCTAAATAGGTAGCAGTAGAATATTGGGTCAAGACCCAGGTTCCCATCCTGTCCCACTCAGCAGTGAAGGCTGACCGTCACTGAGGGTCTGCCAAGCTCCAAACACTGTGTTGGGTGTGGTGGCTACAGAATGAGTAGGATATTGTTAAATAGGGGAGTCAGATGTGTCAAATAACCACAGTACTATGTCTTAGGTGCTGGCCTCAAGGTGTGTGGAGTACATAGTAAGCTGAGGAAGCGGCCAAAGATACAAATGACTGACTGGGCCTGAGGGATGAGAAAGGGCAGCCCAGAAATGGTGGCAGTTCACTTACGTCTTAAAGCATCAGTGAGAGTTGCCAGGTATACAAGCTAGACTGTGTCTTCCAACAACTACCAGCTTCCAAAAGTGACAAACAGCACAAAATATTGAAGGACTAAGAGGAATCATAAGTGTTCTTATGTATTCCACAAAGGAATTTAGACTGTATCTTACTGCCAAGAGACGCATTTAAAGATAACTTTAAGGGGCGCCTGGGTGGCTTAGTCGGTTAAGCGTCTGACTTTCGCTTAGGTCATGATCTCGCGGTTCGTGGGTGTGAGCCCCACGTCGGGCTCTGTGCTGACTGCCAGCTCAGAGCCTGGAGCCTGTTTCAGTCTGTGACTCCCTCTCTCTCTGACCCTCCCCTGCTCATGCTCTCTCTCTCTCCTAGAAATAAATAAAACATTAAAAAAAAAAAGATAACTTTAAGAAAGAAAATGACCTGAGGATACTAATAGCCAACTAACACTTACAAAGCCCTTACTTATGGGTCGGTTATAATAACCATGTGGGATAGATTCTGTTATAATCCCCATTTTACAGATGATGAAACTGAGGCTCAGGGCCTTTAAAGGCTAATTCAAGGCCAAACAGCCAGTAGGCATAGCTGAAATTTGAACCTATGCAGCATGGCTCCAGAGTCCACGTTCCTAATCTCAAAGTTATACAGTGCCACCAGTCACATTACGAATGTCTCAGGGAAATTTGCCCTGCAGTGGAGAGGGTAGATTAGAGTAGCACAGACCAGAGATAAACGTTAGAAGACTTTGTGATTATCAAGGCAGAAGATGATGACAGGTATTACAAACATAGCATGGAGGGAGGGAGCTGAGAAAGGGAGACAACAAGGAACGAGGTGAACTTGATAGATCTTAAAATGACAACCACGGGCCTCAGCTTCCTCACGTATTTTGAGAGGATTCTACTACCTCACAGGGCTTGTCTTTGGATTTAAAATACTGTGTTATTAGACATTTGTTGTTCACTCATTCAGCAAATATTGATTGAGCCTTTTCCTTGGGCCAAGTACATTACTAGGTGCCAGGAGAATAAAATGTCTGCCCTCATGAGATCTGATCCCAGTGAGGGTGGAAAGAGACAAGGCTATGAAGAAAAATAACAAAGAAGGAGAAGAGGAGCACAGGAGAGGCTGCAATTTTAATAGACTTATCAGAGCTGGCTTTGCTGGGTAAAGGAAAAAAATGAGAGAACAGTGTGTCCATCTGAGGTAAAGGACACTCAACAAGAGGGCACAGCTAGGGTAAAGCTCCCATGGCGGGAGCTTGCCTTTGTTCACTTGAGGAACAGCATGGTGGAGAGGGAGCTGCCCACAGGGTGAGCCAGGAGGGGCATGGAGCAGGCCACATCTGAGGGGCCTGAGAGGCAAAGCTACGATACCCGTGAAGCCCCTGAATGACTTTGACTTTCACTTGAAGTGAAATAGGAAGGCTTTGGAGAGTTTTATGTAAGTGATATGCTCTAACTCAAGTGTGAAAATAACCACTGAGACAAGTGTATTGAGGGCTGTTTTGAGAATAGACTGAAGGAAAACCAAGACCAGGGTCCCTGGGTGGCTCAGTCTGTTAAGCGTCTGACTCCTGATTTCAGCTCAGGTCATGATCTCACGTTCATGAGATCAAGCCCCATGTGCTATCAGCACAGAGACTGCTTGGAATTCTCTCTCTCTCTGCCCCTCCCCTGTACTCACTCTCTCTCACTCAAAAAATAAGCAAATTTTAAAAACGAGGACAATGATGACAGGAGGAGACCATTTAGGAGGCTAATGGGCAACATGGGCAAAAAACCATAGTGGAAGGGCTGAGTTGTAGAGGTGCAGGTGATGAGCAGTGGTTGGGCTCTGGGACTGTCTTGAAAAACAGCTGACAGAATATGGGGGTGGTAAGGGAGGGATGATCCAGGAAGAGCTCACTAACTTCATCCTGAGCCGCTGGAGGAATGGAAGCACCACTAACAGAGAGAGGGAAAGGGACAGGAAGGCACATTCTGGGGAGAGGACCAGGACTGCCTGGAATATACTCAGTCTCAGGGGCTTTTCCAACATCTCAGAAGACCTGGCTGAGTACAACATGTGGAAGTATGAATGGAGGCAAAGGAGAGGTTATTATTATGCTTATAACAGTGGTATGGGCTGGCTCAAAACAAGACTGTGTTCAGGGCACCTGGATGGCTCAGTCAGGTAAGCCTCCAACTTTGGCTCAGGTCATGATCTCACAATCTGTGAGTTTGAGCCCTGCCATCAGGCTCTGTGCTGACAGCTCAGAGCCTAGAGCCTGCTTCAGATTCTCTCTCTGCCTCTCCCCTGCTCATGCTTTCTCTCTCTCTTTCAAAAAAATAAACATTAACAAATTTTTTAGGATAGTTGGATTAGGAGGAAGCTAACGGAGGACCATGGTGGTAAAGAAGGGGAAAAATAGTTGGGGAGAGAGAGGGAGGCAAACCATGAGAGACCCTTGAATGCTGAGAACAAACTGAAAGCTGATGGGGGTGGGGGGAAGGGGAAGAGGGAGATGGGCTTGGAGGAGGGCGCTTGTTGGGATGAGCACTGGGTGTTATATGGAAACCAACTTGACAATAAACTATTTAAGAAAAAAAATTTTTTTAAAGACCATGTTCCATGCCTTCTATTTAAAGTAGAAAGGGTGAAACATGAGTAATAAGTTGAAATTTTTCCATAAAGACAGTTTTAAATTTTGGCCTCTTAAAGTGTTAAGCTTCGGCTATCAGAATTCCTCAGTCCCCAACAAATCCAGAAGAGAGAAGCATTACTGTCATTACTGTAGCCATGTGTAGCTCAGCTATGTTGCAATTCCCTCCAATTTAACTTCTAAAATATGCTTATTATTAGTCAAATTTGGGTTCTCTAATTTTTTTAACTTGTGTCCACTCTACGGGAGGCCAATACCACGCTCCTTCCCAGTGAAGTCTATTTTAACTCTGGTTGAATGCAAGGGCTTCCCCTCTCATATCTGCTGTGTTGGTTGTGATCTCTCCTCTTTCATTCTTGATTTTATTTATTTGGGTCTTTTCCTTTTTCTTTTTGATCAAACCGGGTAGGGGGTTATCAATTTTGTTCATTCTTTCATAGAACCAGCTTCTGGTTTCATTGATCTCTTCTACTGTGTTTTGGGTTTCAATAGCATTGATTTCTGCTCTAATCTTTATTATTTCCTGCCTTATGCTGGTTTGGGGTTTTATTTGCTGTTCTTTTCCCAGCATTTTAAGGTGTAAGGTTAGGGTGTATAGCTGAGACCTTTCTTCCATCTTCAGGAAGGCCTGGATTGCTATACACTTCCCTCTTATGACTGCCTTTACTGCATCCCAGAGGTTTGGGGCTATCATTTTCATTGGCTTCCATGTACCTTTTAATTTCGTCCTTAACGTCTTGGTTAGCCCATTCATTCTTTAGTAGGATAGTCTTTAGTCTCCAAATATTTGTTATCTTTCCACATTTTTTTCTTGTGGCTGATCCAGACTTTGTAACACTTGAGGTACCCTCCTACAAACAGTAGGAGAAAAGAAAGTAAATTTTACTCTGTATCTGCAAGTGATTTTTTAAAACCTCAGTATTGAGACATGAAGTGCAATAATTTATTGGGAGCTATCTAGAATGTAAATTTAGATACGTTCCTAGCTTTGGAATCCGTATTTCTCTTCATCAGTATTTGGGAAATTGCGCTTTTTGCAGTCCTAATAAGCAGGATATGGCCAATTTACTGGAGAATATACAGTATGTCAGTAGAAACCAAGCAAAACACTATTTCAGATTGTTCACATGCAGTTAAGTAAAAGACAGAAAACCCTGACTCATCACCATTTGAGAGTAGAGAGCGATGCCATCCTTCTTATGTCTGAAAAGAATCATGACGTGTGGCTAGGAAGACAACAAACTAAGGAGCATGTGCTGAGTGCTTGGAAGGATTGTTCTGGTAGCCATACAGATGTTAATAAGATAAAAACCCTTGCCACAGGTAATAAGCAATTTGGAATAAAAAAGATTTTTCGATACCTACTTCCAAAACGGCCCCATGTTTAAATGCAGTAGGTCTTTTTGAGTCTGTTCCTTCAATTTTTAGTTATAATGAATTCCTTTGCCAAAATCCCAAAGCATTAATCCTGTCAGGGCTAAAAGGAATGTAAGACACAGCCTGATCCTCAAGAAAAGTTTTAGATCAGGTTTTAGACTTGAAAAGGAAATTTTTGTAGGAGTTTTCTTCAACGTTAAAAACAAAGCATACTCAAGTCAAAAAAAAATGGTACCCACTTATAAAATGAGAATATAAGAAGAATATTGGAAGAATTAGGAGTGTGAACAACAAAATTGCATCAAGTATGGGTCTCTTCAGAAGAAAACACTCCGTTAAAAGCAAGCTGTACCTGCATGTCTCTCTGTTCACTAACTCTGTTGAAACTCACAGTGCAACCAGATCCACCCATTGGCCTCAACTGGACTTTACTGAACATCAGTTTAACGGGGATTCATGCAGACATCCAGGTGAGATGGGAACCACCGCCCAATGCGGATGTTCAGAAGGGATGGATAGTCCTGGAATATGAACTGCAATACAAAGAAGTAAATGAGTCCCAGTGGAAAATGGTAAGATACCATGACATATCACGCTTAACAATATTTTGGCTTCTCTTCTGTTTATACCAACAATACCTCTCTCATTGATAATTAGACTCCCTTTTGACTTAATATCACATGCCCATGCTGTATACTCCATATTTTCTTAGTTGAGGAAAACAGATATAATCTGTAAAATATCATCTTGGAATTCTGTCCCTCAGCACCTGCTGACATGGAGCTTATACAGAAGCCTATGGAAAGAAAGGAAAACTATTGCCCCATTCATCCTCAGCGTTCAGCTTATCCTTAGAACAAAATTATATACTCTAGCTACTTAAGCTGTCTTTGTGGATGTGGCTAAACATGAGAAGAGTTATGATCGAGGCCAATAGTGAGCTATGGCTACACATTCTCCCTGATTTTAGTTGCTACTGCTCACAAGACACCCCCCCCCCAATTAAGTTCTTAAGTGACTCAAGAAGGGAAGCAGAGGAAGGGAATTTGTTCCCCTAGAGGTTTCAGAAGGATGTTTTGTTACAAACCCTGGGGGACAGTCAAGCTGAGAGGTCTGTACGTAGGCGAGTAACATGGTAGTAGTTGACCTCTGAACTCCATATCTCCTTGACGAATTCATGAGAACTGGGCACTTAGATAAATTCCACATGGCACACAACAAGGAGAAAAACGGGATTATCTTGCTGCTCCCAGTATAACTAATTCTAAATCAGTCTAGCCACAGCCACAGCCCTGGCCAAGCCCACTGGTTTCTGGCCAGTCATCAGGTCGTGCCCAGTGGCCTGACAGATTCATTTCCAAAATTTTGAGACACTAGGCCTTGTCCATTCCATGTTCTGCAGACAAAGAAGCCAGTTTTGTCATTAAAGTTAAGTTTGGAGCAGCTGTGAACAGTTAAATACTGGGCTTTAAGGTATAGTTTTCAGAATCATTTTAATTTTGATATCCGTTCCATTAACTTGGTGCAAAAAAAAAAAAAAAGCCTGGTTGGATGCAGAGTCAAATAAGACTTTCTAAATTCAAGTTTTGGTAAAACATTTATTCCGCAGCCAGATAATGAAATAACCACCCCGCACAAGGCACTGCACTCTGTAGTCCAGAGCAGAGGTTCTCCGAGTGTGAACTGTGGACCCCCGAGGGTCTCTGAGAACCTTGCAGGGCTTCCACAAGGTCAAGACTGTCTTCCTGCTAATGCTAAAATGTTCTTGCCTTTTTTCACCATATTGAGATTTGCAGTGATGGTGCAAAAGCAATGGTGGGAAGCCTGCCATCACCTGACCAAAAGTCAAGGCAGTCGTCGTAAACCGCACTGGCTGGGTCACCGTGCGCTCACAGTCATCGAGAGGGGAGAACCAGCTTCATGGAACAATGTCCTTGATGAAGCTGCACGTTTTATTAATTTTATTAAATCTCAACCATTGACGACATAGCTTTTTAAATTTTTTTAATGTTTTGTTTATTTTTGAGAAAGAGAGACAGAGTACAAGCAGGGGAGGGACAGAGAGAGAGAAACAGAATCCAAAGTAGGCTCCAGGCTTTGAGCTGTCAGCACAAAGCCTGACACGGGGCTCGAACTCACCAACCTTGGGTCATGACCTGAATCAAAGTCAACGCTTAACTGACTGAGCCACAAACGCACCACTGATGACGTAGCTTTTTAATATTCTGTGTGACACGTTCAAGTACACATAACACACTTATGCTGCACACTGAGCTCCCCATAGCTGTCTTAATAAAGTAAAGTTGCTAGCCGAGTCAGCTACATTTTGCATGGAATGCCATGTTTGCTTGAAAGAACAACTGATAATCTAACAGTTTTTCATAGTGGCATTGGCAAGTATTTGGCAAACATTTCTTGGAAAGGAATGAAGTGTGCTTATCAGTTCAAGAAAAATGGTGGGTGGTAGTTGTTATCAATGATATTTGAACTTTCAAAGGAAAATTAGAATTTTGGGAAAATTGCATCTGCAGCAGTGAGCCTGATAGCTTTCCCAATCTTTGAAGACTTTCCTGATGCCATCAATGGTGATATTAGCCAAAGTGATTTTTCATACTGTATAATAAAATTGTGAAACATTCAGATAATTTGCATAACTTAATGAATCAGTATTTTCCAAATGACCAATACATGATGTAACCAAAATCATGCATGGGAAGATGATCTGTTCCAAGTGCTAGACGGAAAGGTGGATTTTCATGGTAGCAAGGGAGGAAAGAATCACGGATACAGTTTAAGATTCTACATTGCAACTAACCTTGAAAGAACTTCCATGTGTTACTATCCTAGTTGTAGTCCTATCTGACTGGATTGATGTAACATCCCCCAAGCAGATCTTATGCCTCTGGTGTTTAATGTGTCTCATCCATTCTTCACAGTGGAGCCAGAGTGATCATTCTAAAACACTCCCTTGCTTAACATTCTTTTAATAGACACTCAAAAAATGCACTTAAAATCCACTTTTTACTTGTATGATTCTGTGAGTTTTGAAAATTCCATAGAGCTTTGTCATTATCACCACAATCAGGATACAGAACAACTTATCATAACCTTCAAAAAATTTCCTCATGCTGTCCCTTTGAAGTCCAATTCTCCCAAAACCCTAATCCTTGGCAACTACTGATCTGCTCATCTCTGTAGTTTTGCCTTTTCCAGAAAGTCATAAAAATGGAATTTATATATAAGCAGCAACCTTCTGATTATGGCTTCTTTCACTCCTCATAATGCATATGAGATTCATCCATTTTGCTAAGTGTAACATTCCTTTTTATTGCTGAAGTTATTTCAGTGTACTGTAAAACTGCTCATGCTCACTTTATTTCACATGATGGCTGTGAGTATTTAAAAAAATCCATTTGGTGGAAGCTAGTTGGAAAATAGTAACAGATTAACGTCGACACATGAGGGCACTTAGTACAGTGGTTCCTCCCTCACCTCATTCCTGTGTTCCACATGTGTACATCCAAATGTCTCCTGGACATATCCACTGGGATGCCTCATTGGCATCTCAAAAAAACAACATGTCAAACCTCCTGCTACCTCCCCAGTCTCCCCCTCTCAGTAAATAACACCATGTCCATAAAGTTCTTCAAATTTAAACCAGAATATCATCCTGACATCTATCTGTATCTTACTCTTATTCCTTATATCTGAATAATTACCAATTCATATCAATTCATGCTCAAATTATATCATGAACTGGTGTTATTATCGGCTCCTGTGGATTACTGTGTGCCCACTCCTTACCCCACACTAAACCACTTTCCATGGCAGAGAATGATCTTTGCAAAATCCATAGATTACTTTATTAAATAACAAGTTTCTCAGATGTCTATCTATAGACATGTCTATAAGTGAATATTTTGCTACTCTCTTTATCCAACAGAAGGTCACAATTACTCTCAGCTGTCCCCAGCATTATATTTTTCTGCAGGCAATCATATTTTTTAAATTAGCAATGCTTTATTCCTCTCAACAGTAGAAAGAGCATTTTCTTGCCATACATTTTTTCTTTCATCGTTTATTGTCAAGTTGGTTTCCATATAACACCCAACAAGTGCCCTCCTCCATGCCCCTCACCCCTCTTCTCCTCCCCAGCCCCCATAAGTGCTCACTTTGTTCTCAGTATTCAAGAGTCTCTCATGGTTAGGCAATCATATTTAATACTGTAGGGTAACATGTGCCAATGAGCATTTTTTTCAAAATTAATATTTCTTAGAAACTTAAAAAAAAACTATCACTTTTTGAGTTTTGGTATTAGTGTTCAAGAAGAAAATCCACGTGGACTGGCTGGCTCAGTTGATAGCTCTTGATCTCAGGGTTGTAAGTTCAAGTGAAGTTGGGTATGCAGATTACTTTAAAATAAAATATTTTAAAAAGAATACCCACAGTTACCTCTAAAGGCTATTAAATATCCCTTTTTTTTCTCACTATATGTCTGTGTGAGACCAGATTTTATTCACGCATTTCAACCAAACACATCAGATTTAACGCAAATTTAATACAGAAGCATGTGTAGCTCCTTTTCTCCGCCATCATGGTGTCTGCAGTTGACTGTGCCTCACCATGTCTTCTCACAAAACTTTCAGGATCAAGTGATTCCTGGCCAAGAAACAAAAGCAGAATCATCCCATCCCCCAGTGGATTTAGATGAAAACTGGTAATAAAATCAGGTAGAACTCCAAAAGGAGGCATTGGAGAAGAACCACACTGGGTCTGTAAGGGATCACACATGAGATGATACACATATTTATATTGCATGAAGGTCGTGGGTTCCATTCCTCTTACTCTGTAAACATGACCACTACCTGAACAATAGACATGTTTTATTGAGGAAATGATTTTTCTCTGTTACTATGCTTCTGCACAAGTAGATTGGTTGGTAATAAATATATGAGGCCTTTTGTTTGAAAAAACAGAATATAGAAGTGGATGTAAAAATACCACCATCTTGTATTAAGAAATCCATCCGAGATTTTTAAAAATGTAAAACAAAGTCTTTCTTCTCATTATAATTCTGTTGTTTTGCAAAGTATAATAATTTTTATAAAAATCAGTATTATTTTTAAAATTTCTTAGTTTCAATTTCTAATATGGTAAATAGTGATAACCATAACCCAAATAAACCAAAACCTTTAGGATCCTCAGTAATTTTTAAGAGTATAAAGGAGTCCTGAAACAAAAAGTTTGACAATCTACAAAAAGCAAAGATGTGAATCCATGCATTAGCATTCTTTTTTTTTTTTTTAATGTTTTATTTATTTCTAGGAGAGAGAGAGAGAGACAGCATGAGCAGAGGAGGGTCAGAGAAAGAGGGGGTCACAGACTGAACAAGCTCCAGGCTCTGAGCTGGCAGTCAGCACAGAGCCCTACGCGGGGCTCGAACCCACGAACCGCGAGATCATGACCTAAGCGAAAGTCGACGCTTAACCGATTAAGCCACCCAGGCGCCCCAACATTCTTATATTTACTAATTATAGTTTCAACCCTGAAAGTCCAGTGCATATGGTTGTACATCAGTTGATGCACAGATATGAAACTCACACTCTGAGCCAGGGGCATGGGAGCATGGGACTCAGTCAATTGACCATTCAGGGCTATATCCCAGCTTAGCTTGGTTTCACTTTTAATGGCATCTCTGCTCAATCTCATAAGATGGTCCAAAGGGGTCAGTTAAATTTTACTTCACTTATGTTTTATAAGTGAAGTCATATACTCATGGTATTTTTTACAAGGGTCTCAAACAAAGTCATGAATACCAAGGGTTTTCATGACTGAGTTGGGGACTCAGTCAGTTAAGCATCTGACTCTTGTTATCTGCTCAGGTTATGATATCACAGTTTATGGGATTGAGCCCCATATCAGGCTCTGTGCTGAAGCATGGAGACTGCTTGGGATTCTCTCTCTTTCTCCCCCTGTTTCTCTGCCCCTCCCCCACTCTCTTCTTCTCTCTCTCAAGATAAATAAATAAACCTTTAAAAAAAGAGAAAGAATTGACCTCTGCTAAAGAAACTCACAATCGAATTGGTTATGAGCACAAATGCCATAATCATAAAAACAAGTGAGATTTGGAGGCATCTGAGTGGCTCAGTCAGTTAAGGAACCGACCTTGGCTCAAGTCATGGTCTTGTGGTCTGTGGGTTCAAGCCCTGCATCGGGCTCTGTGCTGACACCCCAGAGCCTGAAGCCTGCTTCAGATTCTTTGCCTTCCTCTCTCTCTGTTCCTCCCCTGCTAGCACTTTGTCTTTCCCTCTCTGAAAAACAAACATTAAAAAAAGTGAGGTTTGTAAGTAGAAGGCGGGGAAAGTGTTGCTTGTATCAGGAATTCAGGGTACCAATGGCAATATTGAATTTTGCCTTTTTTTAAAACTAAATACATTTTGAATATAAAAGTAATAGTCATGACCATATAGTTGTTTGCAAATGTTTACCTGCTAAATCAAGTTAAGAATTTATGGTTTTGGAGGGGTGCCTGAGTGACACAGTCAGTTGAATGCCAGACCCTTGGTTTCCACTCAGATCATGATCCCAGTGTCATGGGATGGAGCCCTGTGTGAGCCTCCACACTAAGCATGGAGTCTGTTTAAGATTCTCTCTCTCTATCCCTCTGCCCCTCTCCCCTGCTTGCCCCCCCAAATAAATAAAATGTAAAAAAGAATTTATGGTTTTTTTAAAGACTTATGGGTGGCATAGAATTATGCACAATTGTATGGGCCATCTCTTGAGCACCGACTATGTACCTGGTATTGTGCTGGTCCTTGGAAATGCAAAGGTAATGAAGGCATTGTTTGCTCCAGGGAATTTGCAGTGTAATATAGAAATATGAGCAGTGAAATATAAGAAACAATATCTTCTTATTACTGATTATCTGTCAGGATGGAGTAGGAAAACATGCCAAGAAAGACTTCCTAGGATATCAGCAATACTTGCACTGAGGATTGGCCAAGAATAGGACTTCCCTCAAAGGCAGGTGGCAGAGTTCAGTGCAGGTTGCTGGAGCCAAATTGAGTTGGGTGTGGCTTCTTTAGATGGTTGAGAGAAGATAAAGAGAGAACCATAGGTCAAGTCACGGAAGGCCTCTTTTTAGCTTTGTTATTAGTGAAATCTGTAATCTAATAATAACAGAGAAATTAGCTTCAAAACTGGACACATACATTTTTTAAAGTATTTAGGGAAACCAATAAGGTAAATTTAAAATTCAGAAGCTTGCTTGGGGTGCCTGGGTAGCTCAGTCAGTTAAGTGTCCGACTCGGCTCAGGTCATGATCTCACAGTCCATGGGTTCGAGCCCTGCATCGGGCTCTGTGCTGACAGCTCAGAGGCTGGAGACTGCTTCAGATTCTGTGTCTCCCTCTCTCTTTGACCCTCCCCTGCTCATGCTGTCTCTGTCTCCCAAGAATAAATAAACATTAAGAAAAATTTTAATAAAATAAAATTCAGAATCTTGCCTTTAAAAATGCACTTTAGGCATGCAAATATATCACATATTAAAAAACTTCAAAAAAGATACAAACTAACCATCCCATGTACACATGGGAAAAACAATAGGGACTTTGTGAGTAGAAACGTACTGAGGTGAAAGGAAATTCATTGTAGAAGCTGCAGGCCCATACTCTGACAAATTATGAGAATCTTTTTAATGTGAAAAATCCATGCTGTTGAAAATGTAAGTGTTCCTAATTTTCTACAAATGGTAACAAGGTGTTCTGTCTGAAAACACATGAAAAGCACATATTGAATACCTGCTTTGAGTATTTAACTTGAAGGAAAACAGCATCATTAGTTGGGTCTATTTCTTTGATAGCTTTGTGTCTTAAAAATCTAATATCCTTACTACCCTTCCCCAGGAAGGTAAAAGAAGGGTTGTGGGACCTTTATTTTTATTACCAAGGACTCTAGCAACATGTCTTTGCAAATTTTGAATAGCAAACCATTTGAGGTACTTTTAACCTTCTAGAATAAGCAGAATCGGTATGTAGTTGCTTCTAATAGAATAATTGAAACAACTGTGGTTTTTCTAGAACCATTTCCAATTCTGTTATCTTATGAGTGACTACCTAGAATTTCCAAAGAACAAATTGTGTGTGTGTGTGTGTGTGTGTGTGTGTGTGTGTTTGATTATAATTTGTTTTCGTGTGGAAATAATGGGGTTTTTTTCTGTTTATGTCTTCATGCAAAACTGTCATATCCCAAAGGGTAGACAACATATCTGTAGTTTTCTTTATAGTTGCACATCTCCACAATTCTATCATGCTGTGATTGTATAGAATATCTGACAGCCTAGTATAAAGGTGGAGCTGCATTTCTATAAACAAGCCTATTATTTCTTTGGGTTTATACCGAAATAGCTTCGAGAACTGTGATCTGTGTAACAAAATGTTTCTTTACAAAGTTACTTGCTTTGATCTTCCTTTAAGTAGCAAACTCCCCCAGTGCTACTTCACAGAAATTCATTTTGAGTACAAATACAGAAACACTTTATAGAGTTTATTGCATTGAGCTGTTGTGTCACTAACCAATAAGTTTTATATTTTGTTTTGAAAGATGGATCCTGTATTGTCAACATCCGTCCCAGTTTACTCATTGAGACTGGATAAAGAATATGAAGTGCGTGTGAGATCCAGACAACGGAACTCTGAAAAATATGGCGAGTTCAGTGAGGTGCTCTATGTAACACTTCCTCAAATGAGCCCATTTGCATGTGAAGAAGGTAAAAGATTTAAAATGGCAGCCAACACGGCTATTATCAATGTCGTAATGTTGTTCAGATCACGATCCGTTAGCTTTAAATGTCAGGGTGAGAGACCTCAAGTTCACAATCTGTAACAGATATTACTCGTTAGAGAAGGGGAAGGAGATCTTACTTTTTGGATTATTTAATTCAGGAAATGTCCTGGGGTACTTGTGAGTTAAGATATTAATGGGGGATATCTCTGAATATCAAAATTTCAGATGATTCTTTTCTTTATATGTTTATATATTTCTAAAATTTTCTATAATGAGCTTGTTTTGCATTTATACTCAGAAAAAATGTTTTTTTCAAATATATAATGAAGAAATACTGTATCTATATGGATGGATGGATATGTGGCATCTGAAAGAAAGCTTGTTATTGTCTCAGCATAGGTTGTCAATGCCAGCTGCTTAGTGGTTTTAGAAAATATGGTGTTTCCATGGCTTTCACCTGGGGAAAGGCTTAATAGGTAGCATGCTAGTTATGTGCAAGAATAACATGGAACATTTGAGATCCTATACAAGAAAAATACAAAGATAATGCAAGTTCCAAGAAATGAGATCTATAAATTCAAAATAAAAGAATTAAAACTTTTGATACAGAAATAAAGAAGTCTGCTTAATAATGAACAATAAGTATATAACATTATCACTCCCACATGGGAATTAGCTATAGTGCATCTACAGTTAAATACAGAGGGTTTACAGGGCTATGTGTGAGGAGATGAAGTTTGGTAATGAAACAATCACAAACAATATAGAAATTAAATTTATATTTCTGCATTAATGGTACAAGTAAAATCCCATGATACTAAATAGCACTGAAATGAAAATGCCTGTAGCACTATTTTTTTCTAAGTTCTAGTTAAAAAGCTTATTATTTTACATAATACTTGACATAATGAAATTTTGGTTTAGAAAATAAATTAGCCACACACCCTTTAAGTTTATTGTGATACCATTGAATTCAATTAGCATAGAGTTTTTTAGCTGGTTTTTCTTCCAAAAATGTTTTCCTTAAAAAAATGAAGTTCTAGCTTTGTTATGTTCCTGAATACATATAGAACTGTCATTGATATACTGGCATTGATCCAAAGTTACAGATCCCACAAGATATGAAATGGTATTCTCTCCTCCATTAATTACTTATCATCTACATAATATCTCCTTTGGAGATTTAAATAACTGAATAAGAAAATAAAAATAAGAAAGGAACATTACAGCGTAAAATCTTGCTTTCAATAAAGCAGGATTAAGGTAAATTCCACCTGTCTTTTTCGTGTAAAGCAGATAACCTTGATGAGGATGTGAAGAATAGGGAAACTTCCTACACTGTTGAAGAGAAAGTAAATTGGAGCAGCCAGTATGGAAAACAGTATGGAATGTTAAAAATAGAGTATTAAAGTATGGCGTATTAAAAATAGAAATACCATACAATCTAGTAACTCTACTATTGGGTATTTATACAACAAAAAAGAAAGTACTAATTTAAAAAAAAAAAAAATATATATATATATATACACCCCATTTTTAACCTAAGTGTCTATCAACAGGAGAATGGATAAAAAAGATGTGATTTATACACACACACACACACACACACACACACACACACTGGAATATTTGGAATATTATTTGGCCATAACAAGAATGGACTCTTGCTATTTACAACATAGATGAGGCGAAAGGGTATTATACTAAGCAAAATAAGTCAGACAGAAGAAGACAAATACCCTATGATTTCAGTTACATCTGTGATCTAAAAAAAAAACACAAATGAACAACAACAAAGCAAAATGGAAACAGACTCATAAATATGGAAAACTGGTGGTTGCTAGATGGGAGAGCACATGGAAGGATGGGTGAAATAGGTAAAGGGGATTAAGGAATACAGACTTGTAGTTATAAGATAAATAAGTCACAAGGATAAAAAGTACAGCATAGGGAAAGTAGTCAATAATATTGAATGTAGTCAATAGCATTGTATGGTGACAGGTGGTAACAGGTGGTCACAACAGTTATCATGGTGAGAATTGAGTAATATATGGAACTATTGAATCACTGTGCTGTACACTTGAAACTAATATAAGATTATATGTCAACTATATTTCAATAAAAAGTTGATAACTTCTTGGTAAGTGGTAAGAACACCAGGAACCTACTGCAAGCAACTGGTAGGCACTTGGTCTTAAGAAATGAAATAGAAGTAGGGCACCTGGGTGGCTCAGTTGTTTAAGTGTCCAACTTTTGACCCTGGCTCAGGTCACAATCTTATGTCATGAGATCAAGTACCACTTCGGGCTTTGAACTGCCAGCACAAAGCCTGCTTGGGATTCTCTCTCCCTCTCTCTGCCCCTCTCCCACTTGCATGCACTTGTGTTCACTCCCTCTCTCAAAATAAATAAATAAACTTTGAAGAAAAAAAGGTTAAAAAATAAATTTTTTTAATTTAAAAAAGAAATGAAATAGAAATTTTACAAACAGATGCCCCCAAGTCTGCTAACAAGTATACTAAAATCTGAAAATGGGAACCCCAGTAGTGATCTTCCATCACAGGATTTTTTTAAAGATTTTTTTAATGTTTATTTATTTTTGAGAGAGAAAGAGACACACAGTGTGAGCTGGAGAGGGTCAGAGAGAGAGGGAGACAGAATCCAAAGCAGGCTCCAGGCTCCAAGTTGTCAGCACAGAACCCAATGTGGGGCTCGAACTCACAAACGATGAGATCATGACCTGAGCTGAAGTTGGCCACCCAACTAACTGAGCCACCCAGGCACCCCATATCACAGAATATGTTTTAAGCTGTAAGATATTTGCTCTGCATGTCTAAGAAGTTTTAGTCATAATTTAAAAATGGAAACTCGGCCTCCATCTTATTGATATATCCTCAGTCCGGAGGATAAAAAAAAAAAATTACCATGCTTTTAAAAAAAAAAAAGAACCAAGTGGACATTACTTAGGTAAAGTAGTATGCTAACAAATAGCACTTTTTTCTAGAGCTGAAGCCACTAATGATATACCCTGAACACATAAGGTGCTTAATCAAACTGGTTGCTGCAGTGTTTGTTTGTTTGTTTTTAATATAAACATGGGTTATGCTTAAATTGTTCACTGTTTCTTCATTTTGATTTTTTTTTCATTTGTGAAAGGATTTGAAGCAGTGGACAGAGATGTTCTTGGAACAGAAAATACTCCTACGTCATTGCATTCTGTTTTAGTGATTAGCAGGAAAAATCGGTGACTTTACTAGATGAATATAAATTAAGAAATATTTTTACATGAAAAAGAAAAGTGAAATGTAAACTTCAACTCTTCCTAACTCTATGAGTGAGATGTCATTCTTGTGTGTTTCAGATTTCCAGTTTCCATGGTTCTTAATTATTATCTTTGGAATATTTGGGCTAACAATGATATTATTTTTATTCATATTTTCCAAACAGCAAAGGTAGGTGTGAAATAGTCTAATATTTAGATGTTTTTGCCAGTGTTTAGATTTCCATATGTGTTTCCATTTGTTACTTGATATTTTCTTTTGCAAATCATGAGTGAAAAATTTAATTAATCCAGTAAAATATTGTCTCTAGTTATACATTCACCACGTCATGTTCATCATAGATAATTCATGGATGTGTGTTCTACCTGGGAAGTTGTATAGGATACAAAGAGGCTGAGGCTAGTGACTGAACCTCCTTTGTAAAATCTTTACCTCTGAGCTACCCCTTGACCTCTTCAGAGTCTTGAACGAGCAGGCCCATCCACTTCTAGGAGAACAAGGTAGCACAGAACCTTTGGCAGAATTTAACACAGTCCTAATATAGAAGCAACTTTAAGAGGCAAACGAAAGCCACCTAGATAAGTCAATCTAATATAACCATTTTAGACACCCTATGATGGCGATTTCAAGTAAATCTGTGTTTTCTTGAAATTACTAAATTTTATTTAAATTGTTACAAATGACATGAATTTGTAAATATGGCTACAATTCTAAGTTTGGGGAGATTCTGTTCTGTATTCCCTTGGTGTCGAAGACTTGGGTTCCAGTTACTATTCTGCTACTACTGTTTGATTATCCCCTTAATCTCTCCAGGCCACATGTTCTCATCGATAATATGAGGATGTTGAATTATATGAACTTTAAATTTCTCTTGAGCTATGTGAGCTATCACTCTATTTTTCTCCCTGAAGCAAATTCCATACAGACTTCAGGAAATTGTAATACAAAATATAGGAAAAGTTCCTGGTACCAGCTGCAAATTTTCTTACTTACAGAGTATTATTTAACTACCCTGGGCTAACCCTGCCCCTTCTCCTAGAAGTAGGGTGACTAACACTCCTAAACAAAGTAGCAGTTTGCCTGGAACTTTCCTAGTTTGAGCACTGAAAGTCCTGTGTCCCGGAAAACCCCTCAGTTTCAGACAAACCAAGATGGTTGGCCATATTACCCTAGAACTGAAGACATGTTCTCCAGCTGAAGCCAAGAGGCATCTACAAATCAAAACAAGGTCCATGTGAACACATTGCAAAAGCTTTTTAATTAGAGTAGCATCTCCAGTTTTATAATGTAAACCAATACGAAAGCAGAACTCGTTCTGTGGAATTTCATTTTGCATCTAACTTTTTAATGGCATCTCTTTTACAAGCACAAGTATTATAAAGCAGGACAATACAGTTTTCAGTTGTTGGAGGGAAAATAGTAAATAAATAAATTTACAGAATTTTAGGCAATTTGTATATTTACATAATGCCAACAACAGAGGAATCAAATTATTCTGTTGATTAATTTGAATTCACTGATCTATGTAGTGCATTGGCTAATTTATATGTAAGTGCAGTAAATATACAGATTATGTATATGAAGTAATTCACTCTTAACATAAGCTGTCAGTTTTGAGTCTTTGAGAAGACCATGTAAATTTGTTATGTTGGTTAATTATATTAGCTACCAATATTTCAAAGAAAAAATAATTCTCTCAACAAATAAGATGTTAAAGAAAATATATTAACCTTTGTATAAAAGAGTTTTCTATGAATAAGGAAGCTCTTAACTTTGGTGCTTAGTCAGAATTACCAAATTATAAAATTGTTCTGAAATCTTTATTGTACTCTCAAATTTCCTGTAGTAAATAAGTCTTTATAGAAAAGAATTAGTTTTGTTCTTTCATTTGCCCATAAAAACCCTTGTCATGGTCTAAATTTCCATGTTCTGATGAAAGTAGGAAATAGGAGAAAACAGATGACAGCAGGTGTGGAAAGAACATGAGGTTCTAAAAATTAAAATGATCCTCCAAAGAATGAGGTTCTTATGTCAGCTTCCCCAGAATGTTAGGGCTCCAAGGGGCTCAGGTTCTACATTTTGTATGAAGTTTTGAGTCCATGCCACTTTTCCCTTTCCTGATAATTAAGAATTATCTGGATTTGTAATATAATTTGGATGTGAATAAAATGATGGCAAAGTCACAAACATAGCTTCAGGCCAGGTTATCTTTACTCTGCATTCGGTCATTCTCACCATAGGACTCATCCCAGCCTTTGAGCTATTACTAACTGGGAAAGAAAGAACTCAATCAGCATCAGACAGAAGTAGCAAACTGGCAATCCGAAAGCCAAGCTAAGCCTGCAGATCTTAATGTTTTGTTATTTATGTTACATTGATTTTGGAGTAAAAATTTTGCTACGAAATGTTTACAAGCTAGGGAATTGCCACACAAAAATCGAGATTTCCAGGTTATGTTTAAAATCTGAAAGATCTAGTGACATTCAGTTGATATTCCTGCATGGCAACATGCGCTGAAGCAGAAGACCAGCTGTTCCATTTGGGAAGGATATGTGTTCCCTGTGACCATTCCCATCCCTCCCTGGGACATTGCAGCAGGCCTGCTTCATTCATTTTATGACCTGCTTGAGCCCTATAGGCCGCAGGGTCTGTTACCCTGGAGTGAAGTCAACCACAACCCCCAGAAAGCTAGCATGCAACCTAAATGCATTATACTCTGCAAATCAAGAGGCACACATAACAAAGTCCAGCATTAGACATTTAAGGATCTTTGTTTCCTGCAATTACAATTGTGTTGTGTGACAGAAGACCAAGGGCCTGGGTTTTGAACTTAGGTACTTTGGATTTGAGCCCCAGCTGTGCCAAGTATTAGTGTATGATTTGAAAACCTTCCTTAAATCTCTAAATCTTTCCACAGATAATATATCTGCCTCGCTGATAGTTATAAGAAGCAAATAAAATGTTTAGTGTGTGTTTGACAAATTTGTTTTCTAAAAAAGCCAGATAGTAAATTTTTAGGCTTCTGGAGCTGTACAATGTCTGTACACTCAACTCTGCCCCTATGCCATGAAAATAGTCATAACAATGTGTAAACTAATGAACATGACTGCATCTCAATAAAACTTTAGTTATAAAAACAGAGAGCTGACCAGATTTGTCCCTCAGGTCATTATTTACCAGCCCATAGGTTAATGTGAAATATGTCTATCTTATGGTGTCTATTTTATCAGAGACATTAAAAAAATGGTAGCGTTACTATTAATAATTTATATTTTTTCTGTATCTTCTATTCAGCAGTAATAATCTGTTTTAACACTTGCTCCATTAAGTAAACCTAGTGGAGGCTACTTACAATTTAAAAAATGAAATTTGGCTTATTTCTTGGTTAGGTAAAAAGCAAATGGAAATATTCAGAAAATGGGTTCCCTATTGAATAGACTACACTACCCATTCACATTAAGTAGAATATCAGCTAATATCCAAAAAGCAGTTTATCATCTCTGCCTAATAGTGGTGCCTCTGACTCTAAGGGACTTTTAAAACAATAAATGAACTGACTGGAATAGCTAATCTCTGAGCTTTATTCCAGAGCTACAATGTTAATTTTAAGACACAAATTCTAGTTACACTATTAACAAAATTGACAAATGAGGTATTCAAGTTTGCTCAGGAAGTGTTTATTGAGTACCTTCTAAGTGCTAGGGATACAATAAAGTGCAAGACAGGCAGAATAGACATTGAAATGAATTATGATCAAGAAATAATTTAAATATTGGGAGCAGAAAATTTAAGCACATCATAGAATTGGGTATATAAATCCATATTGATCAGTTAGAGATAGTTCAAATTTAGTCTTTCCCAACTGAAATGAGGCCTATAATGGAACTTTGGTTTATGAGATCATCTTAGATAATTTAATGATTCATGTGAGCTGTGTGGCATGAACTTATCTCAATCCACCCCATTTTTTGAGGGTGCAAATAATGTTGGCTTCATGTGAATCGGCCCTTCCTCCTTTCTTTTTTTTTTCTTCCTTCCTCTTCTCTGCAAATTACTGATGAGATGTACATTAAAATTACCACCCTTATAGATGAACTGGAAATTGGCTTCAGATAGAGTCAGATTTCTGATTCCCAAATACTTCTGCTGGCTGTCAATAAAGACAGAAGGAAAAAAAGATTATGTTTTATTTAAGTTGACTTCACATGAAGACTTTTTGTTGATTTTTGTTCTTTTTTTTCTTCTATAGTTTTTCCTCATCATTTACTGCTTACTGTTTTCTTTTTCATGTTCCACTTATATGGAATACCAGAATATTTGTAATAAGTAGTAGTTCTACCAATACTTGATTCCTGTCTTTGAAATACGAGAGTGTATCACTTTGCAGATATGTCAAACCAACATTTTATTTGTTTTCAAGGATTAAGATGCTGATTCTTCCCCCAGTTCCAGTTCCAAAGATTAAAGGAATTGATCCAGATCTCCTCAAGGTACTCAATAAATTATCTGAGACCTAGATAACACTAATTAAATTTTACCTGAAGTATACTTTACTGTGTTGAGAGTTTTTGCAAGCTATGTGTATCACATTCCTTTTTTTTTTTTTTAATGTTTTATTTATTTCTGAGAGAGAGAGAGACAGCATGAACAGGGGAGGGTCAGAGAGAGAGAGAGGGAGACACAGAATCCGAAAAAGGCTCCAGGCTCTGAGCTAGCTGTCAGCACAGAGCCCGACACGGGGCTCGAACCCACAAACAGCAAGATCATGACCTGAGCTGAAGTCAGATGCTTAACCAACTGAGCCACCCGGGCACCCCTTCTTTTTTTTTTTTTTAAACTCTCTGGATAAAGCTGTTTCAAAATAATGTATCTCTTAAAATTATGAGAATGTCTTCTGTATTTAAAAGTTCTACACTACTGTGTTTATTATGTGGTTTTGTTGCTATTGCTTTTATTGTGACCATAATCTTAGTCTCTGAATATTAGTTGTGAAAACCTTTCATCATTATGAGTTCCTTTTCATAGGTTTCATTTTCTTTCTGTTTCCTAGGAAGGAAAATTAGAAGAGGTGAACACAATCTTAGCCATTCATGACAACTATAAACCTGAATTCCACAACGATGACTCTTGGGTTGAATTCATTGAGCTGGATATTGATGACCCTGATGAAAAGACTGAAGGCTCAGACACAGACAGACTTCTAAGCAATGACCACGAGAAATCACTTAACATCCTTGGGGCAAAGGATGATGACTCGGGACGTACCAGCTGTTATGAACCTGACATCCTGGAGACTGATTTCAGTGCCAGTGACACGTGTGATGGTACATCAGAGGTTGCCCAGCCACAGAAGTTAAAAGGGGAAGTAGATCTCTTGTGCCTTGACCAGAAGAATCAAAATAACTCCCCTTCTGATGCTACCCCTACCACTCAGCAGCCCAGTGTTATCCTAGCAAAGGAAAACAAACCAAGACCTCTTCTTATTAGTGGAACTGAATCAACTCATCAAGCTGCCCACACTCAGCTAAGCAATCCTACTTCACTGGCAAACATCGATTTTTATGCCCAGGTAAGCGACATTACTCCAGCAGGGAGTGTGGTCCTTTCCCCAGGCCAGAAGAATAAGGCAGGGATAGCCCCGTGTGACATGCACCCAGAAGTGGTCTCACTCTGCCAAGCCAACTTCATCATGGACAACGCCTACTTCTGTGAGGCAGATGCCAAAAAGTGCATCGCTGTGGCCCCTCACGTCGAGGCTGAATCACGTGTGGAGCCAAGCTTTAACCAGGAAGACATTTACATCACCACAGAAAGCCTTACCACTACCGCTGGCCAGCCTGGGACAGCAGAGCGGGCTCCGAGTTCTGAGATGCCTGTCCCGGACTATACCTCCATTCACATAGTACAGTCCCCACAGCGCCTCGTGCTCAATGCGACTGCCTTGCCGTTGCCCGACAAAGAGTTTCTCTCCTCGTGTGGCTACGTGAGCACAGACCAACTGAACAAAATCATGCCGTAGCCTTTCTTCGATTTCCCACAAGCTACAAACTGAATGGTGAAGAGCTGGTTAGGGCATGAGTGCTTAAACCAAAACAATGTTTAAACCTTTTTTTGGGGGGAGGGGGGATGGGAGAGCAGATTCTAAATGCCTTTTTCCTGAAATGTTGACACATAATATTACAAACGAAACAAGAACGCCTAATCAGATAGATATTCCTATTGTGAATTGTAAATATTTTAAAGAATTGTCTCAAAGACTGTTTAGTGGCAGTGATTGTCTTGTTAATGTGGGTGTTAATTTTGTGATACTAAGCATTGAATGGCTGTTTCTAATGTACAGTAAATTGTGCTTTTTGAAAAAGCGAAAAATCAGGTGGCTTTTGCAGTTCAGGAAAATCGAATGCAAATCAGAGCACAGGCTAATTTTTTTTTTTTTTTAGATAATTGGGAATTGAAAGTAGAGGTAAGAAGGCAAAAAATAGTTTGGATATGTAAAACACTTATTTTGACATAAAATTTATAAAGATATTTTTAAGAATTTACACTACAAGCATGGCTATTTTATATTACACTACACACTGTGTACTGGAGTCCATGCAGACCCATCTGGAGAATGTAGCAACTGCACTCTGAAGCTGGTTTAATGCTTTGGTCGGTACACCTAAAGTAAAACAAATAAGCAAGTTAGTTTTTTACGAGGCCCTTTTTATACCTCCCACAACTCCTTAAGCAATTCTAACATGATTGTTGTTACCTGCATTATTGGAACATGCTTGTCTTATTTAAATTTTTAAAGATATATTTGTTAATTGAGAAAACTTCAAGATGTATGCACAGGTCTACTTAATGTGAACCAAACTAAACAAACAAAAAACTATTTCTTACCCAAATTTTGGTTCAGGTCAGAGAGCTCCCTTACTAAGAGAAGGAGAGGGTATAGCTGATCCATACTGACCGGCTCCTTAGGGTTATTGTTGCACACGTAGTGAGCGTTGAAGCAGGCAGATGGTGAGAGATGGCCCTAGAGTGTTGATGGTAGTATCTCTTCTAATACAATGTGATTCTATTACATAGTTACCTAAGAAGGGAATAAAGTCCAAGAAGCATTTTGTAAATTGAAGCAAATTGAAAATGAAGTTAACTGGATAATGGAATAAAAAGATCAAGAAATATACCCACTATCCAGTGTAACAAGAAAAGAAGAAAGAGATTTCCAATCCCCTCAGATAAGTCAAAATGTTCTTAAACCAGCTGTGGAAACTTTCTTCCTCACCCAACCCTTGCTGGGGTTTATTTAAAGGAGCAAACAAAGAAGTTTCTTCATTTTTTTATTTCCCTGAGTGGATTGGCCTCCACGCGGGTAGTCAGAAGAGAAAGAAGGGTCCCGAAGTAATGTTGTTATTGTTCAACATCATTCTGAGGAGCACTGGGATTGTTCCCCAAAAGGTTTGTCAAAAGAGAAGAATCTCATCTCACTGAAAAATGCTTCTCACTTTAAGTATTTTTTTTACATTTAATGAAACTTTAAAGTTAGCTTTAACTTAAATAGTATTTGCCATTTAGCTCAGACCTTTTTAGGAAACAGGCTTAATGGTTGGTAATTTTAAATTCCCTCTTTCTTGCAGGAAGGACAGTGAAAAGTAGAACTGGGTGTTCCAAGTTCAACATGTTACTTTGTAATAGGTGTTTAATAATAGATCTTTTCTGCTACCTTGCTGCTATGGTTTTCTCTAAGAGCTACATAATTTAGTTTCATATACAATTTCATCAATGTAGAACCTAATTCAACTTAAAACTGTGTGCTTGGGAAAACTATCTTACCATTTCACAATAGGCTCACAACAATTTCTATAGCCAAAAATAGCTAAATACCTCAATCGGTCTCAGAATGTCATTCTGGTACTTTGCTGGCCACACAAGCCATTATTCACTAGTATGACTAGTTGTGTCCTGCAGTTTATATTTAACTTTCCTCATGTCTGTGGATTTTTTCCCTTCAAAGTTTAATAAATTTATTTTCTTGGATCCGTAGTGGCATGCTTCTGTTGTCAAACACCCACATGAAAGGCACCCTACCCCAGACCACATGCTCTTCAGTTCTTCTCACTGGAAGGAGAGCTTAGCACAATTAGCTTAAACACATTGGCAATGGATGTGGAGATTTTTGTTATGTGCTGGCAGCTCCCTCCCTCTCTCTCTCTCTCTTTTTTTTTTTTTTTTTTTTAGGAAGAAGGAGCCCAGCTCAAAATTATTATTCCGGCTTGCCTAGACTGTGCCTTCTCCTTGGCTGCAACACCTCAAGCCTGGAGGCTCGTACAGCCATGTTTTAGATGCAACATAGCGTGTTTGACAGGAGGAATTGGGAGAGTGAGGAGGAGAAAATGGTGCCTGTGTTGCAGGATTTGTTATTTTACCTCAATACCCCGGTTCATTGTCTCGCCACTTCAAAGAATGACACAAAATAAAATGAGCAGTAGGCAAAAGTGTATTAGAGTGTAAGATCAGAAAGTAAAATTAGTAGGAAAGCTCTGTCTACAGAGAGGGGACATTCGAAAGTGAATGTCTGTGGACTATAGGCAAGGGTCTTTGTTTTATAAGGGTCTGGTCAGCACCCCTCCCCCTTCCCCCTTGTTCCTTCTCAGGTCCCGCCCTTCCTGGCTGGATAACTCCAGGTGCTGGGTTGTCCATTCCTGACTGGCTCGATCATTGTATGAGGGGTGGCCTATGGCCATACTGTTCCTTGTGGGTCATACGTTTTATGGTCTTATTTCTAGCCAGGTCTTTTGTCAAATTCCTGAGGGGAACCCGAGGGGGAGTAGGTGGTGTCTGTTACATCCTTAAGAGAAGCCTTAAGCCCAAGGAGCTTTGCTGTGGTCAGACGCTCCCAGCATTGTTCCAATATATGTGCTTTTTCCCCACTCAGGTACCTCAGGTTCTAACCTCTCCTTCTCTGCCTGTTTTGTCCTATCTTTCCCCTATCACATACAATGTGCCTTGAAGCTACATTTCTAGCTGGAGCATGTTGCCTGGGAGGAGGGAAGACAGCTCCTCTGTTCCATGCACCCACGGGTACATGTCAGTCTGTCACACGAGCTACTTGTCATCATGGGAAGGACATAAGTCAGGCCTGCATGGGGAAGCCAGCTAGGTAGGTTGTATCAGAACCTGAGGGAGCAGTAAAGCCATGAAGCTTAGATTCCTCAGGAGACAGGTTCCAGGTGGGTTAACTAATAAATCAGTCTCTTGTGCAGGCGCTGAGTCCTGAGAAGTGAGAATGGAGTGATAGCATGGAGAAGCCCACTGAACAATGATTTATTGCTGTAGCAGGTTGAATGCAAACTGCCACAACTTTACATTCCACGAGCGGGCTTGCATTCAATACAGAAATAAAAATTCTCTATTTGCTGCCTCTGCCCTTTGAACAGTTATTACCTGAAAGAACTTTGGGTGAAGGAAGCCTACTCCTTCCTTTGCATATATGGCTTAGAAAATCATTCCTCTTCTGTCACTAAGATATTGGAACATACACTGCCTTAACATTAAAAAACAAAACTCTACCACTTGAGGCACGAAATGCTTATTTCTTACATGTGCTATGGAAAACACAGCCTTGTGGGTTCCCACAGTGGGTCCCTAGTTCCCATCCCATTAAGTGAAGGCTTACCAGTCTTGTGGGGGTGCTTCAAGGTATCAGGAGTGAAGGGGAGAGAAGGCCTGTTTACTTCCTTGGGTTGAAAGAGCACAGCCCTTTCTATGACAGACATTAATGTCCTGTTGAAGATGGCCACACGTGTGTTTTTCTGTATATAATCTTCTCAATGGTTCTACTCAGACATACTAACACTGAAGTTTGTTCCCATTACGTATTTACATAGCTTTACACCAAAATACTAAATGTTTGTGTTCTCTGCTTAGGGTAAGAAATGGGGGGGAGGAGGGGCAGGGTTGCACTTTTCTTAAATCCAAATGCTTTAGTTTGGAATCCAACATCTACATAATCTGCCCAGTCTCCTTTGCTAGCTTAATGTAAAGGCTGTGCATAAAGAGTACAGCTCCTGAATAAGAATTTGACCTTTGGTTAACATTCAAGCTCTGTTCTTTTGGAAATCTAAGAAGTGTCTTACGCCAACTATATTAACTTAGCCAATTAGCATCTCTATGTCTTTGCCTATTCCCCTTCCTGCATATGAAAATCTCCCAATTACTAAAGCTGCCAGTTGGAATTTCCCTCATCCTTCATGGCCCACCTCAAATGCCTCATTCTTGCAGTCCCCAGTTCCCATCCCATTAAGTGATCATTCCCCTCTCGAAACCATTTTTAATGGTGTTTATAACACTCTGGTTATTAGCTCTCCTAACAACCATGTAAGACAGGTGATTTACCAACATGTATTCTGAGGCATAACTGTTCTCTAAAATGTTCTTAAATGAGTAATTCTGTGGTCACATAAGTTTGAAAAACACCTTATACTACACTTCCCTCTGGGAGAGCCAGTGTGCCTATTGACGTTTTAAAACTTCTACAAAACATGTGCATGCACGCACACACATGCACACAAGCGTGCATGCAAACACACACTTGTTTCATTTAACACATCATATCCTACTTTATTTAACAGCAAAAAATATAATGGTGAAAGAGTATCCATTATTATGTCTATTAACACTTGGGAAGAGCTGCTCTGAGAATTCACAGGCCTAACAGAAAATGAAGTTATAATAAATTTCAGATGAATGCGATTCTCAACAAAGCATCTTTATGCAATGCCATTAAACTTGGTTTCTCAGCAACACTTGTCATATAAAAGGCAAAGCAGCTACATCTTCAAAATCACCACAGGTTTTTCACAATTCAGATACGTTCCTTGTTTTCATATATGCCATGACATCTTCTAAGAGCTTTGAGGTCTTAAAGCATTTGTTGTCCTCTCTGTGACAAGGACTTTCTATCTCCTTGCTGAAACAGAAGTTGAATTTCCCATGTCTTCAGCTGGAAGACTGGAGGAGCATGGTTAACACATGACACTTACCAACATCAACAAAATTCTCAGTCTTATTCCGTGCACCTCGTTTTCTATAAACTAAGGTTTATAACACAGTAATGCTTATATCACTCTCACAAAAAGGAGCATATTTTGTGTCTGTAAACCTCCAAAACAATATGTATCTGTTATTACCTGAAAAAAATAATTCATTCCTTACTGCTCTCTGCTGAGTTAAAAAAAAAAAAAAAAACCCAGACGGAACTTCAAACATAATAAACTTTTGCACAGTAGACCCAGGAAATAGTCTTTGTAGGACATATGGAAAAGCAATTTTCTATTGATTTTTTTTAAAGAATCTGTACATGATTGTTCCGTGGGCATTAAGAGATTTTACCAATATTTTCTGTAGGCATGAAGTCACTTGTCAGGAAATCACATGCACTTTGTATTTTTTTATTATAGTATCCTTGGGAAAGCCGAAGTAGAAAGATTGGTAATGTTAGCTCTTTTAAAAATAGTACCAAATGATAAAAATGATTTGCATAGGATTTTGATTTCATAAAGCACTGTCATGTATATTATTCCACTTAAACGTATTGAATATAAGTTGTTTTACTTTTAACATTTTACAGGAGAGAAGACCAAGGCTCAGAAAACCTAAGAGGTTTTTCGAGAGTTAACTCACTAGTAAGAGATAGAACCAGGACAAAAACACAGAACTCCTGACCAGTCCAGTATTCTAAAAACAGGGAAGCTGATAACATTTCTTGATGAGCGAGGAGGGAGCTTCTGATCCTATTCATAGTGTGGAGAAAATGGAACACAGTTTTATAATCTCCATGGATCCGAAGAACCACCTGCTAAAGATAAAATGTTCTTTTTCTGATAACCATAACCAGTGGCATGTAAGTAAATGTTTAGCAATCCCTCTGGGGAAGAGAGGGCAGGTCAGATGTGTAACATTTGCCAATTTCCATTGTGTAAATACTCCCAATGTGGCTGATTTTAAGCTATCAGTTTCGTCACTGAACACAAAATTGGGAAGAGATTGTACAACAGGCTCTCATGAGACTGTGTGAACCGGCTCCAGCACGCCACTGAGTCTACACAACTTTATTATTAATTCCATCTAATGGATGACATTTTTAATAATGAGTAGACCATATTTCTAGCTAACATTTATTAAGCACTTATTATGTGCCAGGCGCCGTTCTAAGTACTTTATTTTGCATGAATTTGATCCTTACAACAATCCAATGAGGTAAATTCTGTTATTCCCAGTTTACTGATGTAGAAACTGAGGCAGACATAGTTTAATGAATTTGACCAAAGTTGCAAAATTAGGAAATATTAGAGCCAGGATGCAAACACATGCGCTCTAGCTCCAGAGCCTATGCTCTAAACTCGGTGCTCACCACCTTCCAGATGCTAATTGTGTCCAAATTGGATGTACATAATGAAACAAAAGTCAGCCAACTACCAGCACTTACAAATCCAAGCATAGTTCACATTCAGTATCGCAAATCTTTGCATAACACAGCATCATCCTCCCGGACCCTCAGGGATGATCATCCAGATTCATATCTGGGAAAAACAAGGCTTGGCAAATGCTGCTTCTGAGTCTTCCTTCCTTATGACCATAGTGATTTCATCTTGTGTCTCTCCCTTGTTCCAAGTTTGCTGCTGGCCACTGAACAGAACCGGCCCATAGACCTTCCTTGTACTCATGATGCAGTGAAGTGGGGAAGGTCAAATTTCTTGAAACTCGCTGCTCCCTTTATTTACCAACGCACCCCCAAACTAGGCTGTGCAGAAAGGTGTGATTCATGCTTCCCTTTCAGTCACTGAGTGTGGGGGAGGGAGAGAAGAAGCGGACCCCAAGTATTCCCTCCCTGCCCATGAACTCAGTGCTTCCAGATGACAATCCCTCAGAAGATGATCACAGGCTGGTAGGTAAAATAAGAGGGTGTGCACCCCGAGCCCGCTCCACATGGGAGCAACACCTCTCCTGGGAAGCCAGGGATTGGCGCCATTGTGGGAGCCACTGCAGGCGGTGCGGGACCTCGACACTTTACATGGCAGGGTGATGTGGGATAAAGACAAGCTGCATTCCCTGGAGCCATTGTCCCTCTCTGGGCCTTGCTTTTCCTCTTTGTTACATGCATGTTCTGGAAGATAATCCAGAGGTATGCTGTGTAGTGTAGTAGCCACATTGTTTTATAAGTATAAAATACACACCGGATTTCTAAGATTTAGTACAAGCAGCAACATAAGGAAGAACATAAAATATCTCATTAATGAATTTGTGTTTTGATTACATGTTGGTAATATTTTAGATATATTGGGGTAAATAAAATATGGTATTAAAAATTTTTTGAAGGTTGTGATCAACTAGAGGGAATTACAACATTACCAAATAAATTTTATTTTATGGAGCAGGTGAACCCATGTGTAAACAGTAAACAACCCTGTTTACTGCTTACTCTGTTAAGCAGGCTCCACACTCAGCACAGAGCCTGATGCAGGGCTCCTTCTCACCACTGTGAGATCACAACCTGAGCTGAAATCAAGGGTCGGACTCAGTTTAACCAACTGAGCCAGCCAGGTGCCCCCCCACGCTCCCAACCTTAAGACTTGATGAGCTAGTTAACACCTGGTTCACGACTGGCAGCGCAGTTCCACGGCCACTTGTTGTCCCACGGTCAGGATTCAGGCACTGCCAAGATCCAATACCAAACCAGGAACTATTTCTCAAGAAACAGAGGGCAACAGAGGACATGGTTTGCCCCCAAACCCCAGAGAGCTGGACTGTTCAGAAACTCCATTCAGCATCTCTATTTGCCACAGAAACTGAATAGTGTTGAATTCGCTGTCTCGTAACTCCCAGTGTGAGGGCTGTTTGTACTACATCCTAGGTTGCTGAAGTACCTCTTCTTACTCTGGGTCCACTGAAATCCAGCAGCCTTCTGGACTACTAAATAAATGTTTGAGAGCAGCACATTCAAATGTAATGTATGTTGTCTCCAAAATCCAAAGAATCCCATCAAGTATTTTTAGAGGTCACAGTTCAAGGTGCAATAACTAATTTTAAATTTGGGGGAGGGGTGTTTGTTTATTTTGGTTTTCTTCAAATTTTTTCTTGAATGTTTTATTTATTTCTGAGAGAGAGACAGACAGTGTGATCAGGGGAGGGTCAAAGAGTGAGGGAGATACAGAATATGAAACAAGCTCCAGGCTCTGAGCTGGCTGTGAGCAGAGAGCCCGATGTGGGGCTCAAACCTACAAACCATGAGATCATGACCTGAGCCGAAGTCGGATGCTTAACTGACTGAGTCTCCCAGGCGCCCCACTAATTTTAAAATTTTGAAAGGGATAGTTGGACATATCCCAGACCACTGAACCCCCAACATCAACCATCTCCTATATGCTTAGGCCATCCAGGCTAAAGAACAATACAAAGTGATGTGGAGCAGAGAAGGGGCAAAGGGCCTTTTTCAAACAAACGTGTTACTCCTGAGACTGTTCTCTGACTTCTTGACACCATGATTTAATATTTGATGTCTTCAGATAACTTTTACTTCCTCCCTCTTATCTCATTGGTCCTTTGTTTTAGTTAAAACTCTTGGCTACAAGTAACAGAAATCAGGGGTGCCTGGGTGGCTCAGTCCGTTAAGCTTCCAACTCTTGGCTTTGGCTTAGGTCACGATCTCACATTTCACAAGTTTGAGCCCCACGTCTGGCTCTTGGCTGACAGCACGGAGCTTGCCTGGGATTTTCTCTCTCTCTCTCTCCCTCTTTCTCTGCCCCTCCCCCACCCTGTGCATGCAAACATGTGCTTTCTCTCTCTCTCTCTCTCTCTCAAAAATAAATAAATACATTTAAATTTTAAAAAGGTAACAGAAACCAAAGGCTGACTAAATTTATCTCTGAAGTCATAGTGGTGTCTCCTAAAATCCAAGAACAAGAATGAAGAGCTAACCTCATGATGAACTGAAATGAGAAATTGGAAAGGTGTCCACATCCTGAAAGAAACTTCACTCTACCCGTTGGTTTCAGTCTTAGCTCTCATTCTCGCTCTATTTCTCTTTCTGTCCCCACTCCCCTGAAAACTCAATTTTCTGTTTTCCAGTGCAATTAGAAGTAAGAAGGCAGCCTCCACATAGCTCCTCAGTTGACAGCATTTCATTTCCAGTCACTCAGAAAGAATAACTGATGATGTCTGAATTTCCATTTTAAGTATCAGGAGGAGAATGGACTTTGCCCAGTCTGGGTTACATTTCCATATTGGTCCCTGTGTTAATATGTAGGGTTCATTGTTTTTGTTTGTTTGTTTGTTTGTTTTGTTTGTTCATTTTTCAGGAAGAAGGGGTCACATGCCATAATCAGGGATGCTGATGTTTTCAAAGAAAGCAGGTTGGGTTGACATCAAACAAAACTATCTACTAGAATTATTTTCCCTCAGTGAAGAAGTGAATCTTTCATTCTAAATTTTCAGTTTTTTCTTTATTTTCCTCATTGCCTTTTGGTATTAAACAAACATCTACGCCCAAGTCTTTTAAGTTTACTACATTCTGAATTGACCGTTTGAGATTTACAGAAGGAATTCACTTTTGGAAGAGCAGATGATTCCTAAGGTCAACATATGGAAAGAGGAATTATCCACTTGCCAAGTTTGGGCAACTGGTCCCGGACCACCAGTCTAGAAGAAAACAGAATCCAGCCAGTTTTCTCTGCTGGTGCGGCCAAAGGGCATTGATCAAAGCATATTTTTGTTGTTTACATCTGTTCAATTTTAGTTGACTGAAGCATATGATAAAATGGTTTTTCCTGATTAACTTTCCAGAAGTTAAATTCTTCACTTAAGAATAATCTTAATTTATGTGGTTGAATTCGCCACAGTAAATTCTTCACCTACCAAATGTCCCACATCACTACTCAGTGTGGCAAGAAGAGTTTCAGAAGGAATCATAACTCTCACAAAACCAGCACGTGACAAATAAAATCAAAGAAAAGTTGGTGACCCGCTAAATGGTGTGAAGAAAATAAATACTTTGGTAGTTTGGTGCATGTGAAGGAATTTGGAGTGTTCTAGCTGTCAGCTCATCTCTGAAGAACATATATGTGAGAAGGAAGATGTAATCACAGATGAGAAGGATGAAAAGCTTAATCCAACCCATGGAATGACCAACATATCTCGGACACGCTGCCAAATCTGGATGGTTTTTGTCTGTGAGTACCCAAAGCAGTAGCTGATGCCAGCTAATTCAGTGCTATGGGCAAGAACCCCTGAACAAATGGGAATACTTTTATGATATTTTACCTGCATTTTTATAACTGTAAATTTTTATTACAATTAAATGACAGCATAGAGCAATACATGTCTTTTAATTACTAATTTGAATATTTCAAGTGATTTCAAGATGACTGAACTTGGTAGTCCTAAAAGTATGCAGGATTTTATAGTCTAAAAGTTTAAATTTTAAAAATTATTTTTTCTCTGTGCTGACTGCCAGCTCAGAGCCTGGAGCCTGTTTCAGTCTGTGATTCCCTCTCTCTCTGACCCTCCCCTGTTCACGCTGTCTCTCTCTCTCTCTCTCCTAGAAATAAATTAAAAAAAGAAAACATTAAAAAAAATATTTTTTAATGTTTATTTATTTTTGAGAGAGAGAGACAGACAGGCAGGCAGAGCATGAGCAGGGGAAGGGCAGAGAGAGAGGGAGACACAGAATCCGAAGCAGGCTCCAGGCTCCGAGCAATCAGCACAGAGCCTGACATGGGGCTCGAACTCACAAACCATGAGATCATGACCTAAGCCAAAGTCTGGACACTTAACCTACTGAGCCACCCAGGTGCCCCTAAAAGTTTAAATTTTTTAAAACAACAACCAAATATTAAGGCAAAGCTAAGATTAGAACATCTTACACATGGACATTAATTGCATTTGTTTACTAACTTTAGCCAAGTGTTTTCACATAAAGTTAATTCTCTACTTGCTTATGAGATAGATAAAAGGGGAACTACATTCCTATCAGAGTTGAGACAGAGAACATAATGAACATGCCTAGAGCCACACAGTTAGTTACAATACCTGGTACTGCATTCACATCTTCACACTAAAAGTTCTGTGTTCTTTCCTCATTTAAACTGTATGGATTTAGGATGCCTGGGTGACTCAGTCAGTTAAGCGTCCAACTCTTGATTTCATCTTAAGCCATGATCTCATGGTTTGTGAGTTCAAGCCCCACATCAGGCTCCACATTGATAGCAGGGAGACTGCTTGGGATTTTCTCTCTTTCTTTCTCTCTCTCTCTCTCTCTCTGCTCCTTCCCTGCTTATGCTCTCTCTCTCAAAATAAATAAATAAAACTTTAAAACTTAAAAAAAAAAAATAGGGGCACCTGGGTGGCTCAGTCTGGTGAGTATCTGACTTCTGCTCTGGTCCTGATCTCAGGCTCAGGTCCTGATCTCACAGTTCATGGGTTCGAGCCCAGCGTGAGGCTCTGTGCTGATAGCTCAGAGCCTGGAGCCTACTTAGAATTCTGGGTTTCCGGCTCTCTCTGCCCCTCCCCCACTCACGCTCTGCCTCTCAAAAATAAGAAAACATTTAAAAAAATTTTAATAAAAAAATAAACTGTATGGATTTGTTCAGAATGAGACTGGAAAAATTAAAACCAGCTTATTAATAGCAATAATCAAATGTGAATGTATGTAGAAAAATATGTAATTTCTAAATTATTAATTTCAAAGAGAGATACCAACCTACATTAGTTGAATTACAGTTATGTATATTAAAAAGCATCAGTCTAGGGGTGCCTGGGTGGCTTAGTTGGTTAAGCGTCCGACTTTTGCTTAGGTCATGATCTCGCGGTTTGTGGGTTCGAGCCCTGCGTCGGGCTCTGTGCTGACTGCCAGCTCAGAGCCTGGAGCCTATTTCAGAGTCTGCGTCTCCCTCTCTCTCTGACCCTCCCCTGCTCACGCTATCTCTCTCTCTTTCCTAGAAATAAATAAAAATGTTTTTTTTAAAAAGCATCAGTCTAAGTATAAGCATGATAACATTGTATGGAATGTTTGATCTCCGCTCTGGTTTCAACTGAAAGAATAAAATTTATAAGTCTTCATTCATTTTTTTTTCTAAGCAGAATATTCCATATCTTAGTAATGCTGTTACTAAAATAGTGCTGATAGATAAAATAAATTGGGAAATTTGATTATATTCTCTGGAATAATTTAAATAACAAAGGACTTCTTTAAAGTATTGATAGACCTTGACTATTGCACTTATGGAAATAGATTGCTAACAAATTTTTCAATTTCTTGTACTTTGCTGAACTTAGTCAATATCTATTGTCTATGCTTTTCTAGAACTTTATCTAAATCTCAAAACTGTTCGTGAGCTTTATCAAGTTTATTTAGCTGCAGTTATACATACTTCTTATTTCTTTGATTGATATTTGTGTTTTCTTTTTCCTTTTTCATCATTAAACTCCTCAGATGTTTATTTATTTTACTGCCCATTTCAAATATTCATTCTGGGTTTTATTAACAATTTTAATTTTTAAACTCTAATTGTTAAGACTCCTAGAAGGAAACATAAGAAAAACCTTCCTGACATTGGTCTTGGCAATAATTTTTTTATAGGACACCAAAAACACATGCAACAAAAGCAAAAATAGACAAATGGGATTGTATCAAAATTAAAAGCTTCTGTACAGCAAAGAAAAAGATCAACAAAATGAAAGGGCGACCTATAAAATGGGAATAGATATTTGCAAACCATATAGCCAATAAGGAGTTAGTACTCTAAATATGTAAGGAACTCATACAACTCAGTAACAAAAATACTAATAACCCAGTTAAAACATCAGCAAAGGGGGAATTTCATGTCTACGTGGATTCCCCATATGAACACTTATTAAATTTGGTGGGGAAAAACATGAGCAAAAATCCTTAATAGATAATTCTTAATAGAAGCAATTCAAATAGCTAACAGATATTTATAAAAATTCTTATCATCTTTCATCGCCAGGAAAATGGAAATCAAAACCACAATGAGATACCACCTCACACTTGGTAGGATTATTCAAAAGACAAAGGACCACAAGTGTTGTGGAGAAAAGAAACCTTTGTTCTTTGTTGGTGGGAATGCAAACTGATGCAGTCACTATGGAAAACAATATGGGGGTTCCTCAAAATATTAAAAATAGAATTGCCAGGGGCACCTGCGTGGCTCAGTCGGTTAAGCATCTGACTCTTGGTTTCAGCTCAGGTCATGATCTCACTGTTTGTGAGTTCGGTTTGTGAGTTCGAGCTGACAGCACAGAGCCTGCCTGGGAGTCTCTCTCCCTTTCTCTCTGTCCCTCTCCCACTCGTGATGTCTCTCAAAATACATAAACTTAAAAAAAAATAGAACTGCCATGTGATCCACAATTCCATTTCTGGAATTGAAAAGATGAAAACAAGATCACAGGAAAAGACCTGCACTCCCATGTTCATTGAGGCATTATTCACAGTAACCAAGATATGAAAACAACCCAAGGATCTGCTGATGGATGAATGGCTAAAGAAAATGTCAGACTCACACACACACACACACACACAGAAAGAGAGAAAGAATATTGTTAAACCTCAAAAACAAAGAAAATCTGCCATCTCTATCAACATGGATAGAGCTAGAAGAAGTTACACTAAGCAAAATAAGACACAGAAAGAGAAAAACTGCATGATCTCACTTAATATGCAATCTAAAATAGTCAAACTCACAAAAGCACAGAGGCTAAGAGGTTAGGTAGGACAAACAGGCTAAGATAAGTCAAAGGGTACAAAAGGTTCAGTTTTGCAAAAGAAATGATTTCTGGAGGTCTGATGTACCACATAGTGATGATAGTTAATAATTCTGTATTGTATACCTGTCATTTGCTAAGAGGATATATCCTGAATTAAATCTTGACCCTCTTGCTCCCCACATACAAAAATGGTAACTATGCAAAGATAATAGATATGTTAATTAGCTTAATGGTGGTGATCATTCCACAAGGTATACTATATCAAAACATCAAGTTGTATGTCTTAAATATATACAATTTTATATGTCAATTATGTTTCAGTAAAACTGTTAACAAATAAAATAAGTTATTTCCAGGAATCCTCGCAGATATATGTTCCCCAGGAATGCATTACCAACTATTTTTGAGAAAGGACAGAAATGAACCCATAAAAAGAACTGAAAGTGTTGAAAATGTGATTCTGACTTTCAAATTACAAATAATTCCTATCCCTTTATTCAATCCAAACTTCTCTCCAGGGTCTTTTTGAGCCCCCCACCCCATCCCTTTCACTTCTCTCTCTCTCTGTCTCTCTCTCTAAAAGAGAAAGCCTATTAACATGATTTCTCTTCCCTCCTCCCTCTGTGGTTTGACTGCTACCACACCATTGATATGACATTTATATTCCTACATCTTTTCTCCTCTCTATCTTTGAAGCCAGGATCACCCATGCAGTTTTAAACTTTTCTTCCCTCTACTTTACATCTATCCCTTATTTTTTCTCTTTCTCCTGCTTATTCTACAGTAGCCTTGGATCTCATTCAGAAAGTCTGAACTTTAGAGACAGGGCCAGACCAGTAGGGTTCCTTCTGTTCAGGAAAGAACTATTCAGAGCATGTGGTGTGTAATTGTCAAGAAAGCTACCTCTGGCTCTTTCTTGGGTGTTTTCATGATTGTTCTCTGCTCTAAGTTTCTTTTTCACCATGAGAGACATCTTATTTTCCTTGTCTTCTTTCTGCCTATATTCAGAGTGGTGAAAGATGCTTATAGTTACTGGAACACCAGTCTCTAGATGATTTCAGTTTTACTATAAGAATAAGAGACGGCAGAAGAGTAAACCCTTGGTTAACTAGAATGCCCAAGTTGAAGAATGCTTGATTATACTTTCTGTCAAATGTTACTAAGTATCTGAGTCCACTTCTCCAATGTCTCATGAAGTATCAAGGTCATTATCCTGGATTTCAACTTAAATTATGTTGCCCTATATATTCAGATGTAAATAATCTACTGAACATGTATATCCTGGAAGTCTTCTAAATTACTGTCATTTATGACAATACTTAGTGGCTAATGGCGCAAGTCCAAAATTAGTGCAATTTTTCTAGATAGATGTTTGGCAACATGTATCTTGAACCTTGACAACATTCATAAGCTTTACCCAGTATTTGCACATTTACAAATTTAATTTTAAGACTAATCAGAAAAATATACAAAGAATGACGTGCCTATAAGTATATCACATGTATTTTGTAAAAGTTAGAACATTTCCCAACAATAGTTAGGTATATTTTAATATACCCAACTATTAAAATTCATATCCTTAAGGGATAAGAAATGTTCATAATAAGAGAATAATGGAGGATATAAAGCAAAATAGTCAGTATGGTCTAAATTTGATATAATACGCACATATACATGTACACAAATACTTGAGTGTATGTATATGTTATATGGAAGATTTATGGTATAAACATCAAAATGTTAATAATGGTTATCTCTGGCAAGTAGGAAGATGGGTGTTTAAATTTTCTTATTTTTACTTCAATATAATTTCCTGCATTGTCTATAATTAAGATTTATTATTCTAGGGTCATAAAATAATATATAATAGGTTTTAAATTTTCTACTGAAATTGCTACCATATACCTCTTTCTCTCAAAAGTCAAAATTCAGAGAAATGAACTCAAGAGTTTTAGTTTGTGGGTTTTTTTCTCAAGTGAAGTTTCCATATTTTGTTGTTCCTATTATTTTAACTTTCTTTGAAATTTTATATGCAGACTTATTTGAAATATTGTCTTCACTCATATGACCAGTGCTTTGAAGGGGAAACCCCAAATTATTGCAGAATTTAGGATTTTTCCAGCACTTTCAATTATTGGGACTGCTCAGGACAATCATTGGCACACAAATCTATAATTATTCATGATAGAGGGAATATTTGTAAAATGAAAATGTCATCCACAGCCCTGCCCAGGAATGTGACTTGAAAGTCTCTGAAATACCCATTAATGTATCCTCTTATAAGTATCCTCACTTCTACTACCTTAGTTCAGGCTCTGATTATCTCATGTATTAATCTCCCAAATTGTCCCCCAGTTTGCATCCGATTAGGAAAGCTACCTTTTATCTAATTTGAAAAGGATCATTTCTGGAAAATGGCAGTAAGTGAAAAACAATCGCCAGATTTCTTTCCATGGCAGATATGTTACACTCCCTCACGTTTCAAATAAGAGCAATATACTCAGCCTTTGCTGCCTTAAATACCACTCCAAAACTTAGTGGCTTAAATCAACAATAATTTATTAACTTGCAAGTTGGTGTGTTGGCCATTGGGGCCGGGCCCAGCTGGGCAGTTTTTCTGCCCATCTCAGCCAAGCTCATTCATTCATTCATCAATTGTCACCTGATGGCCTGGCTGTGGCTGGATGGTCTAGGATGGACACACCTGTTGGGCATTTGGTGAGCTATTTGCTAGAGAGGCTCTTCCATATGACCTCTAAAACAAGGTAGTTCAGGTGCAAAGCCTCCTGAAGACTACGCTCAAAATCTCACAACATCCCTTCTTCGGGAGTGTCACAAGGCCAATCTAAATTAAAAGGGATACCTCTTGAGGGCAGGAGCTATAGTGAATCTTTGGCCATCTTGAATCTATCATGCTATGTGATGAGCCTTAATACATACATTAAAAAGCAAGGAAGTGTTAAATGACAAAACCAAACCAATTTAGTAATGAGCTTGATATCCTTTATTCAAAGAAAAACAAGCCACGGATTAGGGACGTACAGTGCCTCCCAAGCAATGAAGCACTCTTCTCAAGGGATTTTGGGCAAGTTCAAGTTTTATAGAGCCTTAGAAAAAGCAACATGGAAGCAAAGCAAGATTGACCAGGTCAGGGATTTCCTTTATAAGACCAGCAGGTCCCATTGTCTAGAGTAAGGTAAGCTAGCTAGAGCTGAGTTGGAGAACTGTGGTTGGTGTACATTAGCTTTCCTTGACAGATGTTTCTTGTAAAAGCAGGCTGACTTAGGTTGAGATAGGTAACATGGGCTGGGCCACTAGGGCAGTCTCCATTTTGTGGCCTCAATATACAAATTAACTTAAGGAATTAAATTAAGAAAGTCACATTCTTAGCTACACAGTCAGACTCCAACAGTGACCCAAAGGTAACTCTTATTAACTCTTACATTTCCTCAGAGACATTCATCTGGAGATCTCTCTCCTCTAATCATCCCACCATATTCCTATGGCTCTGATGCTCTTCTTCTATATCCTCCTTTTTACTTCCTGACACAGTCTAAGAGAGAAGTTCTGATTTTGTCGGGTTGTCTCAATCCATAGAGGGCATTAGGCAGATCACACTAGATCAACTCCAGAGACCACTGGTCTGCTTAAAGATTTCCAATTCTCAAAGGGGAGAGGAGAGTCAGGGAAGAATGTCTCAAAGAGAGCAAGCCAGAATCATCTGTTGATATTACGCTTTTCCTTATTCATCCAGAATAATTCTCACCCATCCTTCTAGAATAGGCTAAAAACTACAAGAATTGTCTTCACTGTAAAAGCTTCCCAGCATCCATAGGCAAAATCAGTGTCTTCCACTATTGTGGTCTTCTGGTTATCTCAATTTCTGGACTAGTTACATTTTATAGAAATATAGTGGACAGAGCACTGGGAAGGGTGGGCAAGGTTATAGAAACATTTCTGGTAGGTAAAATGGGCTCAGATCAAAATTCCCTAGAAAGTTACCTCTTGGGAGGCTTACCTGTAAAGGCCTAGAAGTATAGTATTGACTCAGCCTTATAGTTTTCATAATCCTGACAGAAGACAAGTCCTGTTACACTGTTAAATTAATTAAACAAGGAGGCCATTGGACAGAGGCTCCAATACTATGAGGTTTATGTCAGCAAACCAAAATCTAAGCCTGTAAATGCCTCAAGGTTATGAAATCAAAACCTAAGGACAATCAATCACAAATAGTCAAAAAGGCTTTCAGCTATATGCCATCAATAATTTCCTTGCTTTGCTTCCACCTTTTTCTACAAAAAAAAAAAAAAAAAAAATCTCTCCCCAGCTCCTGTTGTTAGAACCCTCCTGACCACTTCTGGTTTGGTGCTGCCCAGTGGAATCAATTTTTGCTCAAATAAACTCTTAAAATTTTTAATGTGTCTCAGTTTATTTTTAACACCACCAAAGTAATGTCATGTTAATTGATTGCGTAAGGTCACAAACACAGGGCGAAGACATATCCCAATGAGATATGTTTCTGAGTGTTTCTCAAATGGGCTCAACCAAAAGATGACATTTAATATTTCTATTAAGTATTCTCTATTTCTCTACCATCCTCTGACTAGCATTTCTACTGAGCTTAAAATAATGGGCTGTTTCCTTTTAGATCAGTTTCAGAAATATAATTCATTGATCTGTAGATGTCTATTACAATGAATTTCTGTTTTAATTGTGGAACAAGAATTAGCTAAAAAAAAATTAAGCAGACAGGCACTTATTTGGGCAATTAAGGAGACACCGATGCAAGTAGACACCTGAATCAGTATCCATGTTAGACGAGGGTGCAGGATTATAAAGGCAAAAGGTTACAAGTGTAGTTCTTAATCTGGTCCCTTATGCAAAACAGGGATAGAAAGTAAATAAACCGGAATTGGTTAGGTTAATATGCAGGTGAGGGATTGAAATTCATCAATCACTTTGACTCCTTTCAAACCTAAGAATGCAAATGATACAGGTGTCATGGCGAAGAGAGAGTTAAACCCAGGCTGGAGGTTTGCAGCTGGCAAAAATTTCATGGTTCCTTCAATGAGAACATGCATAAATTCCTCGAACCTTACAGCTTTCAACCAGACCTCATTTTAAAAGAGACTCCCTTAGCGAGGCTTGCTTGCTCCATTTTGAAATCTCCTTTTACATAATAAATAAGGTAACTTTGCTAGAGTCAGAAAATCCATTATTGGACTGTTAATATTGTCGATGAAGTAAAATTGTGCCTTCTACTCTTCAAGGTTATGTGTTCTGGTCTAAGAGTTAAACTGACATGAGACAGATTAGCAAAAGAAAAACTATTTAAATTATATTCAAACCTACAGGAGCCCTGCAAAAGGCAGCCAGATAATTGAGGCTTATATACCTTCTGGAGCTAAAGAAAGGGTTAGGGGTCTGGGGCTTCAAAGTGGGGGGAAGGCAATTTATGGGAAGGTAAGAAGAGGAAAATGTTTGTTAAAGAAGGTTTGCCCTACTGGGTAGATAAGTCTCTCAGATGAAATTATCTCTGGTAATAGCTCTCTTTCTGGTAGAGGTCCACATTCTAATGTAAAACTACCCTTAGTAAAGGGCAACTTCTACTCTGTTTTCAGAGCTTCTCCCGTGTCTGAAGTTTCCGAAAGTAACATGATCCTTATGCCAAAGAGTACTATGCATAGCATAATGCCTTACTTTATCAAAACTTTTATCAGAACTTTCCAGTAGACCTCTGTCTCGGCTGTATTTGTATTGGCCTCATTTAAAAGGAGTTTATTGGACAATATCTATTTACTTTTACTTGATAATTTCAAAAATTATAATGCGCTAAATCTCTAAAGATGAGGTTGCAAATGGTGGACGTCAAAAGATAAATTTCTTGGTTTGTTATTATCTCACTCTGTAGAATGGAGGCCCCCCTACATTCACCCCCAGACAGGAATTTTACTGACTTGTTCTTCCTCTGATACTCACTATATCAAATAATGGCATCAGTATTTATGATGATCTAAGTTACAAAATATCTAAGCCCTCTCTGTCCTCCAAAAACCCATTCCATCGCCAAGATTTAATCTCTACATATCCCTTGAAATTTCTCTTCTGAAAGTTCAGACTTTTATTGTCTAGTATCCCAAATCTCTCTTCCATAATAAGCCCTGGTCTCACCAGAACTGTCTTTATAAAATATAGATGGCATCACGCCAATCCTTTAGTTAAAACACATTGATGAGCTCCCACTATGATAGGGAAAACTAGGAAAACATGGGCAGTGAGAGAAAGGTTAGGGCCTGAGTTCCCTCAGTCAGGAAAAACACATATTTTGGAACAATTCTGGGAGTGTCTTACCACAGCAAAGCCCCTTGGGCTTAAACTCCCTCTTAAGAATGTAACAGATACCACCTACTCCCCCTCAAATTCCCCTCAGGTATTTGACAATCAAAATACCTGACTACAAAAGGTAAACCATCAAACCTGTGTTATACAAGGGAGGAACAGTAGTATGACCAACCTGACTCCTCACACAGTGGAGTCAAGACAATCAGAAATGGACAACCCAGCACCTAGAGTTATCCAGCCAGTAAGGGTAGGACCTGAGAAGGAATGAGGGGGAAGGGAAAGGGGAGTGACCAGAACCTTATAAAATAAGGACCTTTTCTTACAGTCACAGGTATTCACCTTCGAATGCTCCCTCTCTGTAAAGAGAGCTTTCACACTACTCTTACTTTCTTATACTCTAATAAACTTTTCCCTGCTGCTCATTTTGTGTCCACCTCTTCATTGTTCGAAGTGGCAAGACCATGAATCTCGGGTATTGAGGTAAAAAACGTCCTGCAACACCACTGCCATCAAGGTTAAGTTTAAGCTCCTTAGCGTCATCTTCAAGCTCATCACAAACTTGGCCTGAGACACCAGCCTTCTGTATCTCAACCTAGTATCAATCATTAATCAAAACTCAGAGCTTTAACTTTAGCCTGAAGATGTTGATGGCCTGTGTGTATTCTATTTTTAATGAAATGACTTAGTGACCTTATCCTTGCCTTGTGTCCTGTATCTCCCTGACTCCACCAAATCTGACCAACCGAAAGAGCAATGTTTTCTCCCCTGGTCATAACAAAGAAACTTTGGGAATAAACAAATACACCACTAACCTTTTGAATAGCTTACTGACAAAATAGTTTCTGAGCTCACTTTAATGAATTCTTTGCACTGGTTCATGGCTATAAAACAGTGACTGTTAGCAATAAAGCCCAAAGGAGAACCTAGGAGGTAGGTGCCTGTATTGAGAGGGCGATGCAATGCTTTGAGGCAACCAACAGGGGGAGCTGTATCCCCCCCTGCATCTCAAGCATTCCCTGCCCCCCCTGCCCTGTCCACTGCATAGAGACAAGTCCTTAACATCTAAGCAAAACAAATAAATAACAGGTGGAATATGATTATCTCCATTTGTTTCCTGTGTGCCTATTTTCACACTTTTATTTTTTTAATTTTTTAACGTTTATTTTTATTTTTGAGACTGAGAGAGACAGAGCTTGAGGGGGGACAAGGGGTAGAGAGAGAGGGAAACCACAGAATCCGAAGCAGGCTCCAGGCTCTGAGCGGTCAGCGCAGAACCCCACGCAGAGCTTGAACTCATGGACCGCGAGATCATGACGTGAGCCCAGCCCACTGCGCCACCCAGGCGCCCCTATTTTCACATTCTTCTCCCTGTTTTTGGCAATACTGCTTTCCAATATTTACAACAGCTGTGATGGAATCAGCTTCATTGTTGGGAGCTGGTTTTGAGTGTTTGGCCTAAAGATCCAGGGGGAGAGTTTGGCCCTCTCAGCCCAAAAGCTCAGAGGTGCCTAAGCCTTGAGCTTGAGCCTGTGAGACCACTGTAACTTAAGTTTCTGTTGTAGTTCAGGTCCTTGGAGCCAAAATTAGTCTTCTTGGTTCTCAGCAGTATTTTATTTCCCATTGTGGTCATGTTTGTCCCAGTACAAGGCTTTGAGAGGGTTCGAAGTACTTTGGCAAATAAACAACACAGCTCCTGATGGAGACCCGATTGCAAGGGGAAATCACCAGGGGTCTCCAGAGTAGCTGATGAAGGTGTTGAAGGGACAGGTTATTGCTTCTTTCTGTTTGACCCAGATTTTCTCTTTATTTTTTTTTTATTGTTAACATTTATTCATTTTTGACAGAGTGTGAGTGGGTGAGGCAGAGAGGGAGATACAGAATCTGAAGCAGGCTCCAGTCTCTGAGCTGTCAGCACAGAGCGTGAGACCGGGCTCAAACTCACAAACCGAGAGATCATGGCCTGAGCTGAAGTCAGACACTTAACCGATTGAGCCAGATTCTCTCTTTAAAATCCTAAGAAACACTCTTTAGGGATTACTAGATCAACTTAAATGGAACTGGAAATTGCCTTTTAGCAGCAACATCAATTAAGAAATGGACATGAAGTCTTCATAACGTGTACCCTGTAGCTGAGGAAACAGTGACACTAAGCAAGTTGAGAATCACAGAATGCATATGAAGCCTGTGGATAAATTGTTTCGTAGGAGTTGTAAATGATGTTTCAAGTACTATTTATCTCCTTAAATCTCTTCAAACTATATACACAATTGGTGCACAATTAAATTGTTATTGATGCTTCTTGGTAAAGATGGGAGATAATAAACAAATTACAGAATCCCATCACCCTATAACCTAACAAGATAAACAAAAAATAGGCGAATCCATGAAGAAGTTCAACAACAAGAACCAGACAAGAGAAAAGCAATAACCCCATATCATAAATTCTAAACGATGACAGCCTTAGGCGCCTGGGTGGCTCAGATAAGCAACTGACTCTTGTTTTCAGCTCAGGTGGTGATCTCCCAGTGAGATTGAACCTCAAGGTGAGATTGAGCCTCATGTTGGGCTGTGTGATCACAGCACAGAGCCTACTTAGGACTCTCTCGCTCCCTCTCTCTCTGCCCCTCTCCTGCTCAAACACTCTCTCAAATAAATACACAATTTTTTAAAAAGAGGACAGTCAAGAGAGTAACACAGGCAGGTTAGTGAGGGCTCCTCTTCCCACCCTCTCCCCTCACAAACATTACTGTTGAGTCAGAAAAGTCCTGAGACTTCCGTTTATACCTCCTAACTATGGAGAGAAGTAGACTAAACAAATACTTCCTTGTCATGGGGAAGGGTGGAGTGGGGAAGTGGAAAAAGTTCCCAGGTGAAATGGACAAAGGAAAAAAGTTGGGCTGGGTCTCTGCTGGAACACAAGCTCCAGGCCTCCATGAGCAGCCTAAGAAAAAAATCTATGACATGAAGGTATTCTCCCATGGAGTAGAATAAGCTCTTATTAAAAGGTAAATTCCTTTAGTGAAGATTGAACACAATCTCAGAGGAGATCTCTAAGCCCATTTTTCAACAAAGGCTGCAAACAGCTTTGTCAAAGTTGCTCCCACATTCAACATACAGGCAAAGTGGTTAGATCCCAATTTCCAGTCTTCAACTATAAGTCATAAGCAAGATAGATTAATGAATGAATTTAAGGTGAAATAGATTTATATTTCATTGTATACTGCCTATCACTAGAAATTGCATCCCTTCAATCTCCATCAAGCTGAAAGCCTTTCTCTTACCTGGTCATGAGACTCAGAGTGAAAAGTGCTTGTTGAGGAAGGTCATCAAAAAAATGTGACTCTCAGTTGACCCGTCAGCTAGACCTGGGTACTCAGAGGATCTTCATCCCTTCTGCTGTCCTTGAATTGTGCATTCCTCTTGCCTTTCCCACTCCTAGAGGCTGCATAACCTTGAGAACACAGCCTTGAGACAGGGATGCAGTGCTGAGAACCACCTGCATAGCATACATGACTGAACCTAGTTACAGTCTCTACGTAAACTTAAGGTTTGACAGGCGGGTTCAGGGATCCTTTCATCTTGCTGCCACCCAAGACAAACCTCATAAGTTCCCTTTGTTTATTAAAACTGCCACCTACCTACCTGGAGCAGCAAGTCTCTTTCTTTGGTCTCTTCCTGCCCTCACAGTAGGGGGTCACTGGTTTCAGATTAGACAGGTGAAGATTCCTGGAAGGTTACAAACCAACAGTGCCCTGAAATTCAGAAGGACAAGAACCAATTCCCTTGTAAGTAGTGCCATGAAGAATCCCCATGGGAGATCTAGAGGCCACTACGAGAGATTACTGAAAAGTAAGAACAAGAAAATGGATCAGGGAGGGTGAGCATTAAGAAGAAACTGAGGGGCACATGATTAAGCATCAGACTTTGGGCTCAGGGCATGATCTCACAGTTTGTGAGTTTGATCCCTGCCTCAGGCTCTGTGTTGACAGTGAAGAGCCTGCTTGATTCTTTCTCCCTCTCTCTCTGCCCCTCCCCCAACAGTGCTTTAGGGAAAGCAAAATAAATACATAAACTTAAAAAGAAGAAGAAGAAGAAACTCGGGAGAGAAGGGACAAAGGGAATGAAATTTCCAAGGCACATTGCTGAAGGTGAAGGCAGCAAGCCCAAGTCAAGAGGAAGCATCTGGAGCAGTGTTTGAGAGCTGATCGTTCAGGAAATGTAACAAGACGAAGAAAACCACCCAGAACTTCTCTTTCAGACAATTATGCATGACTAGAGGGAGTCTTTTAATAATTCACTTGGAGTGAAAACTAAGAGCTCCTAAGAGATGGCCCCTAAGGAGGGGGAAATCAGATTAAGAGAGTGGCTGAAAATTTGGAGCCAACCCTGGAGTACTCAGGACATGGAGGAGGGGCAGAAAACTCACAAGCCAAGAAGTGGCTCTTTACTTTCTCAGTTTGAAAGTGAAATTCAAAAGCCCCAGCTAAAACTTCAAATACTGCCTGAACTGCAACAAGAACATGTAATAAAATTTTGCAGAAAATTAGTGGCGGAGGGAATTCACCACTTACCAAAAAAGAGAAGAGAAAAAAAACAAAAAACCTTCCCAAACTATATGAAAACATCAGCTGCATAAATCAGAAGCACAACTCCTACAAGGAGATGGCTGAAGACCTGGAGAAAGAATTGGAAAGAATGACTTCCTTCTATCAAGGGCAGATTATCTCTAGTGAGAAAAACCTCAAGATAGTATATGCTTCATCCTGGAATCATGTCCAAATTCCTCTCTCCACGTAGGGAAGGATGGGGGGTGGGGGTGTCCAAGCAACATAGTTATATAGGATCATAGACCTGGTGCGTGGGATGGCTCTTACCTAATTACTGCAAGAGGTGCTGACAGCCAAGAGGCCACAGTGCTGGGGTTTGAAGTTGTACTTGAAGCCAGTCCAATAGAGTTCAGAAGTAGATATTAAAACATGGGAATCAGATAAAAAAGGAAGAGCAGGAAAACGTGCATCAAGAGAGCAAATAGGAGGTAAAAAAGGGAACCCTGGCATTTACCTGTGGCCCACAGCTAACTTCTTGATGTACCTTACAGGTCTTCCTTTTATGTCATCTCCTCAGACTTTCCTTGACCACTCTATCTAAAGCTGTTCCCATTCACTTTTTAAACCACTATCCTGGATTTGTGTTTCTTTCTTTGCTCTTATCACAGTTTTTATTTATCAGTTATTTACTTTTTTATTAGCTATTTCTCTCTCAAGACTCTAAGCTTTCTGGGGTCCAGGACCATGTCTGATTTGTTGATTCCTATTCTTATAGGTACCAGAAAAGGTATGGTGCTCAGCAAGTGTTTCTTGACTAAACAGGTGAGTAATTGCTCATGGTCTTAAAAAGGCCATCCTCTGAGATGTAAGGTCCAAATACAGAGAGCAGCTTACTTGTTTTCCCATAGTGCCTAGACACTCAGTAGCTCGTACCTTGAATATTTTTCAGTGAATTAATAACTGAAGCTGTTTGTAACCTAAAAAACATTGACATGTCACTCATCTTAAGATCCTTATATGAATAAAACAATAGCCTCTGATTTTTTTACAATTGTGTAGGCTCATATGTTTATTTTCCAAATCATGGTATTTTTTAATGGATTAGAATATTACTTTCTTTACACTTCCTTTGTTAGTATGGCACAATAACGTAATTTATTCCTCTTAGGCTTTTCAGGCAGTTCCTGAGCAAATACTCAATGAATCCTTTCTGTTTCTCAATTGGATGATACTTCATGAATAAAACTGTGAATACAACTGTGAAAGGCATTCCCTTTTTAAAAATGAAATCATGGAAAGCTTATATAGTTTCTTATTGACAGAGATATTTTGAACGCACTAGACTCTGGAAAAAACACTAGTTTCTATAAACTAGAAGAGAAGCTTATGACTCATTTCAAACTAGAAAAATCAAGCTAAATTTTTCTGATTAATTTCTGCTGTGTTGGTTCATTTCCATTTATTCTGACTAGCTAGGCACTATGGAGAAATATATATATATAAAAGAGATTCTTCCTCCAAGGACCAAACAGCAGGAAAGAATTCAAACAGCCCTAACAAAGTCCCCAGCAAGGCCAACATGGTCCCAAGTGTAGTAGGAGCAAAGAATAAGGAAAGCTATGTCACAGCTGATTGGCATGATCAGTGAATACCTTACAGAGAAGGTAACATTTTAGGTTGGTCTCAAAATGGGCTTATTTCAATAAACATTATGATATGAGTTACATGGAACATTTTATATGTGCTAATTGGATAGAACCAGCAATTCAAAAGGCCATTTTAAACATCCCTATGTGTTGTTAAATCAAGGAAAGCTTTTTGGGTAGCCAGAAGTTTAAAATTTAAATATAAGGGGTACCTAGGTGAATCAGTCAGCTAAGTATTCAACTTTGGCTCAGGTCATGATCTGGGGGATTTGTGGACTCGAGCCCCGTGTCAGACTCTTTCAGGCTCAGCATGGAGCCTGCTTCAGATCCTCTGTATCCCCTCATCTGTCCCACCCCAGCTCACATGCTCTCTCTCACTCTCAAAAAACAAATAAACTTAAATAAATAAAAACTAAACATATATGCACATACACACATATATGCATAAATAATATACATATACATATAAATAATATATATAAATTTGTGAAATTAATGAGCTAAAGAACATGAAAAAAAATTTTAAAAACATTTGATGAGCAATATTTTATCATAAGACCAGTTTAAAATTCTAAAATTTTAGGGGCGCTTGGGTGGCTTAGTCGGCTAAGAGTCCGACTTTCACTTAGGTCATGATCTCACGGTTTGTGGGTTCGAGCCCCGCGTCGGGCTCTGTGCTGACTGCCAGCTCAGAGCCTGGAGCCTGTTTCAGTCTGTGACTCCCTCTCTCTCTGACCCTCCCCTGCTCACGCTGTCTCTCTCTCTCTCCTAAAAATAAATAAAACATTAA